>ML803302.1:94078-166097 GCA_009831015.1 Picea engelmannii
ACCACCTACACACAAGAAGAAGAACAAGTAGAGAATTTAGACTAAATGCTAACATTGGGGATTTCAATATGGGATATATTATACTAGATCTAGGATCCAAAGTGAATGTACTACCAAAAACTACATGGAAATGTATGGGAGAACCCACACTGGGATACTCAACTGTTCAATTAAAACTCACAAATCAACATAGAGTCCTACCAATAGGTATACTGAAAGTAGTGACGGTAGATTTGGATGGTGTGCGCACTAAGGTAGACTTTGAAGTCATCAAAATAGTATACGTCACAACACCTTATCCAACACTACTTGGTCTAGATTGGGCATTCGACACCTAGGCCATCATTAACTTAAAAACTAGAAAAATAGCATTTGAGTCGGGGGATTACAAGGTCATATCCCCACTCGACCCATCAGAAGAAAAGAGGTTCATAGAACCCACTTCTCTAGATTTAGAAGAGATCGTCTAGTTGTACAGAACCACTGTGCGCGATACAGACTACATAAACCCAACTGCAGACAGGGTAGTCAGTTGGTGGAGCATTACTTCATGCACAACAGACTCAGACACCGGGTTAGAAAACTGGCAGCAAAGACTGCATGAAGTCTCCATGAGAAGGTGTGCCAGAATAGACTGTGCAGTAAGGTGGATTGGCACAGAAATCAGAGAACCACCCAATTTTCACGGGCTAAATGATTTGGAAACTTTCTTGACACAATATGAAGATGAAGTATGAAAAAACCATATATTGTTAGCACTGGAATTAACACTAAAGGATACCCCCGCAAGATGGTGGGGTATGCACAAAGAGACCATCATAGACTGGTATGAATGAAAATTATTACTGCGCATTAGGTTTAGTACAGAATAGATATGGAACAACCGACAAAAATATGATTGACTAGGAACACTAGTAGAACAGCTGGAGGCGTGCAAAACACTGAGGAAAATGATGCCACCAGAGGAGTGGTCTCACCACTTCATTCATACTTTAGAGGGAATACCAACAAATTGGTATACGAACCAAGAAATGTGCAAAGGAATGAAGACATGGGAGACACTCGAATAGAACTTTACGATCACTTTATCATTTGAGCATGAGAACCCCGACATAGATGCGGCCCTAAAATGGATCAGAGAAGTTATATTCATTATAGAACCAGAATTTGAAGTTATCACAGAGGTATAGCAACGGAATAAGAAGACAGTCAAGGAACTATTGTCATGCTACCACGTATAGGAGGAAGCACTGGATGAAGATGATCCATGTCATATTCAGATCAAAGAACTCGAAGGCGAGAAAGATCTGGTAGGATCACCCCTAGAATCACAGGTCATCTCTATGCCAATAAAGATAAAGAAGGTGAACATAGGGATTGTCGAGAAGCCCAAAATGGCCAGCATTGAATATTACTGGGATGAAAAGACACTAGAAAGTATCACAGAAGTGTTGCATGAATATAACGACATTTTTCCTACAACCTTTATAGAGATGAAAGGAATAGTCGGAGAGCTAGGAGAAATGAAAATACCACTCAGATCTGATGCGAGACCCATTAAACAATGACCATATCAACTGAACCCCATCTACAAACAGAAAGTTAAAGACGAGATTGATAGGATGCTCGAGGCCCACATTATCGAACCAGTCGAAGAATCAGAATGGATAAGATCGATGGTAGTATAGGACAAGAAACAAGACGGATCAGGATATGCATTGACTTGAGGAAGTTGAACGATGCATGCCTACACGACCCATTCTCCACACCATTCACAGATGAAATACTCGAGAATGTAGGAGGCCATGAATCCTATTCATTCACTGATGGATTCTCGGGATATCATCAGATTAAAATAGCATAGGAGGATAGACACAAGACCAGGTTCGCTATAGAATGGGGATCTTATCAGTATATAGTCATGTCGTTTGGACTAAAGAACACACCCACGATATTTTCCAGAGTGGTCATCGCATCATTTAAGGAATTCATCCACCAATTTCTTGAAGTATACCTGGACGATTGGACAATTTATATCCTATTGAAAAACCATGTGGAAGTCTTACGACTAATGCTATAACGATGCATACAGTGACAAATATCATTGAATATCAAAAAATGCATATTTGGAACACCATTTGGGATACTATTGGGACACATAGTATGAAAACAGGGTTTCCTAGTGGATCCGGCCAAAATCGCAGTCATTGTTAACCTAATAGCACCAAAAATAGTTCACCAACTAAGAGCAACATTAGGACATACGGGATATTACAGGAAATTCGTCAAAGGCTACGCACAGATTACAACGCTAATTGAAAAAGTGTTAAGGAAGGATACAAAGTATCAATGGAACGATGAGTGCCAACATGGTCTGGATACCTTAAAGGAAAATATGGTCACCGCACCAATATTGATATTTCCCAATTGGGAAAATACATTCCATGTACATGTAGATGCATCAGCGATAGCATTGGGAGATATCTTAGCGCAACCAGGAGTAGGAGACTTGGATCGCCTGATAGCGTTCACAAGCAGAAAATTATCAAACTCGGAACAGAATTATAACATGATAGAAAGAGAAGGCCTAGTGATGGTGTATGCACTACAGAAATATAGACATTACCTATTGGGAAAACACTTTAAGATATTTACAGATCACTTAGCCCTAAAATACCTAGTCAACAAGCCAGTGTTGGGGGGGAGAATCTGTTGATGGTTACTACTATTTCAAGAATTTGACTTCGAGGTAATAGTCAAACCAGGAAAACTGAATGCAGGGCCTGACCACCTATCGAGGATCACAAATGGAGAGGAACCAACAAATTTGGATGACAACTTTCCAGATGCACAACTATTTTTGGTACAGATTGCTGACGATTACTTCACAGATATCATCCATTACTTGAGCACAAGTACTGTGCCATAAGAATATAACACTATGAAAAATAAGAACCTGGTATTCTGTGCAACCAACTATCAACTGATCATAGGGAATCTATATAAAATGGGCACAGATAGCATCTTACGAAGATACATACTAGACCATGAACGACCAAGAATTTTAGTAGAAGCCCACGAGGGAGTAGTGGGAGGGAATTATGCAGGAAAATCTACCACAGAGGATTATGGTGGCCAATGATACATAGAGACTTGAAAGAGTACTATCAGCAATGCGATGTCTGTCAAAGGGTCAGCAAACCCAATAGAAGGGACGAGATTCCACTATGATGGCAAGTGACACTTCAGGCATTCGACAAATAGGCAATAGACTTTGTGGGACCAATTCACCCACCATCTAAGCGAACAGGGGGAAGATATATTATCACCACAACGAAATACTTAACAAGATGGGTGGAAGACGCACCAGTAAAAGATTGTAGCACAGAGACAATTGCCCACTTTCTATTTGAACATGTAATTACTAGGATTGGGTGCCCAAGAATTTTGATGAGAGACCAAGGGACACACATCATCAATAGCACCATCTGCGTGATTCTTGAAGAGTTTGAGGTTCATGACCAAAAGAGCACACCATATCATCCACTGGTAAATGGCACGGTAGAAGCCTTTAAAAAATTTTTAGAGAATGCCTTGACGAAGATATGTAACGTCAACAAGGACAATTGGGACCTCAAGGTACCAGCAATATTATGGGTGTATAGAACCACCTGCAAAAAGTTGACAGGCCACACCCCATTCAAACTCATCTATGGCCAACAGGCAGTAGTACCATTAGAATTTTTAATAACTAGCTTACATGTAGCAGCTATCACACAAAGGACTGAATGAGGCGTAGTCCAGGAAAGATTGAATCAGTTACTATCAATGGAGGAAGATCAAATATTGGAAGGATTCCATCAACAAGTACAGAAGGCAAGAGATAAATCTTGGCATGACCGCCACATCAAGAGGAAAACATTTAAGGAAGGAGACCTAGTATTTCTCTACGATAGTAAATCATTGTAGCACTTAGGGAAGTTGAGGATGCATTGGCTGGGACCATATGAGGTAAAAGTTGTCACAGACGAAGGAGTCGTACAGTTAAGAGATCTAGCAGGCACATATCTCAGAGGAATGATCAATGGGATCCGGATGAAGTTGTACAAAGACAATCGACCACCCACCGTGCAGTAAAAAAAAAAGGCCTAAAAACAGCATGCACCATGATGAACAAGTTGCACATGAAACACGAAGCCAGCGTGGGAAAACATAACGAACATATCGAAAAAGGGAAACAAGCGGGAAAAGGAAAAAGTCGACAAAAGCAAGCTGATAGGACAACACAAGGTAGAGTTAAAGAAAGGCAAGGACAGATGGGATGTCGCACTAAATGTGCCAACTAGATACGACAGAGTAGGCACAATGGCAAGTACGAAACAACCACAGATGCATTGAACCTACACTTATGGGGCATTAATCACATAGGGTGGGAAGCATCCTCAACAAGCTTCATGGCACACCCATACAACACATGAGCACAAAAGCAACTAATCTATTCGCAAAAGGAGAACATAGAAAGAGAAATAGCAGCTTGAACGCACAAAGCGAGATCGTAGAGCTTATCCAAGCTAATCAAACCAAGCAAATGTTTGAAGGGCACCACTATGGCACCACCAAAACCAGCAGAAGCAATCCAGATAGCTAGACCAAGGGTGTAGACTAGGTCATGAGGACCACGGGAAGAAAACAAGCAATGACCACCGGATATCGTTGATATTGACGAAATCCCGTCGCCAGAGGAAATCCTAGTCGAATCTACAACAATCCAAGAAGAGATCACGCAGCCCCAAGAAGAAGCCATGAAAGAGAACACACCAGCAATGGTGCAGGAACCTAAGAATGAAGCAGTAGGAACCCATCAGGGAGGATAGTTAGGAAACACTGAAGCAGCCATGGAAATAAATAGAAGCACACAAAATCTAGAAGTAGAAGTAGAACCAGACGTTCCACAAATACCCATCCCATATTTCTCTTTCTCGGCCGAGTCGACTAGTGAAATGGGCAAGGCTTGGGAAGAATGGATAGCAAAGGAGAAAGCAGAAGCCACTGGAACTTCGAGCCAACCAACACAATACACAGACAGGATATAGATACCGAACTCACCTTGGAAGAAACCAACAACAGAGATCGGGCTACCTCGCATACCAGAGGGAATACAGGTGGACTCGCAGCTATTGGGTCACATCGGGAAGCTCAATTTTTCTGACCATGACATAAAATATGAAAACAAATATCCAGAGCTTGCACCACAAGTCTTTATGGAGACAATATTTGTGAACCCTCTCGGGGGAACTAGTACTAAGCCACACAAATGGGAAGTTGGACTAGACAGAACTGGAATATTAGGATTGTTGAAGATACCACACTTTGGCAGAGGCCAATATGACACAACATGCATCAAGCAACTGTTAGCAGTTATGTATGGAGGGGATGCATGGTTGGACAAACCCATCCCCATAACTATTGAACTTATTGCGCAAATAACAAGACTACCCATTCGGGGTATGGATCCTGCGCTAATTCTGGATGACAAGTCCAAGGAAAAATCATTGGCAAAAGAGATTAAGAAGAAGTATGGCATCGAAAGAGGAACCAGAGGCATTATAATCAAGAAAATTAATGATGCCTCTACACAACTAGGCGCAAAGATCTTATCCTGCAAACTGCTAAGAAAATGCCACAAAGACGAAGTACCGACAGGGGTCATCGTTGTTGCAGCTCAGTGCACAGAAGGCACCTTCATGAGTTGGGTGCCATACCTGTCAAAATTATTTCAAGTAGACTGCAAAGATGCACAGGACACAGGTACAGAATTTCATTACTCATGGCTGATTACTCTCATAGCTTTCATGGGCTGGAAAGAACCAGACCACATCATCTTTTGTACCACACCACAGCTAGGAGGAGCGAGATACCGCGTCCTGAAATCCACACCACTGGCCAAGCATAAGAAGGAGAATGGAATTATATTCAAATCTTACCTACAAGATATACAAGAGGCCATCAACCAAGCATAGAGAATAACATCAGAGGTCGTCGCACAATATGGGGGCATCGCCAATTTCTGGGCTAGGTGACAAGCCATGTGAATACATCCAAGGTAGAAACCACATAAACAATGGCTACAGATGCACTACTGCATCACTGAGGGTGATATTTCCATGATCATCAATGAATTTTCTAATGAATGGAGGATTCCAACGATACCCAGGGAAGTACTGACATAAACAGGAGAAGGAGGGGCCCCGCAAGTGGAAGCACAGCCTCCAAAAATCCAAATACCCAAGAAACCAAGAACATGCCAAATCAAGTCGACTCAGATAGAGGGTGTCTCAGAGAAGCCAGGGACCCAAAAGGGGGGAATGAAAACTACTCAGCTGACTAATGGACAGTAGAAACTAGCTGAGGTTGTACAAGAAACCGCGATGAACCCCATCACATATGAACCAGGGGGAACTAAGAGACCAGTGGTACAAGAAACAGGTGTGCGCAATAAATCAAAGGCACAATGACCATCACTGGAATACACAATCATGGAGGATGATAGCGAAATGATTCCCAGAATGGTCCAGGATTGCCTCGTGGAGGATTTCAATCATGCAGTGCACCACATGGATAAAATGTAGAAGGAACTGGAAGAAATGGGACAACTCCTGAAGAAATTTAGAGAAGCTCATATTATGATCAGCAGCAGAAGCATAGAGCCATCGATCACATAGACCATAGAAGGGATGACAGTAGGAGAAAATGACTCAGTTCTTTCGAAGACACATTCCACAGTATACATAAATCCTAGCATGTTGCGAATGGATGAGATTGTGGGGAAAACACCACTGAAGGATTTGGATCAGATCCAATTGGTCTTGACATGGATGCCATTAAAGGCCTTATACCAATTACAGGTCAGCGTTGACCACAAGATACAGTCTCGATCACATAAAAACTTGGTTGAGCTACGACAAGCAACAAAGAAGCAAGAAACACTGGAAATAGTTTGTGCATAGGCCAAATCAAAAAATCAGGAGGAGAAGGAATGCAAAAATGAGTTGGAATGCAAAGTGGAATAAATTTTTGGGAAACTTCCAACTATTGTGCAAAGAAGTGAACTCCCAGCTGCAGAAAAGATCGATCAGATTGTGCAAGCAATTGATCAGTATCAGAAGGAGATCGAGACTCTCCATGGACATATTAGACTAACAACTCCACCGGTAGTGAAGGAGCAAAGGAAGCAGGAAGCAACAGTGCAACTACAAAAGCTAGAAAAACAAGTCTGCATAGTAGCCGACTTGCTGGATAAAGCAACGCAACTCTGGACAAAGCTGGAAGAGGATCCAAAGGTCCAACAATAGGACAAGGAGGAGGAGAGGATCAATGCAATGATCCAATAATTCAAGCAGCAACATAATACCATCCCAATTCTAGAATGGGTCAAGGGGACACAAGAGTTAAGGAAGTTATAGGCAAAACTTCTCACTGCGCAAACACAGAAACATGAGCGTTGGGCTCAAATAGAACCATTACATGAATGGGTAGCAGAAGTACTTGCGCAGGTAGAAGAAGCTAGAACACAGTCATCACAGACTCATCTAGAATGTGCAGGACTGATGAGTGAAGAAGTGGCAGTGCAAATAGTTGATATGATCAAGGAGAAAACTGTACAGGCACTAACAAAAGCAGCAGAATTGTAGGAAAAGTTCCAGATGATCACTAGGGAGATCGAGGAAGCACAATGCAATTAGGTGATGTGGGACGAGTCACATGTCAGTGATGGGGGCCTGTTGGCACCAGGCTGAAGTGGAAATAAGGACGATCGTGGGAAATAAAGTGTGCAGGAAATTGAAGTGACAATTGGCAAAAGATCAACATGTGCGAATGCAAGAAAGCGTGCACAAAGGAAAGCGAAAGCTGGAGGAAGAACAACACGTGCATGGGAGAAAAACCTAACGTAAGAAGGGTTAGGGTTTTGGTAATCTTCTGTAAGTGACTGAAGATCCTGAAATGTATAAATATAGATACGAAAGGATCACATAGGGTTGATCTTATGTTAGTCTTTAAGGGGATTGTGAGTGTTATTGAGTGATCTCGAGTATTACTGTTGTTTTAGAGTGTACGTGATATGCAAGGGGTTTTTTGAGTTATATGAAATGAGTTTCATAAGATGTTGAAAAAGGAATATATAAGGGAAGGTAGATCTAAGGATTAGACTACAGGCTATAGAGCCTGGTGAGATCTAGTTCGCCTCACATAGATCTTACCCAGTTCGCAGAGAATTGTAAGTGCGCGGCGCAAGGAAATCAAGAATTGTCATAATAAAAGAGCCAAGAGACAAATATTTGTGGACGTAGCCCAAGGAGGGGTGAAGCACGGTAATATCTATGTAATATGGTGAATGCATGTATGTATTTCCTTTCTGTTAGGAACTAATGGTTGAATTTGATGAGAGAGTTAATACATTGTCGTGAATTTGTTATACCTTGCTGGACTTAAACTGCGTAATATATGTATGCGATTTCAAGAAGTAAGTAGATTGCAGTACCAGTTAGAAGAACAAGGCCTTAGTCAAGAAACCCTTTATCCCCTACTCTATCCTAGACTGTAAACACCTGAGTCTTACAGTCACCCATTTAGAGCTATTTCGGGTGAGACTGTGTAGTACCTCTCGGGTGCTGTGTTGCCTTCTTGTTTACCAAGAGGGCCGATAGTTTTAGAGGCTTTGTTGGAATCCCAATGACATGAACCCTGGGTCAATAACTTAGATAACCCAAGAAGGGAAACAAATAACTAACAGGATGCCTGATGTAAGGCCGTAGATTCAGTGATCTTCCCAATAAGTAAAACTATCACTTTCAGTGATAGGTTTGAAATCTTGTGGATCGACACCTGAGAACCCTCTTTATATCTGTCGGCTTCGCAATGGAGTCCAATCAACTCCTCAATGTTGTGAGGCCTAGGAGGAAAAAGACAAAGGTTGAATGGTTCCCCTCTCCTTGAGAGGCCAGTCAGAAAATAAATATCCTTAGTTGTTGGAGTCAACGACTGTCCCTCGAGCATAAATGCCTCCGCGTCAGGGTGTCAGTAATCTACCAAGGCGTTCAATAGCCTGGGTTGTGCCTGCATGAATGGACACTGGAAGGATTTTAACAAACCACATTGTGCTAATACAGTGAGAGAAATAGGGTCTTTTGTGACCAAAGAATAAATGTCTTCATGATCCCTCTCTCTCCAGTGAACATACATCCTGCAAATTGACAAGTTCATGGAGGATTAAATCTTGCATTTTTAAATTTTCCCACATATTTGAGGGTATATGCGGGCTATATTGGACACAGTCGCATATGCACGTGGGAAGATTGTTTTCAGCATGTGGGCTGTCCTAGGATAGCCCACATACATGTAGGGCCAAACTTTTTTAGAGGTGTGCACCCCCCCCAAAAACCAAATTAAATGCAAAAGGAAAGTATAGAAATGCAAGAGGAGCTAGTTTGTGTTGATTAAGGTTGGTTGTCATTGATGTCAACCCTTGAAGAAATCTCCATAGAACAAAGGTTTAGGTAATGGACCCAATATTGTTTGATGTAAATATGACTCATTATTTTTTTTTCATGGTTGATAAGAAGTAAATATGGATGAAATCCAAAGTGGTCCCCTTATGGTGAAATCCCTCACGGGAAGACGCTTTGTGGAGTAAGAGAACCCATGCTTAATTGTGGAATAATGAGATCAAGGAAAGTGAATTTGTTAGGGAAAATATCCTATATGGATAGTGCTTGTCATGTCATTTCCGGTGGCATGTGGAACGTCATATAATTCCTCACAGTTAGAGAGTCATGGCCATGAGAAGTTGGAGACCCCAGGTTTGGGTAATGGACCCACGTTTGTTTGATGGGTAACGGTATGAGTTATGATATATTTTCATATAATACTATTCTATATGGATAGTACATGTCATTCCATTTCTGGTGGTATGTAGAATGTCACATAACTCCTCATGGTTTGAGAGTTATGGCCTTACGAAGTTGGAGGGCCCTCATATGTCATCTAGAAGCCCCAAAAGGTCAAAGTAGTCAAAGTGGTTTAAGAGATTTTAAAAGGTAAATCATAAAGTGAAGTGATGAGTGTATTATAATTCAAAGTGAATACAAAATAAATTGTTTCAATAATAAATTTAATGGATAAATTACAAGTGGACCCAACCCTAAAATAAGGAAAGTGGGCCAAGTGACCTAGAAGATGTTTTTAAGGAAGCTACTTGGAGAGTATAAATAAGAGGCAAGGCTCTCTAATTTGAATCACACTTGATCATATTGAATATATATATGTGTCTGAGGTACCCAAGGATATCTAAACCGGAATTCTGAGTGAATGTGAAGAAAAGAAGGCCGAAATGCAGGGAAGGATAAATTCTTTTGATGGTGCTTTCTAAGGTATGTTATTTATTGGCCATCTCACCATTTTCTCTATAAATTTTCTTCTATAATGATTCAGACCGTGAAATTTCTATGCAAGTGATAAAACATATCCAAGTATCTATGGTAAAAAATTCATCTCGTGGGTCGTTGTATTTTGGGAGTTACACTCCGTGGAAAATAGGGTTTGTGGCCAGTCCTGAAACTAGTCAAAATCAGGTGTTTTGGGTAAAAATGTCATAACTTCTTCATAACAGATCCAAATTTAGTGAGAACAAATATGTTGGTTAGGTTACATTCATTAGTATGCTGTGTAATATTTTTATATCAATTCATCAAATATTTTGTGTGGGGCACGCTCTACAAGGTCACTCTCTAGAATAAGCCAGAATTCAGCAAGGTATGCCATTTTTGCTATAACTCCTTTTCTGAGAGGTTCTAAGTAGTGTCACTTGGAGGAATTGCATTAAACACATTGAATAACATTGTGTATCATTTTCATATCTATATACATTGCAGGTTCAAAGTTATGATTACTTCAAGTCAGGGTTGTTGACTAATCCAAAACTAGTCTTGTGAGACTAAAGAAAAGTTTGATGAAAATGCTAGTCTCTTGTTGTTAAAGTTAAGGAAGGTTTGCAGGAATGTGATCATATACACTAGGTCTATTACAGAGCTAAAAATAAGATTTAGATGATGAAAATGATAAGGGCTTTTGGTTGAGGTACATGTTGAGTACACGGTTGAGACAAGTAGTTGATGAGTTGGCACATACATGAGGTGTATAGGTAATGATGTTCATACATATTTGTTGTTGGGAAAAATACCCTACGGACTAGCAAACTAGGGTCAGACTTGCATGCATATTTTGATCGAAAATAAATTACTTTTTATCCTACCACCCAAGATTAAAACCCCTCTTTCACAATGAATGCATGAAGAGAACCACCAACCTTAATATTGTCGTTTGGTGTAGATCCTCCATTGTGCTTTTACCACTTGCTTGCGCTGCTCCTTCCACAGATAACCTGCAATCAAGACCAATAAAAACTATGCATGCATGCTACTTTTCTACCTAAGGGTTAGAAATCAAGCATAAATTAACTAAACCATAGATAACTCATGCATTGGGACGGGAAAAGTATTTTTTTTATTAATGAAAATGAATCAACTTACAATCAAAGTCGAGACCGGCCACCGCTCCTTGAACTTGATCCTGGGCTCCTCCTCTTCTGTCCTCCAACTGCTTTGCATTAAATATCCTTTGGCATGAGGAAAGGATAAAGGGTTGGGACAATGGATTACATAAATGGGCAGAGTTTCTTCGCTATATTTTTTCCTTCTCCAAATGGTACCCCTACCCCTTCTTTTATAGGCTAGAAGGAGCTAGGGTTTTGGACGAACCCTCGGCCACGCATGGCCGGGAGTCTTAGTTAACTGACCCATAGATTTTTTTCCATCGGCAACTTTCCTTTTTTCATTCTTTGTTAGGTACACGCGGGCTGTAGTGAGCTAGCCTGCGTGCACACGCGTGCAGTAATGGGTTAGGGCACGTGGGCCTTGACACAAGACGATTTCCAAAGAGTTGTTCAGCAGATGTTTTGGAAATGAAGGGATATGAGTTGGCCTGATGCCAGGTAAGCATGTGTGGTGCAATTTAGGGTTATAACAGATGCCCCCTAATGTGTGAGGTTAGAAGAGCATCTGATGGCCAAAATACATTACCAATATTTTACCAATCTTTATTGATGTGCTAAATGAGTGAGCCCAAGGATCAGGAACCAGGAGGTCCCGTCTGCAAAATAAAAAACGTCTCACCGAGGTGGGCATACCCATGCTTAGGATAATATAGAACCATGGCTACCAATCAAATACACTGTAAATCCATGTCAAATAACTATAAAGAGTAGCTGCGAACAATACACAGCGGAGCTACATCTCGAAATCAGAAATATATACATATAGAGTACCCATCTTCCAGAAGTTGATTCGACCTGATGGTTGTACTTCAGAGCTCGAGCAACAACTTCAAAATCTTCTAAAACTTGGGTAGGAGTGTAATATGAGTGTACGACTGCACTACCCAGAGGTCTTCGATGGCTCGTCGGTTATGGACTTGATAATCTTGATGGTCAAACTGAAGGCTTCAGTGATTTCGAACAAGGACTTGATTGGACGTTCATGATGGTCAGGTATGCGGACAAGAGACATATTGTAGAGGGGTTGACTCAGGCTTAGTGACGAACTTCCCTTGGACAATAGCACGACAAGTGATAAGACTCAGGCAACATATATGTTAATCATAAGTCTACGAAGCAAGAGGCAACACAAACTCTCCATATGTTTGGAAGAATAACCAAACGGTGGAGGACACAACTCTATATAGTGAGAAAATCTTCCTAAGGTCATACTACATCCCATAGTCTGATGATCAAACAGACAGATGTGATTTATCCTAGGGCGACTCATTATGCTGCCAATAAAGAAAATACTTTTCCCATCCTCTTTTTGGGTTATATTTGATTTTTTTGTTCTTTTGGATAATTTTTGAAAAAGAATGAAGGAATATTATGTTACAATGGAGGAATGACTACTGCAAACATACAAGCTCAAGTCACAAGGACAAGACTGATGTTCTGGTAAAATGATACTCGGGAAAAAACCTCCGACGGCCAAAGGTGTTAAGACGCAAAAGAAAACTGTCACAAGGCTGGTGGATTAAGGTATGCAAATGCGGTTGATAGAACACACAATGGTAATGTCCTTCGATGTAATTTTAACGAGCCCAGGGAAGGTAAGCTGGTGGTTTTTCATATTTAGAGAGTCTGAAAAAGCATAAAAGGAGACTCCGTTGGGGTACCTTTTTCGACAATAGTCTAGTCGGTTCGAAAAAGGGATAAACTAGCACCGATTAGACGTCAATTCAAAACCATTTTAACGAGTGTGACAAGGACAAGATCACTCGGCTATTTTTTCACTTTTAAGGAGTCTGAAAAAAGATTAAATATGGACTCCATCAGGAATATTCTTCTGGACCAATTTAACGAATGTGAAAGAATAAGGTCACTCAGTGATCTTTTCAATTTTAGGGAGTCTGAAAAGAGGTTAACTATGGACTCCGTGGGGGTTTATTTTTCATAAATTTAGTTCCTCAGGCCCGAAAAAGGAATAAAATTATACCTGAGAGTACTCTTCTAAAGAATGGGAATTAGATAGAGTATACCTTTGTTCATACAGTTGACCGTCCGGACCGAAAAAGGGGTAAACTACCGCCGGACATACGTGACTTCAAATCTTAGTTTAACGAGTGTGAAAGGTCACAAGATCGCTTAGCAATCTTTTCATTTTTAGAGGGTCTGAAAAGGGCTTAAAAGGAGACCCGTTTAAGGAATGTTCTTCTGGACCAATTTAACGAGTGTGAAGAAACAAGGTCAGTCGACAATCTTTTCATCTTTAAGGAGTCTGAAAAGGGCTTAAAGAAAACTCCACAATGGTTACTTTTCTCAGTTAATCCAGATGAGATCGAAAAGCATAAATGAAGTCTTGCCGGATGTTGTTTTTGGATCTCAAAGTGAGCAAGAAAAACAACAAAGTTAGCTCATGATAGACTCTTTGTGGGTCGATGCCTGGCATCTCCTCGGGGGAGCTGTATGCTCCGATGAAAATATTGTCTATGATTCCAAGGGTTCTGGAGATATTGATAGGTATCATTTCAGCAATGGTTTCCATATTTCCCTCAACATAAATCTTGTGTGTAGCTAAGGGATTAGTATGACAAGACCTATCTCTAGTCATAGTCACGGTGAATTCTCCTGCTTTGATTTGGCTTAACTTTGGGAGGAAATATGATCTGTGATGAAGATCTTCCCAAGGTTTGTCTGGACTAGTCATTGCTTTGATTACTGCTTCATTAGAAGGCAAGACTAAGTCTAACGAATCAACATTAGCAAGAGAACCTTGAGCCCAAATAGGCTCTAGAAGTGGATCCAACTCTTGTGCCGGAGTCGGATCAGGGTTAGCTGAGGCTTGCTGGACTAAAGAGTAGGCTACCTCAGTGGCTGACAAGGGCATGGACATGCCAGGGTGCCCTGTCTCATCCATCATGGCTGATGGGGAAGGAAGAATCCAAGGATCCTCAAAGTAAGTCGTGCGGAACGACGAAACTTGAAAAATCTCAACCTTATGGTGATTAGATATAAATTTGACATCGTCATGAGGAGGTGGGTAATCAAAGGTACCCATCAAGGACAGGCACAAACCAACTCCTATGTTAACGACACTTGGTTGAGGATTATCAATCATAGGGACCGTGGATGCCCCCAAAGCTGGGTCAGGCCTGGAGAAAGACAATTGATCAATGGTCACTATCCGACCCTCATGTGGAAACAACAAGGCTCGAAAAACTGTAACAACCACAGCTTGCATAGCATAATTCCAACTCCTTCCTAACAAGAGGTTATAGTCAAGGGGAGCATCGACTACTTCCACTTCGACACACATGGTCTTCCCTCCTAACTGCATAGGGAAAGAAGGAACGATGCCATGTGGTCAGAAAGAATAACCGTCAAAAGCAGTAAGGAGAGTAGGTGATGGAGACAAAGCAGGCTGGACGTTGATGCGCCCTCGTCGACCACTGTGCGAAAGATATTTCGTGTAAAATTTTTCATGGGATGAGCCACTACTATCTGAAATGCTACATGGTAAGAAAGACGAGGTTTAGTCAGTTGTATCTAACATGATGGTACCCAGATTACAAGTCTCAGTAGAGCCCAAAGTGGTTAGCAAGGCTTTCCTTTGAGCAGGGCAGCTTTGGAGGACCTCCAAAGAAAACATCGCACAAGGGGTTTGTGATAAATCCTCCACCACAGAGTAATTTTGGACGGCCCTTGCGTTTGGGTTGTGAGAAGCTTTTTTAAACGCACCCTTTGGAATGCGTGTCATTGTTTCTCCCAACGTCTTCTTCTTGATCTGTAGAGGAAGAGATGGGAGGTCAGCTTTTTTACCCTTCTCAGAAGCACTTGTTTTACTATAGTCGTGCGCTCTAGTCGTTATGAAAGCATCACCCCTAACAATATATACATTTGCAGATGAGGGATTGTTTGGAGGAGGGAAGATTTCTTGGCTGCCCTCTTCTGTACTTGTAGAGGACTGAGTTAAATTTTTCCCATGTTGAAAAGGGTTAGTCAACACTACCTGTTGTTGCTGTGTGACAAACTTTTGGGCCTCTGCAAGTCGAGGACAAAGATGGGTCGGATGGTATTCTGCACACAAGCTGCATGGATACCTCGCCTTTCATTTTTCTGTAGTGTCCCCGCCAGCATTATCAGTGGGTTTTTTATCCCCCTTACCCTTCTTTCATTATTTTATCTTCCCTTCAGGCTGTTGGGTGGCCTTTGGGTTAGTCGACTGCACGGAGTGTACTTCCAATGTTTGGGTAGGAGGAGTAGCTAAAGCAGTAGTCTGGCTACCCGCTGAGTGTTGTATAGATAATTGTTGCAATTGTTTTGTCAATTGCTCAGCGGGCTTGGTTTGTGCTGAACCAACAATACCATCGGCATGTGGTCCAGCTCTTTGTCTAGTTTTATCCAGTATCGATCATGGTGCATCTGGCAAGATGTTGTATAATAAACCAGACTGAGAATAGATGAGCTCAAACAGTTGAGCCCTCATGATGGCATCTTCTTCGGAGAAAACTACGGAAGTCACGACATCTTTGGATAATTGTGGGACTAGAGACTTAAGGAGCCACTCAAGCAGGAATGCTGGTGGGACTGGTACTTTGATTAGACTCTTCCGGCATCTCCACTCTCGGATATGATCAGAGCTATGGTTTGCTTTTGTCTATTCGAAATTGGCAAGCAGCTCTGTGCCAACGTCGTATCTCACAGGTAACTGGAAATGGTTAAGGAAGGCCATCGCCAATTCGCCAAAAGAAGAGTATCTTGAGCGATTGATCTCGATGTACCATTTCGCGGCACTCCCAATAAGAGTGCATTGAAACAATCGAAACTATACAGAGTCATCTTTCAATGAGTTAGATGAACACCAAAGATGGAAGGTAGTCACATGATCACCTGGATCTTCATTAGGCTTGGCCTTGAACTTTGGAATGTCTGAAGGCAACTTTGTTGGCATAGGAGGCCAACATGGATCGTGACAAATAGGATCATTTAACAACCTTGTCAAATCTGGCAAGTGTAATGTTGTCAGGAATGGTAGTTTGGGTTGCTGCTGATAACCTGGGAAAAAGGGTCCTGGAGTTTGACTGGCACCAGGTTGCTAGGAAAAGTTTGGTTGCTGGCCTGGATTCTCGTAGAAACCATGGCCCTAACCAGCATAAGGATTTTTCATCTGTGGAGACATCATCGACTGAATTCCCATAAAGGACATAGGATGTTGGGCATGCATCGTGTTTGAAGGACTTTGGGAAGGATTACCCCATGCCGGTCCTGATGGGAGAGGCATAGTAGTCTGTCTAGGGTTCCATTGATTGTGGAAAGAATTACCCCAGAATGACATTCCAGAGGAGGGAACGGATCCTTGTCCTAAGTTCCAAGGTCCTGCTATATATTCCCCTAGCACAGAAATAGTACCCTGCGCCGGAGTAGACTGTCCAAAAATGGGATTGCCCCTAGGCGGGAAAGAGGAGGATGATAAAGTGTTGTTACCAAATGTCTCATTCCAAACAAATGGTGATGAACCTACTGGCATACTGTGTGCAGGTGTTCCTTGACTCCCTGCTCCAAATAAACTAGTATGTGCAGGCTACCCGACGGACTGCGGATGCAGACCACCAAGCGAAGGGGATGAAGGAGGGATATGACCTCCAGTGTAAGGAAAAGCGTTAAAAGGGATAGGAGTGCCCCCAAGTTGACCTTGCAGAGGAGCGTTAGATCTCCCTACCCCCAGACCCAAAGTCTGTAAAGTGGAGTAAGAGAGTGCAGGACTTGTTCCCGAACTAGGCATACCGTATGAGAACAGAGGGCCTATCGCACTAGGTGTGAAGGGGGTTGTGGCTGTCGCCATAGATGGGGTCGGTCCACTGTACGACGTAGTTGCGGGCGAGACCATGGTGGCTCGAACTGACGATGGAAAGTTAGGAGATACTTCTCCTGTGGTAGCAACTGTGGTGGGAATGGAAGAATTCCCAAAAGAAGTAACAACGCTTGTTTCCATAGCTGTGTGAGGCACTGACAGGCTTTCGTAAAATTGGATTGGTACAATAACCGGTGGCCAGGTATTAGTGGTGGGGGTTTCAACTGAGCCAAGATTGGCGGTTTATTCCTCCAGGAGTTGTTCGGGCACAAAGGTTTGTAACCCGGTCGCTTTGAAAGACCCTTGTTGGTCTAACTTCTGCCTCAATGGTGGTGGGGGTGGCTCCAGTGTAACCAGTGGCAGGCCCAAAAGCCTTCGTGACTGGTGGAGCTCAGGATCCTCCACTGTGTGAAAAGATCCAACACACGCTAAAGTATTCTACACATTCAAACAGTAACACACACTAAAAAAGAATCCCCTAAGAGATAAGACAAGCAATCACTAAACTATTTGGAAGAACAGTTACAACAACCAACACTAGAGGAACTTACCGGTGCAAGTGCAACTCGAACACGGAAGCACCCTTTGGGTATACTCTGCAAAGAATGGCCCCATGTCTGTCCTAGGTACCACGGTATACCCCCGCAGTCACCTGTGTATGTCCCTAAAAATATTGGCAACTAGGATGTCAGCACGCGAATAGTCACTAGGCGGGTACAGTCGAAAGTCGAGTAGACCACAATGAGTAGGGTATCAAGCCCGAAACCTATCAAGGGTATCAAGAGAAAATGGTCTGGAAGACAAATGAGGACCTTGAACAGATTCGAGACCTACGAAGCCCCGTGGCAAATGCAAACGACGGAATCCCAAAACAAGCCCTCGATATGTGTTCTCCACTACGATTGGTCCGGCTTTGGAGGGGTTATCTCCGCTACCTTTCTGCATGTGACCTCGTGTTTATCTTCTATGTTAGAGGGTGGTCCCAGATAACTTCCACGAAACTGGACTTCTACACTCCCTATCATAGACTCTAATGTTTTGTTTTAAATGGCCTTGGAGAGTTTCCTCTCCAACCTAATCCAAGTCCCTAGTCCTGAACTAGTTTTTGAACCCTACAAACAAAAAGTCTAATAGATTTTAAATTATCGTTGCTTTTAAGGCTTTTTATTACGTCAAGGGGTATGAAGGTGAAACTGATGGTGTGTAAAGACGAAAGAAAAAATAAATGAAAAAAGATGGAAACAAAAGAGTTTTACTAAATGCAAAATTTTCAACAACTTTTCACAAAGAAAGATTTCTTTTTCTTTTCAATTTTTCTAAGATTTTATACAGCAAACTTAAAGGAATTTCTCTCGACTACGAGCTACTTATGCTCTAAATGCACTGCAAAAACTTACGAAATGAAAGACTTCTCCCTAGATAATGATGCAAAAACACACTCTTTAAACAAAGAAGAAAATGAAAAGAGATTTTTTTATTTTATTTAAGTTCTAATAAAGCAACAAAGGGAAAATACCGACAAGCACAAAACCAAGAAAGACAAATTCTGGCTTAAAGCACAGATCGCAAAGAATAAGAGTAAATGCACACAATGGCAATAAAGAAAACAAAGACTCTTAAGCTTGTCTAAAAACCATAAAGAAAAGTATTTATTTTTTTTTATTTTTTTTTTAACTATCAACTGAGAAAAAGTAGGCTAAGGGTAAGATGACCTAACCTACTGACTGTTCAACCCTAGAATCAAACACCTGAGAGGAGTATTTCTCATCAAAGGAGGGGATGACTACCCCACCCTGAACAAAAAGTAACCTGTCAAGCATGCTACTGTCACTAAAACATCACGCGTGCGAACGCGTGCTGAGATGAAACAGTACGCGTGTGCCCGCGGTCTGACCTTGTACAGACCGCGTGTATGTATAACTTCTAAGACAAAGATAAAAATAGGCAGTCCAAACCAGGAAGAGGCCTCTGGTATTGACAACCAGGGTCCCTTGAAGGCTTGGATGCTTCTTCTAACAAAAAAGAACAATAATGCAAGTAATAATAAGGCGAAAAAAGCAATCTAAGACAGGACTATGAACCAGCAAGACCCAGACAGGATTCCAGAAAACCAGTTGAGAATGTATAGTTCTGACAGGGAAGAGGTGGACTGCCTCTCAAGTTCTCTGAAATCCTACACACTACTGTTATCCCTACATCTAGCATTCACACGTGGGCTGTGAGAGGATAGGGCGCAGGCACACGCGTTCAGGCCTTCTACAGGCCGCGTGTACCTCTGTGTGTCCCGACAACTACCGTCAAGCAACAGTCAGGAAAAACTGGTATAAAGAACCAGGCTCCCTGCTAGCTCATACCTAACAGAAAATAGACAAGCAAAGAAACATAAAATCTAATCTTTTAAACTACCCAAAAAACTTAACTAAATCTGGAAACCCTAAAGAGTATCATCCCCAGTACGGTTGCCAACTTTGTTGTTGGGAAAAATACCCTACGGACTAGCAAAATAGGGTCAGACTTGCATGCAGATTTTGACCGAAAATAAATTACTTTTTATCCTACCACCCAAGATTAAAACCCCTCTTTCACAATGAATGCATGAAGAGAACCACCAACCTTAATATTGTCGTTTGGTGTAGATCTTCTGTTGTGTTTTTACCACTTTCTGGTGTTGCTCCTTCCACAGATAACCTGCAATCAAGACCAATAACAACTATGCATGCATATTACTTTTCTACCTGAGGGTTAGAAATCAAGCATAAATTAACTAAACCATAGATAACTCATGCATTGGGACGGGAAAAGTATTATTTTTATTAATGAAAATGAATCAACTTACAATCAAAGTCGAGACCAACCACCGCTCCTTGAACCTGATCCTGGGCTCCTCCTCTTCTGTCCTCCAAGTGCTTTGCGTTAAATCTCCTTTGGCATGAGGAAAGGCTAAAGGGTTGGGACAATGGATTACGTAAATGGGTAGAGTTTCTTCGCTATATTTTTTCCTTCTCCAAATGGTACCCCTACCCCTTCTTTTATAGGCTAGAAGGAGCTAGGTTTTTGGATGAACCCTCAGCCATGCATGGTTGAGAGTTTTAGTTAACTGACCCATATCTTTTGTTCCGTCGGCAACTTTCCTTTTTTCATGATTTTTAGGTACACACAGGCTGTAGTGAGCTAGCCAGTGTGCACACGCGTGCAGTAATGGGTTAGGGCACATGGGCCTTGACACAAGAGGATTTCCAAAGAGTTGTTCAGCAGATGTTTTGGCAATGAAGGGATATGAGTTGGCATGATGCCAGGTAAGCATGTGCGGTGCAATTTAGGGTTATAACAATATTGATGAGTCATAGTTGATGAGTAGTTGACACATTATTGGTACATACTTGGTACATGGTTGGATGCACTTGTTTATGGTACAGGTTGGTCCATGGTTGATGCACTTGTTTATGGTACAGGTTGATTACAGGTTGGTGCATGGTTGATGCACTTGTTTATGGTATAGGGTGATTATAGGTTGAGGTACAGGTTGATGCATGGTTGACGCATCGTTTAGATTTATTGGTACAGGTTTACAATGGTATATCTCACAGTGATAGTGTGACAGTGGTTCCATCATTCTACTTCTACTTCAAGGTGGCAAGATGGGGCAAGGACAGGTGGTTGTAGCCACCTTTCGGTTGTAGCCAGAGAACATAGGGGGTTGTAGCCTCCTTCTGGTTGTAGCCAGAGAATTGGGGAGTTGGAGCTTCCCTTAGGTTGTAGCCTGAGAAGTTAGGGGGTTGGAGCCTCCTTTTAGTTGAAGCTAGAAAACAAAGGAAGTTGGTGCTTCCAATGAATGTAATTCTTCAAGAAATATAAGAAAAAGCATTCCATGGTTTTCTCTTGATTTGGGTTTCCACGTAAAACACTGGTGTAATGTGTATGTGTATGATTGTTCATTTGTTCATTTCTTATTTACTCTGTAGTTATTGGATGATAATTTTTCATTGATATAACACTTGGATTATATGGTTAAAAAGGGGTTAAATTTCTCTATTATTGATTCACCCCCCCTCTCAGTAATCCAACAATTTGTATTTACTTCATCCGAGCAGAAATTCGTTTCATCCTCTGAAGCTCCAGGAATCAACTCTTTTGGAAAAGGGGTGTTTTTGACTTTTTGGTCAATTCTCAATTTACAATGGTGATAATGAGCTGCCAGCTTTTATTTATATATATTTTGGCCCGTTTTTGTCATTTTTTTGACCCTTTTGTCGTTTTTTGTAGCTTGAAAATTGTTTAGTATGGTTCTTGAGTTTCTTATGGGATGTTACGATACGTGTTACTTTTGGTATTGGGAAAATTTTTGAGATTTGGGTCATTTTTAAAGGTCCTTTGGTAAAAATTCATTTTTCCAACTTTTTGCATCTAAGTTAGGATTCCACCTCCACTTTATGCATCTCGTTGTCTTTTTCTCTTTTCCATAGGATCAACCCCATCAAATTGCGACATGAAACCATCATTGCTACTTTTGAAGTGTCGTAATTTAGTGGTAGAGCCTGCCTTTACATGGATTCCCTAGTTAGATCCTCATTGCTTTTGGCATCCATGTCATCATTAATGACTATAGGCTAGGGAGTCCTTTTTAGTTTTTTCCTGATTCTAAGTTTGAGCCTCATTTGCATGATTCATCATCACTCTTGACCTCACCCTAGGGACTCCCAAACAAATACGAGTCTTCTTTAAGCCCTTTTCAGACTCTTTAAACATGAAAATATTGTTGAACGATCTTGTTTCCCTTCACACTTTCCAAACTAAAATTTGAAGGCACGTTTGTCCAACGCTAGTTTACCCCCTTTTTTGTCTGGATGGTCATTTGTACGAACAAAGGTATACTCTAGGAGCTTCAGTTCGCTAGAAGAGTAATCTCAGGTATAATTTTAACCCTTTTTTGGGCTTGAGGGACTAAATTTATGAAAAAGGAACCCCCCATGGAGTCCATAGTTAAGCTCTTTTCAGAGTCCTTAAAATTGAAAAGATGGACGAGTGACCTTGTTTCTTCACACTCATTAAATTGGTCCAGAAGAACATCCCTTACGGAGTCCATAGTTAAACTCTTTTCAGACTCCTCAAATATGAAAAGATTGTCAAGTGATCTTGTCTTTATCACACTTGTTAAAATGGTTTTGAACAAATGTCTTTTCGATGTTAGTTTATCCCTTTTTCGAACTGACTAGACTACCTTCGAAAAAGGTTTAGGGTTTATCTTAAGTTTGGATACTAAAATAAAGTAGGAAGCAAGTTGTGTGAAAGATTAATTTTCACAGTATCACTCAAGTTATGGCTTCCCTCCATACATTGACTCTAAAAAAAAAATGACGATAGCAATAGTGGTTATTTCATGTAGTAGCACACAAAGTACAACACCTTAGCCCTACCCACAACTAACATTCGAGCATAACCAACAATTTATTTTCTTTCCAACATTCCCTTAGAAAAGGAATAGTAGAGCAAAAGGCAAGAGAGAGAACTAACCTTTTCCAATTTCACACAGAGGGAAAAGGGCTTCAGGAGGAGTATACAATATCCAAGCTACCAAACCAGAAAAATTCCCACACTGAAGCTAAAGAACCAAACAAGGTTGAACAAACCAATCCCACTAGACCACCAAGTTGAGCCACGCAAACCAGAACCAAGAGAATTTGTACACTCATATTACACTCCTACCCAAGTTTTGAGGATCTTGAAGTTGTTTCTCGAGCTCTGAAAGCCTCATCTCCAGCCATCAAGCGTCATTGGCTTCTTGAAGATGGATATTATACATGTATATATTTTGATTTTGATATGTAGATCCACTATGTATTGGTCATGACTACACTTTATATAATTATATGACATGGATCTATAGTGAATTTGATTGGCATCCATGATTTTATTTCATCCTAGGCATGGGTATGCCTGCCTCGGTGAGACAAATTATTATTTTGCATATGACACCTCCCAAACTCTGGTCCTTGGGCTCACTCACTTTGTACGCTAGTGAAGATTTGTAATTTATTTCAGCCATAAGATACTCTTTTGACCTCACACATTAGGGGGCATCTTTTATAACCCTAAATTGCACCAGATATGCATACCTAGCATCAGGCCATCTTACTTGCTATTTTTTCCAAGCCATCATTGAAAAACTCTTATAAAAAACATTTTTTTTGAAGATGTATGTGCCCTACACCACTACTGCATGCATACACACACTGGTTGCACCATTACAACCCATGTATACTCACAAAAAAGCATGAAAAATAAAAAATTTCAAAGGGATACGGGTTTTTGGGCCGTTACCTAACCTTTTGACTGCTCATAGCCAGTCACCCAACTGAATAACGTACTTTTTGGCCTATAAAATAAGGTGTTGAGGTCCCATTCCAGGAGGAAGCACAAGAGCAAAGAAACTCTATCCATTTCAGTATTCCCCCTTTGCCCCAATATTTTGCAACCACATTGTGAGTCTGAGCCAAAATTCCTTTTTCAACCCTTTCTCCTCCATTGCAAACCCTTTGCATTTCCCTAGACAGAAATGAAGAGAAGAATGATACGTGGAATCATTTGGTTCACAACAAAGAGGAGCCCAGGACTAAGTTCGAGGAGTAGTTATCGGTCTCATATTGTAAGCGACTTTGTGAGATTAATATAAAGAAATACTTTTTTCGTCCTGCTAAATGATGCCTTCAATATTCATGATTTATTTGTGTTTTTGTTATGATATCTAACCCACTAATTCATATATAGAATGCATGCTCATAGTTTCTTGTTTGTCTTTTGATGAATGCAGGTTGGCCTTGGGAGGAGATCTGCAGTCGAGAAACAATTGAGCGCAAAGGGATCAACACCGGACGCAGAGGTTAAGGTAGGCTTATTGGATCCCTATACTTTGTTTTTTATGTATGATTGTGGGGTAGTGATGGGATAGTTGTTAAAAGTAGGAGACTTTATATGGCTAGCTCTTCCTACACTTTAGAACCCTGGTGTAGTCTGTAGGGGGTTTTCTTGCTATAGCAGTGTCATTTATACATAGTGATTACATATTTTCATATCATCTCTCATTGTATGTTTCATGTCAATTGATGAGGGATACACTAAGTCTCTCCTTCAATGGATCTCTTTCTGTCGAATTACGGACATCATCTAGGAAAGGGATCTAGAAACCAACTAGTACATTGGAGTTTGTAGTCCTCAGTGGGTTTGAGGCTTCCTCACAATTGACATTGGGTTTACTTCATTGATTATTGATTGATTGATTCTACAAATGTTTCAACATCAGATCCTCTATTCATACTTGCTATAATATAATAGGTAAATTGGGGTCCATTTACATCATTAGTGGGTCCCCTTCTGTCTTTTAATGATATAGCTCAACGATTGGTAATCAGATAATTTATGCCATGCTCAACATAAACTCATTTATTCACATGACATAGAATTGTATTATCATGGTTGGGACAATGACATTGGGCCTAGGGGTACATAATTCATTCCTAGTACCCCTCCCAAGTTGTGATGGCATATATCACTTATGCATAAGTACTTTGAATACTTTGAGAACATTCTCATTAATTCTCATTGTCTTCCTGACATATATTATGACATAAATCCACATTGTATTTGTTTGTGGCTATGATCCCTTTTTAC
Organism: Picea engelmannii; assembly: GCA_009831015.1. Taxonomy (NCBI): domain Eukaryota; kingdom Viridiplantae; phylum Streptophyta; class Pinopsida; order Pinales; family Pinaceae; genus Picea; species Picea engelmannii. Next base: position 119,188 of record ML803302.1, read on the forward strand.
ATGGATCCATCGTGTATTTTTTATTTCCATGATATTTCATTTCATTACATGGATATATAGTGTATTATATTGGTGGTCATGCTTTGCTTCTATTATGAGCATGGGTATGTCTACGTCGGGGATGATCTATATATGTCTGGTTGATTTTCAGTGATAGGTATGCATTGGTTTCTTGGTCTTCATCTCTTTCCTTACACCACATAACATTCAAAATTATTGTAACGTATTTCATCCATCTATTACTCAATTAACCTCACACATTAAGGGGCATCTGTTACAAATATATTTTCCACCCTAAGGGCACCTAAAGGACCTACTTTCGGTGAGTATTGGAGTATACATGCACATTTTCCTAGTACATCATTTTTCCTATGTTCTATAGTCCATGTATGATGGCACACTTGGTACTCACTTGGTCCAAGATATTCTCCCTTGGATGAGAATATTCTTCCCCTAGAAAAGAGCACACATCTTCTTGAGTCATGCTTTAGTCACATTAATGGAGTCTAGTCTTGCATTCCCACATTGGAATAATCACAAAGTATTGAATGCCTACATTGGAATCATCACCAAGAGCACATGTCTTCCTTGGAATCATCACTAGGAGCACATTCCTCCTTGGAATAATCACTAGGAGTGTGCATTACATGTGCATAAGGCTTGGAGAGTGAATTCATTGTGCATGCATGAGTGTAATTCACTCCACGAGTGTATATCTAGTTAACTAGTGATTGCATGGATAGTTAACCAAGACTAGGTGGCATATTACCAGTGTTTGAGTTTATGCATGTCCTAAGTAAGATATAGAAGCTAAACTATGGCACATAATCTCATAACATGGAGAACATATTTGGTAGATTATTTATGGATGGAGGTGTTCTTGGAGAGGAGGAATGGAAAGCAAGATTATGTTGCAGGAATTTCAAGAGAGATTTGTTAGCACTGAGAGTCACCCTCAAAATGCTAGAGGATAAGCCTAGTACCCATCAAAATGTAAAAGATAAGTTTTGGTTTGAATAGGTGGATCAACAAGATGGAGAAATAAAGGGAGAGGGCAACAAACTATAGATCAGTAGGCTACACCAATGGGGAATGGAGTCATAAACATTCTACTCATTGAAGGCACTAAAGCTGCTCAACAAAAAAGAAGATTATATTTTGATATATGGAAGAATGAAGAAGGAAAGCATAAGATATAATGTTCAATAAATAGATATCCTCTCAGTTTAATAAATCAACAAATACTTGAATAAAACAATGACTGATGGGAAAAATTACAACAAATCCTCTACTTCTTAGGGATCCATAAATCATTGGAAGCCTTTGATCCTCAAATCTGCAATATATTCAAATAAGAAGATATATAAAACACAAGAATTACAATTTGAAAATCACAGCTCTCACGAGTCTTCAATAATAGTAATGATTACAATCATAAAATTCCTCATGCTTACAAATGAACACACACAGGGAAACTGCCTGCTCCTACTCTCTCTAGCCTCTCTTGGCTCATGAATTCAACCCCTCTCCAAGAGCTCCCTCCTCTCTTAAATATAAAATAGCATAAAAATATCCATAGGAGGTCGAATCCCATCTCTTTCATTAGATTCTAGGCCTTGGATCTACGTGGCAATAGTCAAAGAGACAAAAATCCAACAAACTACTAATTTTCAATAAATTGTTGGAAGTCATTAATAAACTATTTCCAACTCACCATATTAGGTATTTAATGGAGCTAAAACTTAGGTTCAAGTGTCCCTTAACATCTAAATGATCCATGATAAGTCATTTGAACCCTCCTTGACAGGTGTAAACCTCCCAACAAGGTGAATATCCAACAACTATGCAAAAAAAAGAAATTGCAGCACATTTCATAGCGCACTGGTGTTTTAATTATTTCTCTCAAATGCCAAACTAGGTTAGGATGAAATTTGGTCAGCAAGTAAAAAAGGATATCATCTCCTCCACAAAACATTTCAGAGAAACCCACATCATCGTTTTGGATTTATGATCAAATGTGTAAAAGTAGCGCATTTCGTAGCGCCTGTCTCAATTCGCAGCGCCTGAGCCAGTTCATAGCACCAAAGGAAAATCAAGTAGAGAAACCCTTCCTGACCTCCAAACAAGACAAAACATCTCATGGAGTACCTAATGTCTATGAGGCTGATGCTGGTAATTTCATATTTGCACTCAGATCCATGCAAGCTACCTAACCTCCAACCCTCTTCCTTAATTAGTTTGCAACGCCAACTCAAATATAGCTTTCTCACTCCGAGGAGGCTATTACTTGATGGTATGACATAATACCTAGAGATATGATTAAATGTAGTCTATGAAAACCATAAATCCTCCTTTACATGATCAATCTTATGTGTTAACAACTTGCTCCACAGGGGATGGATACCTCCCTGTGAGGCTCCAAGAATCATGTAGTTCAAGTTCCTTATCCATTGGGATGGTGGAGTGTTATTCAAATACCTGAAGAAAACTAAAAACCAAAATACTTGAACATGAGCTTATTTATATACATGACCCTACTCTAACTAACTTTTACAAATTGCTTAGGTGAAAACAAACTTCTACCATAGCCACTCAAACTGTTTGGTCACGCAATTCTTCTCTTCGCTACAAATGATCCATAAGAAGAAATAAAAGTGTGACAACTGACTAAATAAATTCATAGGATCACCAATATAACCTCCAAATGCTGAAAAAATGATAAAATTTGCAGGCTCCAAAACATTTGAAAAGTACAACTCCATGTATTCATTGATAGGGTCATGAAACTGTTGGCAAGGCATACTAAACTGGTAAAACGTTACCTCATTTATTTCATCATTGCTTACATGTTTGATTTTATCAGCATGTACAAGTGGATAAAGGACTGATGAAAGGATTTGTTGGTTGAATGGTTTCTCCTCATCTTCAAAACCACCTATGGGATGACTGCTAATCATTTATGCATGTACTGTAAGAACAATTTGTTGCTCATACACATGGTTTTTATCAAAACAAGGTTGCTCATTGGTCAGTATTTGAAACAACTTATTCATCATAAGCAAGGCTTCTAAATAAATTTGTTTCAAGAAAAAAAATATCCTCTGCATTTTCTTCATAAGAGCAACAAACAAAATCTTCCTTCAATTATGAAAATCTAGGAAAAAACAAAGAGGAAACTTCCCTAGTTTTTTTAACTAACGTATCATTTATCTTAGCTTCATAATCTGGAGAACTGTCTTCTATATTTTTATGATCATAACTATCATTTAAATCTACATCCAGTACAAAGGAACAAGAAGAAGAAAGCATTGATCCTTCACTAATTTCCTTGACTAGGTTATCTTCTTCAACTTCACAGTCAGGAGAGAAACCTAATGCAACTTGAACACTTTTCTCATATTCCTCACAACAATCATGAAAAAGAAAATTAGAGGAATAATAAAATTTACAGCAAAAACTGAAAGCAACATGGAATTCTCTCAAGGTGGATATGCTTGAAGCAACGAGAGAAACGTAGCAAGTTGCAACAGATCAATAGGCTACACCAATGGGCAATGGAGTCATAAACATTCTACTCATCGAAGGAACTAAATCTACTAAAGAAAAAACAAGATTATATTCTGATATATGGAAGAATGAAGAAGGAAAACATAAGATAGATTGTTCACTAAACAAAGATCCTCTCAGTTTAATAAATCAACAAATACTTGAATAAAATAATGACTGATGGGAAAAATTACAACAAATCCTCTGCTGCATAGGGATCCATAAATAATTGGCAGCCTTTGATCCTTAAATCTTTAATATATTCAAATAAGAAGATATATAAAACAAAATAATTACAATATGAAAATCACAGCTCTCATGAGTCTTCAATAGCACTAATGATTACAATCATAAAATGCCCTCATTCTTACAAATGAACACACCCAGGGAAACTACCTACTCCTATTCTCTCTAGCCTCTCTTGGCTCATGAATCCAACCCCTCTCCAAGAGCTCCCTCCTCTCTTAAATATAAAATAACATAAAAATATTCATAGGAGGTCGAATCCTGTATCTTTCATTGGATTCTAGGCCTTGGAGCTAGGTGGCAATAGTCAAAGAGACAAAAATCCAACAAACTATTAATTTTCAAGAAATTGTTGGAATTCATTAATAAATTGTTTCCAACTCACTGCATGAGGTATTTAATGGAGCTAAAATCTTAGGTGCATATGTCCCTTGACATATATATTATCCATGAGAATTCATTCTAACCCTCCTTCACAGGTGGAAACCTCCCAACAAGGCGAATATCCAACAACTATGCAAAACAGATAATTTGCAACACATTTCATAGTGCACTGGTGTTTTAATTGTTTCTCTCAAATGCCAAACTGGGTGAGGCTGAAATTTAGTCAGAAAGTGAACAAGAATATCATCTTCCTCCACAAAAAAATTCATAGAAACCCACATCATCGTTTTGGATTTATGATCAAATCTATAAAAGAAACTGCTACAAGAAATTTTGTAGCGCATTTCGTAGCGCCTGTATCAATTCACAGTGCCTGAGCCAGTTCACAGCGCCAAAGAAAACAAAAGTAGCCAAACCCTTCTTGACATCCAAACAAGACAAAAAATATCATGGAGTACCTGATGGCTATGAGGTTGATGCTGTTAATTTCATATTTGCACTCATATGCATGCAAGCTACCTAACCTCCAACCCTCTTCCTTAACTAGTTCACAGTGCCAACTCAAATATAGCTTTCTCACTCTGAGGAGGTTTTTAGTTGATGGCATGACATAATACCCAGAGATATGGTTAAATGTAGGCTCTGAAAACCATAAATGCTCCTTTAGATGATCAATCTTATGTGTTAACAAGATTTATCTACAGAAGCTAACTTTCACCATAGGTTAGCCTTACTTGTGTGAAGGAAAAGAAAGAGATAAAGAAAGGACCAAGAAGGATTGCAACTCAAGGCTCAAGGAAATTAGACTATCAATGTAATTTTTTGTATTATTATTATTATAGATCAATACTTTTTTCATCCTTCCATGACTGTCTATTCAATTGCATGTTAGTGGTTTATTCTTTACTTGGGTAGAATAAAGTAGATCTAATTTGGTTTAAGTTTTCTTAATTCTTGAAAGAGTTGATTTGGGTGTTGTTTTAATTTTGTGTGTAGGAGGAAAGTGTGGGAGTTGGAGTTGGATCTATAGAGCTACATCAACCAGGATCAGTTAAGGACAACCATAAAAAATAGGTCCATGTTTCTTTTTCATAGCATAATTAGAACTTATTGTCATAGATATAGGAAGATTTGCATTGTTATCTATTAGTTGTATGTCTCATATCAAGGGTATATATGAGGGAGAGATTTCCTATCCATGTGAGGGTTTTTCTCCATAGCACCAACCTATACTAGATCCCTAGAGACAAGTGGAATAGCCAGAGGGATTGCATTGTAGAGAAGGGAATTTTTTTCTTTGGGTTGTGTAGGTTGAGGGGGAAATAGAGATGGAAAATTGGGATTGTTATGAGTGAGTGAGAGAGAGAGAGAGAGAGAAATAAGTTGGTAAAAACTTGATAATGGGGTTGGTGTGATACTTAGATTTTACCTTTGGGTGGAACATCTAATGTCTACAACTAATTATTGTGATCATTTGATAAATAAAAGTTATTTGTTTCTCTATGTATTATATTCATAATGTGTTTATATTGTTATTTTTAATTGTTTAATGATGAGTATATCATTTTAATGTTGTGAATTGTATGAGAAATATGCATTTTCTACACACACACACACAAACATGTGTGTGTGTGTGTGTGTGTGTGTGTGTTTTCTTGAATGCATGGTCTATTTAAGTGAATACTTCTTGTTTGAATGGTATTAGAGTAATTAAAATTAGTTCAATAATGTGAATCTTGAGGTACCTAGCACGTGGGGAAGTTAAAATTTGGCATTAGAGTGATAGGTTGCAACACTAGGATTGTACGGGTTGAAGACAAATAATTGTTTTGTAAAGGCTGATTCAAAGGGTGTTTTGGGAAACTGAGAGAATTTTTTTATCAAAAATTATGAATTTTTGAAATTTTTAAAATTTTTGAAAACTTTTCTTGCAAGTGACTTCATTGGTGACATCATGATGAAATGGACTATCCATGGAAGCAATTCCACCATGGTAGGAGGAATGGGTCATGGGTGCAAGTGGTAGGGTTCAGTGACATTGATAGGCACATGAGAAAAGGTAGTTATAGGACCATCAATCAGTGGTTTTGGAAAAAGGATTTTGGGTCCATAACCTATCAGGTGTTGATACAAGTCCCATGCTGAAACCACCTCTGTAAAAATTTGCGTGAAAAATGGAGGTTTTCAACTCGCATGCTAGTTGATGGCCTGTAATCCATCCTAGCCATAGATATTAGATCGACAACAATGGATATGTGCACCCACCGATGGAGTTAAATAGAGTGCAACTTGGAGTCCTGTAATGAATATGCACCATAGATGTTACATCTATAGTGATTAATATGTGCACCAGAGGAAAAAGGTGTAGGATGGGACCCATCGATAACAAGGAAAAATGGATGAGTGTCGGGTGGATTTTTGGGTACAATTGGGGACCAAAAACAAACAAAATAAAAGTAAAATGAAGAGAGAGAGAGAGGCTTGGAGTGTGATGAGGAATTCTAGTGTGGTTGAAGAGATGACATGACATGACTATATTTGTTTCCAATTAGAGTTCTATATTCAAACTCCTTAGTAAAACTTGACACCTGCAATACAATGGACAACAAAGAGAAACAAATAACTCCTACTCTACGAGATTAGATTAAACAAATCCATCTAGAACAATAGACAAGCACATGCAAGAATACATAATCTTGAAGTGAACATGCCAAGTATATTAATGAGAACTTTTAAAGAGATACTTACAATCATGGATGGTGTTGAAGCAGCCTCTCCAAGTCCTCCTCATCCAACCCCTTGCTTGAAATATCCACGATCAGAATGACAATGCTTTTGCTGATTATTTTCCTCCTTGTTCACCATGAGAATGCCTCCATTTATAGGATTTGGAAGGCCCAACCACCTTGGTTATATTTGGGATTAGTTCAGTATGTGAGTCCATCAATTGTGGTATCTCCCTTAGATGCATCCTAAGGGTTAGATTCGATCCAAACCAACTCAAATCATCCATAGTTGTCCTTAGATAAAAAGGGGATTTATTCCAAACACTTTCTCATCCAATCGATGCTCCTTTACAATGGGAAATAGAGTGTTACAATGCTCCCTAATAGATAGATAGGGAGTGCTAGAACTGCCTACATCTGAACAGGGGAGCGTTGATCTTCCAAAAATTGTCAAGATGACCAATTCTCATAGAAAAACACTTTGTTTCATCTGTCAAATGATGTGGCTTCTTCTTATAACATGTTATATATGATGTATCAAGTGTTTCCATGGTACCATTCACAATGCGACATGCGCAGAATGAAAATGCGACATTTATGACACTTGTGACAAAAGTGCGACACTTGCGACAATGAGAATGTGACATTATCGAAGTGAGGAATTTTGACGTGTAACAGATTTCCCCCCAAACTGTGAAGTCACAAGATGAAAGATGATGACCCAAACACTTTGTAGATTCTTTGAAGAAAGGGTATGTATTCGAGGAACCTGGTAGAAGCTGCAGAAAACCATCAAACAAATGTTAATATGTGTTCCAATCCCAAGACAGACATACTTATGCTTAGGTAATAAATGACTAAAAGTATGGGCACCAATAAATAAACTGCGGATCCATGATGAGATTGACTAAGGGTGTGGCCACCAGTGATACAATGTGGATCCATACTTTTATGACATGGATTGATCATAGCCACACAAAATACACAGTGTAGCTATGAGATGATAAGACATAGCCACATACCAATACATCGTGGATCTATGTGACAACATAAGTATTATCATGTTCAAATGATTTCCTTCACATCCTAGGAAAAGAATATATCATAATGAATTCTCAACCCAGGGTCTTCATCCCAATCCCAATGTAGTATGAATCTAACTATGTGAATATATGTATTGAAGTCTAACATAGTAGAAACCACTTGATTACCGATCATTGAGGTGAACTATTAACAAGTGTGAGGGAGATCACCAGTGATGCCAATGATTCCCAAGGTACCTAATTACATTCCAACGAATGCGAATAAATGAGCTGAGGTCAAACATTCATGGAATCATCCAATCGGAGTTCAATGATGTAAACCCAATGTTGGAAGCGAGGAGGCATGTTATTGAGGCATGTAGGTCCCAAGGTAATAACTGGTTTCTAGGACTAATTCCCAAATGATGTGTTGAAGTTGATAGGAAAAGACTCTTCGAAGCAGGGCCTTGATGTATCCCCCATCATCGACATGAAACTTGACATAGGAAAGTGATGCGATATATAGAATGAATCATAGACTAACATGGGTATGGAAACTGGTAATTTTGCAGATGGTTGTCTCTCGAGGTGGATACTTCCCTTAAACATTGAGGAACGACATGAGACTCAGAAGCATAAATGTAGAGTGGACCAAAACTTAACGCAGTGGGTGATGTGATATTCTTCGGATGACTCAAAGGAGTGGAAAGACTCATAGGATGGGTTCAATGCAAAGGTTTATCAGATTATCCAAGTGTTTAGGTTGAAGGTTAAAAACAAGTGTCGTGTTCAAGGGTGGCTGCAAGAGTTGTTTACAAAAGTTCTCAAGAAACTTGACCTACTTCCTTCAAATTTTCCCCCATCTAGATAGATTAGTACGTCTTTTTAATTTAACGAGCTTGAGGAATATAACACATGCTCGATATAAATCACCTTTTGGTAAGCTCCTCTTCCCTTGTTTAATGAAATGGAAGAAATAAGGGTTCATTCCCAAATGTTCCCTTCAATGTGTAGTTTTAGCAAGTCAAGAGAAGGAAAACTTGGTGTCTTTTCATGTTTAGAGAGTCTGAAAAAAAACTTAAAGATGACTCCAAGGTTGTCCTTTTTCATAATTTTAGTCCCTAAGGTCCGAAAAAGAGATAAACTATTACTCGGAAGACTCCCTTTCGAATATTGTAACGAGTGTGAAAGGAAGCAAGATCACTCGAAAATCTTTACATATTTAGAGAGTCTAAAAAGAGCTTAAAGACGACTCCAAGGGTTTACTTTTTTTGTATAACCTATACGAGTCCAAAAAAGTGATAAAAATATACTCGGTTACATTCTCATGTATTTGTGAGTGCAAGAAAGAACAAAGATTATGCTCATTACTGTTACAAGGTTATCGAAAGACGATGCTTGAAATCCTGTAGAAACAAACTGTTCTGGGCATAAGAGATAAGTAATTTCTCGAAAAAATGATTCAAAACCCAAAAAATGACTTGATAATAAGGAGAAAATATCAAAATAAACCTATCAAATATCAAAATAGGTCAAAATTTCATTTTACCATTTGTTTTTTACCATTCTCCTCTAGACTTTGGATTTTTCACCTCTTTCAAGCGTTTTTCGAGTGACCATTGTGGGAGTTGTGAGTGATCATTTTCATATTCATTCAGACCAAGTTAGTTGTCTCTTCCTCCTCATATTTTTTCATGATTTTTACTGCAATTTAACCTTTGTTTTGAGTGTTCTAGGCTCCTTACGAAGCCCTAGAGTGTCAAACCAGATTGACTCTCCCTCAAGGCACTGAGGGGAGCATCGATCAAGATTTCAGCGTGTTGGTTCATATATCTGGGGCACACTAATGCTCTATAGGTTTCTTTTAGGGAGCGCTAGGAGCATAACTCAATTTTTTTTTTGAATTTTTGGCTAAATAGAGGCAGTTTTTCTCCATAAAAGTTTGACTAATGATGATTAAATGTTGCATTTGTAGATTTCATTTACAAATAGCCATGATAAAGTGGAAAGAGTGTAAGCATGATTTTGATGATATTTTCTCTCTCCAAGACCCTCAATCGATGGTGTCCTTGTGAAACCGTGGTTTTCTCAAATAATTCAAGCTTCAAAACATGAGAAAAGAAGTACTATTGCTTGAGTATTTGATTGGTCTATGGGACGACGTTGAGCAAGCGTTCTGAATCGGAGATCACATGCTTGAAATCGAACTAGATGATGTATATTTTATGATGGGGATACCGAGGAGAGGGGAACCCATAGTATTTTCTAGACACTGGGAAACTCCACAACCGACCGAGGAATATGTTGTCGAGCATTGCATACCAGGGTCACAGTTGGTGGGTGGACGGATTGTGATAAAGGATGTGAGAGATTTAGCACTTTGATCCATTCTATTTTCCATCACCAAGTTGGCATGGAACACTAGTGCTCACTTGGATTATAAATCACATATAGCTTATGCCATACAGTTTTTAGAACCCAGATTGTTCAATTGGAGTACAGGGTCCCTCAGGAATGTCAAAAAACAAATATCCAAATGTAGGACCGACAGACAGAAACAGTTCGTATACAGTTCTTTTTTCATTGCATTTTTCTTAGAGTGGGTCCCCTAGATGTAACCATAGGTTGCATTGATGGCACATTCCATGACCGAGCCTCATATGGAGAGGTGGAACAACCTTTCCCCTATGTTGGGGAATGATCCCTTGTCTTTCGAATTCACTGCTTACTTCTTTGCATGGTGGAGGAGGCAGTTAGTGGTTAACGAGAAATTCCCCTATGTTAGGGTAGATTTCAGAGGTAGCACAGACCTAGTACTTCTCGAGGGCATCCAATGGGATGAATTAAGTATGAAACATAAACTTAAAACACACATTTATTTTTTTTGGTTGTACAATGAGGAATCTAAAATATTTTGTTTTCATCATGCATACAGAGGTGCATCATGTCCGATGGAGATGGCGACATTGGGGTGTCATTGAGACACACATGCAACAGTTGAGCACAAAATCACAATAGGAGGGATCCGAGAGGTAGAGAGGAACCTCTGGGGTCTGACGATGGGTGTCCCACCCCTTAGGAGGCGAGATGTTCCTCTACACTTTCAACGACATAGAATTAAGGTTTCAGAAAGCCTCAACCATTTTCTTCATTGGGTGACATGAGAAGTAGTGTGTTATGTAGAGCACAACGTGATACATGAGGATGATTAGAGTCCTCAGTTGATTTTTTGTAGTCCTTATGACGATATTATGGGCATGAAGGCCCAAGTTTTTTTCCTTGTTATGTACATTTTGATGATGTATTTTCAAAAAAAAATTGCTATAATGCATATATCTATCTATCTATCTATCTATCTATCTATATCTATATATAGATATAGATATAGATATAGATATAGATATATACGAGTTTTGCAGTGCCTATCTATGTTGCATTTTTTTATGTTATGTGATGTTTTTGTGCACATATGATTTATTTTTCAAAATGTTTTATCTATGCGCAAAATACCAATCCAACATGTAATTAGCTAACGAACCTAAAGTTGTATTGAGTTCTCTCGATATGTGTTTGTATTAGAGAAATTCAAATGATCTTTTGAGACGGTGAACCCTTAGGTGGAGACGTAGTATAACTGAGTTGTGAATGGTGTACTCATGATTAAGTTGACAGACCATGAGTTAAGAAACTAGGTTGATAATAATTTGATTTATACCTAGAGAGGAGGATTTGGTTAAAATTTTGATGAAGGAATGATATTTTTCCACGTTATTGGTCATAGATCCGAGGCAAATTCCTCCTGAACTCACCAACTCACCAGAGTGGTAGATGACCCAAGTTGCAAAAGCGATGTTCTGGGTGTGTCGACTAGAGCCATCCGTAAACCTGAAATAGATGGAAAAAGGTGATGTCATCTGTGCATTAAATCACAAAGAAATGTATAAGCAGCTGAGATAAAACTTGTGCACACAAAAGACAAGACACACCAAGTCAAGAGTATATAGTACAATAATGTACAAAGCACACATGCGAGATATTCTATGCATACTACTTCTTAAGGTAAAGCCCATTTTGGGGCTCATTGAGAGATATTCCATCGTAGTCGAATAACTCGTAGGTGCCTCTATGTAGCACATGTTTTATGTTATAAGGCCTGTGCCACATGGGTTATAACTTTCCTTCCCCCAGTTTGTCATGATATTGATCATAGACTAGGACCAATTCTCCTGCTGCAAAAGCATGAGGTCGAATGCATTTGTCATATTGATGTTTCATTCATTTTTTATACGTCTCATTGATGAGAGCAACATCACGGTGAGTTTCAACCAACTTGGTTAAATATAGGAATCGTTCCTCTTCAACAAAAGTGTGAGGTAGGAGTTCGATGGTAAGTTTCAATGAAGGGATCTCACATTTGATTGGTAACACTACTTCTATGTCATATACCAATTGGAATGGAATGAATCTAGCTGTAGTTTTCACTAGACTTTGATAGGCCCAGAGTACAGAGAAGAGTTGCAAGTGCCAAGAGGTTTTGTTTGTTTCCACCATGCATTGGATCATGGTCTTCGAGACTTTATTGATGGATTCAAATTTTCCATTCACCTAAGGATAGTAGAGGGATGAGTTTTCATAGTGAAATCCCATCTTGGTGCCCAACTCACTCATCATCTGGTTCTGGAAATGTGAGCCATGATCAATTACAATATCTTGCAGGACTTCGAATCAAATTATGATGTGGTTAAACATGAAGAGGTTTGCAGTGCGTCCATCGTTAAGGAATGTAGGAATAGCATCATCCCATTTAGTGAAGTAATCAATGGCAACGGTGATATAATTGTGCCCCCTGGCTGAGGTAGGCTTACATTTCATAAAATCGATGCCCCATTTTGCAAAGGGACTGATGGCGACAATGGGATGCATCAGAGTGAGGTGGGTACATGATTTCTTTTGGAAGATTTGACAGGGTGGGCATTTTTAATGACCTTGATGCAATATTTGAATATAGAAGGCCAAAAATAACTAGCACGTAATTTTTATAGGTTGTAGCCATACTAGAAAGATGGTCGTGTTACGAGGAAAATATCTCTATGGCTAGGGGTAAACCACAACAGACAGAAATGACTCTAGAAATCAACTCTAATCTCAAGTATGCTATATAAACAAATATTCTAGCAAGACAATATAAAAGGCCTACCTCATATAGACATTCGATGAATTCCACTGTTGAGCACTTGGCTCAAAGAAATACACCTGCAACTTGTCCTCAACAACCAATAAACACAAGAATATAGTGATAGTATATAATGTTAGCACATTCAATAGCATAATCCATCAACATTCATAACAAATACGCCCATGGAATAACAATTCAAATATTTTCAAGATATTAATTGGACGAGAAAAGAGTATTTCTATTAAAATGTAATCAACAGAAGTGAATGAATTACAAAATTCTGTGTCGGCACGGTTCAAAACTGAGAAACTGAGTCCCTTCCAATTGGGCCTCCACCACTTCAATCCTCCACCAAAGGCAAGCTCATATAATAGAGACAATGATGTTCTCAATCAAGTATGTAAGAGCTTGGGGTCTGAACAATGTGTTCAGACTTAAAAGGACAAAGGGATGCAAACTCAATATGAAGTGAATAATTTCTCCATAGTAACTTTGCTCTCAAAGTTGAATTCTTCTCCTCTTTTTCCATAGCTCAAATTTGTCCCATTTGTAGCCTTCAAGTGGAACTGAAGGGTTGATTCAGAACGTTTCCAGAATATGGGAGGTCAAGGATCATGGATCTCATGACGTGACATGGAAACCCGACACCATTTTTTAATTTTGGGCACAAATCCGGATGTACGCGGGTTGTAGTGGTACAACCTACTTATATGCATGTTGTACTATAGGTAGGGCATGTATATGTGGAAAAATAATGTTTTTATCTCTAGGACTTGCAAAAAGGGACTTCAAGTCTGCATAGGGAAATGGAAAGAGGCCTTATTTGCAAGCTTGCATAGGGTGAGGAAAATATTTATATAACATATGCCCCCTAATGTGTGAGGTCATAGGAGTATCTGCGATGGCCAAAATACATTATAATACCCAGAAGTGGAGTAATGGGGACCCAACTAGAAGAAATAGTTGTTAATTACAATCTGTACTGACTTTGCACACATGGCTGCCAATTTGAATTACACTGCAATTCCATGTGAAAATATACCAAACAGTTGTCCATGGCCATGAATAGGAAATACAAAGGTGGCTACATGCCAAAGGCTGTTATAGTCACAAACAAGGCCCAGTTAAACCAGTCTCAAAATAAATATGAAGATATTTGTATACAATGGAGTACAATTTGATCTCCCATGATCACTAAAGTCACATAGGTATTGGTCCGATGAAAGGTAGAAATAACTCAGGAAATTTGCGACTATGAATTGATTTCTTCAAGTCTTCTACACGATCCGCCAAAGGTGCAAGTCTACATCATGTGAATAAAGGAGTTGAGGTTGAACATAATGAGACTTCATTTGATTACCAATCATTAAGGTATCTCGTTAACAAACCTGAGACAACCTACCGATGGTGAAAGTAGGTATCAAGGCACCAAGTACATTCTTAAAAGTGTGAATAAAGGTGTTAGGGTCGAACACTTGAAGAATTTGTTGAGCACTCAACACACCCTAAAATCCTTATGAAATTTTATCACTTTTTGGGTACCACTTGTTTTCTCCACTGTCTGAATCGGTTTCACTTTGGGAAATGGTTTATATTTTATTTTTTTTCATGACTCTTATCATCAATTCAGATTTCATTGAACTTGTGAAACCTCATGTCTAAAATAACTTGACACCCAAATTAAGAATCGACAAATAACACTGCACCTAACGCGCTCAGGTTCGTAGTTGGAAAAATTCAAGCAAGAAAAGGGAACACATAGTAACAACATTCACTGAGCACTGATCCCCATCGACCTCAGTAGAAGGTGGACTTGGTTTGTGTAAGTTATTCGCATGAATTTTCAAGAGATAGTCAATCCCCTTCAGCATCGACAAAATAAGGGAAGGATAGACATTAACAAAGGATGCAAGGAAATCAACGATATTCAATGACCGATGTACTTTATCGGGGTTGGGTAAATCTAGAAAAGTTTAAAAAATCATTTTGTCTACGAAAAAAATATCGACAATCCCTGATGCATTTTTGGCATTGAGACTTTTTCGAGAGAGTCGATCCGAGAGAATTTGGGTAGATTTATCGTTGATCGTCAATCCTTGACACTTTTTGGTGTCGGAAAGATAGGATTGGGTTTTAGAATGTATATCTTAAAGAAATTCCCGATTCTGATTAGCACAAGCAAATGAAGTCACCGGTCTCGAATGCCACATGTCTTTATCATGTAAGGGGGTCGTATGGTCTAGTTTCGTCCCGAGTCATATTAAGGTTCCCTAGGTCCTAGTCATGTCTCCTCATCATCTCTATGTAGCAAGAGCAAATGACATTGGATATTTTTCAAGAAGATATCAATGAAAAGTGTTTGAAGCACAATCCCGACCCCCGACCCACCAACTGGACTAGAAAAATGATGGGATGTTTTTGGCATAATACACGATCGGTTTTGGACATTTAATAGACAAGTTAATGCTTGATCCTGCATTTGTTTCTACCTCATGTTCCGATTAAACAACAACAATTTGAAATCATTGATAGACCATGTAACAACCCATGCTCGCGCCGTCAAACCATGATGAATTTAATTTTAAACATCTTTGAAGATCTGGCGGCAGATTTAATGAAATTACACTCACAAGCTAAGTTCTTCCCTATTTAAATATCTAGAATAGTTTTGAACAAATTCATTCTATGCACAAGTTCAAATTCTAGAGCATCTGAAGGAGCAAAGCAAGTGTCTCGAGACTGTGTTGATCCTCAGATTATCAAAATTAGGTTAAACAAGTTGCAGAGGTATGTGTTCAAGTTTGCCAATTCTTTGGTTGTAATTTATATATGCATTTGATTTTCTTGCATGGTATCTAAACTATGTTCTAGCTACAGGTAAGATGTCTATGGGAAAGCTAACCACTAGATGCTCATCGAGGGAATCCAAGCTAAAATAAGTTGAAACAGATGAAGGCTATTTTCCAAGGACCACGAGGAAGTTGGAGTACTCTCCTAGGGTCGAGCCTATCATTTAAACATCAACAAAGAAATATTTTGTCTAGCCTCCAGCCTTCGGTGATACAAAAGTAAGCATCGGATCCAAAGTAATTCTCCCACAGTGGGGGATACTCTTCAATAGAATTAGCTAGGAAAAATACCCGGAGTATATCCCACACATCGACCCAAACATAAGGGTGCTCGATGACCAAGTGTTCTCGAACATATGATGGTTGTATTTATACATGGTGGCCACCAGAACCTCAGTTCTCCCTTGCATAGAGGTTCTAAAATGGCTAATCGACCATACATATGGACATAAGTGTTGGATCAACGATGAGAATGGTGGGTGTGTCGAAATTTTCCTCCCGATAGAAGTTCAGAAATACTACAAGCTCAGGGACCTAGAGGAATGGATAAACACAGACTTCTTGGTGAAGTTCTATGAGTTCCATGACACCATCCGGTTGATGGCCTCATGGTGGAAGGAGGACAAGAAGTTTACCAACTGGAGCAATGGCCGGTATGGGATGGTTAACCTAGGAGATTCATAGATCTATTTGATGGCTCTTATCTGCCAACTGTATGGAGAGAAGGATGGCTCCAAGTTTTTGGAAGCATGGATTCACTTAGCATACACGATTTCTGGAAGCTACTTTAACTAGGGAGAGGCAATTTCCAAATAATTGAGTGTCTGTGTACAACAGGCTCAGGCACCAAAAGAAGGGGAAGCACTCATTTTCCACATGGCCTCTTACCAGCTCGATGTCATCTATGCAATAAATCTCTTCGCTGTCATGAATTTAAGCTACCATGTTTTGGAGCTCTCGATCCATGTTTATTTCAGTATACTATGGGAGAACTGGTATAAAAAATATTATGCACTCATTTGCGATGAATTCGTCACCTGTATTCATTTTATTATTTTTAATAAGGAATGCCCAACATTATCTGTAGAAGCCAAGAAAATGGTATCAAAGGTAGGCCATTGGTATTTCGATGAATGCTCAACCTACATCAGGGTGTTTGGGGCCACCAGAGCGCCACATCTTCTACCCACTCATGTCCCAGACCAGCTCATTGTGGGAGAAATCTGCTATCAAACTATCCTGTAGGGATATAACACCACATTAGTCAAGGACAAGAAGTGGGCTTTCATACCCAACGTTTTTCATGTGGGTTTTTAAGTAGTAAAGGATATTGTTGAAGCCAAAACAAGAAGGGTTGAGCCAACTTGAATTCAGGTTCCCAACATGCCGATTCCGCAAGCACGACCCTAAAGGCCTAGTCCTCCAACATGCTTCATAGGTATCATCCTATTGGCCATACTCTCATGATAATTTTGAGGATGAAATTTTCACAGAATGCACCTAGGACTGGGATGAGGTGGTACAGAGAATGTCCAACCCAAATATGACCAGGTTCAAGGCCATGAGCATGGATGAATAGATGGAAACAATAGATCAGTTGTCTCAAGAGGCTCTTAGAGCCAAGGAAGAAATAAGAGTGGCATAGACAACATAGGCACAAAGAAGGGGATTACTCTTGATAGAAGGGGCATAGAGAATCATTGATCAATTACAAAATGACCCTAATCTGATATAAATGACAAGGATTCCCGCTGATGACCCAAATGAAAGACGAGGAGAACCAAATGGCCTTGAATCGATTCAACTTGAAGAAATCATCGGATTAGAAAACCATGAAGTTCCACTACCACAGATGAGATCACCAGGGGAAATTTCACCCAGCTTGAGATAGTGAGGACATCAGAGAGAAACATTGTACCAAATCCCTTGTTCAATTTGATAACCATCTACAATGATGAGGAGAGTTAAGAGGTTTCCTTGGTGACTCTAGTACAGATTACAGAGGAAAAAGAAACTGAGAGAGCATCTACCCCAGGTCCCAATGCTCCAGTTCACAGCCATCTGCAGAGCGAGCATGAAGTAGAAAGTGCCTTAGACGTTGAGCCACTCAAAATACCGGGAACCCCAATGGATAGCTCGCGAGATGAGATAGGATCGAGAATACAGGAAGAAGAAATTCCACAACGGGAAATCAACATTTCAATATATGATTACCAAGTAAGTACCAAACCTGGCCCTGGCTCCTCAGTTTTGGCTGATATCTTACCAGCCGATGAGAAAAAACCAAAAGTCGATCCATTAGGACTTATATAATAGGTTCAAGAACCCATTCTAGAACAAATATACATAGTTGGGAGCCTGGGAAATACTCTAACTTGGGGAGAACAACAAATCCCTAAACCTGTTGATGAGGTAGCTGATATACAAGCAATCACCTACAACCAAAAGAGAAAATCCATCATGAAGAGAACCACTAAGAAGAGGAGGCTTACGTTGGACAATTCAATACTCATCTCCACAGAGGAAAAATTGATCAGCACAGAGCATGCCAAGACATCCGAGCTTATCATCTCAAGGATGGCTATAACAGATGCCACTCTAGATAGAACAAGAAAATATGAAGAGGAGATGGCCACTTCACTAAAGGAGTTGGATAATTTGTGCCATTTGTCAAAATACTATCATGACTCCACACAAGCCACAATGTTTTTGAGAAGTGAGTTTCAAGACGCCTATGAAAAATTCACGAATGAATGACACCTTTTCACTACAGGGATAGCAAACTTCCAAGACGACACCCTTATGGTGCTAGTGACCTACAAAGATGTGGAAATATGGTACAAGAAGGCCCACCAAGAAGTGGAAAGAATTGATTACATCAGCGCGGTTCAAAAGGGTCAAGACACTGAAGAGCACGACATTCGGGTGCTAAAGGACAGTAGAATAGATTGGATAAGGAAAGATGTCGAATACTAGGTGAAAATGGCCCAAGAACCTTAGTGGGAGATTTAAGAAAAATAGGTCGATTGCGAAAGGAGATGGGTCAAGATTAATCGGGAGATGAAAGACATCGATCTCCCAGAATTTGGCTCACCCAAGGACTTTGTCAACTTGCATGACATAGTCAAACAACATGTAGAACAAGACTTGCCATGGAATGCAGAGATAGCAAAGGTGGCAAGCATGGCACTAGGTCAAGTACAACAGTTCATGGAGCACCCAATCAAGGCTCTAACATTATTGCAGCAGTCAAGTGTCAAAATAGTTAAGTATCGGGCATGGGTAGTAGAAGTAAAATAAATTCTTTTGGCCCTGATGGACCAACAAAGATTCTTGTATGCCAACACGGGTGAGGAACTCTTCATCAAATGGTCAGAGTATGAGAAGATTCATCCACTTTAGTGAAGCTATTTTATGACTCTTAGAAGACAGAGAGATGGCAGTGCCATGTGGCGATGTTTTGTTTTACATAGCTTGCACTTTTGACAATTTTTTTTAGTTAATGATTCATTATAAATAAGAGGATCGACCTCTTTGAAAAGGTCCATGGTTTTGGCAAAGACCCTCATTTTTGGAATTGTAAAGAACTATTTATGAGCTACCTTAATTGAGAAGTCTTGTTTAGGATCGAAGACAAACTTCTGTTTTTCATCAAAGGAATGTGTGATTGGATCTGAAGAGGAATTACTTCTAACTTTATTTCATGAATGGATGTTGTAATGAGTAAGAGTTTTTGAATCTATTGACAAGTTAGGTGATTCAATATTTTTGTAGTTCTTGTTCTTAATGATGGAAAGAAAATCATTGTGTTAATGTGTGATTAATGATTAGAGCTAAGAAAACTATTTTTCTTGCCATCATTTTATTCCATGTATGTTTTCTTTCGATAATTGTATCTGAGTCAATAATTGAAATACCAACAAGTTGATGTATTAGTACTAGGCTTGTCACAGGTGTGAAAATATTTGTTTGCATGCTTGAGCACAAGGGTTATCCCAAGCTCATCCTTCTCCAGTAGTTAAGACTCCTTTCACCAGTTGGCTTATACCAGCACACATCATTTTATCAGACCCGTCTAATAAAAGAAAATACAAAAAGAGAACGTTCAAACTAAAGGAGGAGCTTTCACAAGAATATATCATGTCAATCACTACATAAATCCCATCGATTATTTGGCTGGATCGAAAGATATGTAGAACCATTCCACTATCAAACGTTGCAGAGTCTTATTGGGCCTCTATGGCAGTTTTGGTTCTTCTTGTTGAGTTAAATGGATTTAGGACCCCTCAACATAATAGGTGCTAGAAGGAGGGCCTGAATGAATGAATCGCTGACAATATTTCTGATATAATATTTCACACAAATTATAGATTCAAAAAAACCCACATGCATGGCTAATAATTCTCAAGACAACCCACATACACTGAGTACTCCTGAAATGAGTAAATCGCCCCAGCAAGAGGAAGAACATTTATTCCATGAAATACCTTGCGCTCTTCCCCATGAGGAGTTGAATCAGTTCAGAAGAATCACAAGAGCTTACGCCCAACAAATTAGATCATTACCCTTAGCCCCATTACTTTCTTGTAGAAAACAAGTAAGAAAACTAGTGGTCAACACCCCCAAACAGGTTTTTGTTCACACAGTAGAAGACCTGATATATTTCTCCCTCACTGAGATCAAACATCCCCTTAACCTAATCCCCGAAACACCAGCTGGTAACTACTCTGAGCCTTTTGATTTTGAATCTGACGAGGAAGGGTTTAACTTGGATCGCTCATCTTTGGAGTCAGATGACATGGAGGATAAAAATGATCATAATGAAGAAAGGGGAAACCCACCTCAAAATAATCAACCTTTGTTGGAAAGAGATGCTCTGGAAATCCCTAGATAGGTACATAACATCCCCTGACATCCAGAAAAGTTACTCCCTAAATTTGACCCTGAAACCTCAGGATTGCTTGAACACCATATCAAAAATTTCATACTAGCTATTAGACTGATGAATTTCCAACATGAATACGTAGTATGCAATATTTTCCCCTATACCTTTGAGAATTCAGCCTCCACATGGTATTTTAATTTTCCTGTAGGGTCCATAACTAGTTGGACGAAGTTTCAAAAAAATAATTTAGGCAAATTTGTAGAAGAAACCAGTACAGGAGCTTTAATGGCCAAATTGTTTGTTGCCACCATGAGTTCAAAAGAAAAGGTTAAAGACTTCAATCAACGATTCACCACTATCCTGAACAAATTCCAACTCGAAGCCAAACCCACTAAGGAGTTGCAAATTGAAGTATACACTAATGCTCTCCCTACTTCTATTTCCATGTTTGTAAAAAGGGTTGCCAAGCATACCCTAGCTGAAAATTTTCAAGAAGCCAAAACAATTGAATTCCAAATGAAGGGATGTAAAGAGGGATAGGTCTCACTAGTTAAGAAGGAAACTCAACCTCCAACTAGGAGAGGAATCTTGTTGACCAGACCCCTAGGGAAACAAACAGAACAAGGGACCAAAAAGGGAAGTGGATACATAGAGGACCTACAATGGATGATAAAGAAGTTATCAAATGCAATCATAGGAATGAAAAGAAGTGCAGGGGAAGGAAAACAAGGCCAAATTCCCTATAAACCCTTTTTTAAAAGAAACCCACCGTTCAAAGAAATTGAACCTCCTCTAGCCAACTTAAACATCGACCTGGGCAATGTAGCATCCAACACTTTCTGTACCTATCACCAAGAGAAACATTCTGAAAGAGACTACCCACATTGGGTGCATGCCATGAATTTGATGGCTAATCGGTTCCGAGATGAAGTTTCCCTTACCGAACAATCAAGCATCTCAACGATGAATATTGTTGATTAAGAAGAATTTGATCCGCCAGAAGAAACAACCATGATGTTGTGGGACCTTGACTTTCCAATGCCTTCCGATGATCTATTTGAGGTTTAAGAACCACCCGCTGAGGTCTTGGCTGTGCAAATGTGAAGTAGGGGTCAGTTAGTCTCAAATGACCTTACCATTTCCCAAACTTCAAGAGGAAAACAAACATACGATCACCCGAAAGAACCTTTTGTATCCCAAAGAAATCCTATAAACATCCATACATGAGAATCGCTCAAGCTAGACTACAACATAGTAGAATATTTTAATAGATTAAAATCAAATGTATCGTTCATGGACATGTGTAGAATTCCCCAGCAAAAGGACTTTCTGTTACAAGCCTTGAAGTCAGTAGAAACTCCTATAACAAGAATTGGACAAGGAGGAAATCCAACCCCCATGGATATAAGAAATAAACCAACTGTAAATGCTTTCTCTGAAGATAAAAAAGGGAAGCCTTTTGTCCCACCATTCCTCTTGACATTTGAATTCTTCAACATAAACCTCCATAATTGTTTAGTTGACTCGAGGGCATCCTCTAATGTTATGACATTATCTATCTGCAATATATTAAACGTAGTCCCTCCCAAAAGTGATAAACATTTGATACAACTAGATAGAACCAAGGTGAAAGTTATAGGAGAACTCAAGGATGTCATGATCGGAATGGCAACACAGCTGAAATTTGTTCAAGTAATTGACAACATTTTAGTATATATACCAGAATCTTATGGACTACTACTTAGTATAGATTGGTCCAAGAAGTTGAATGAATACTTTATCATAGACTGGGATCACATTTGGTTTCCATTAAAAGGACACACAAACATGATTAGGATCGATAGGGAAAGGTATCTCAATCATACTATCACTGATTTAGAAGCCCTCAATGAACCCTCTTCAACAAATTTCCCCGTGCTAGGAAACTACTCCTGTGATTCCAATTTCAGTAATTTCTCCCCTCTCTCATCTGATGTTCCTCTTACTCAAAACTCTGAAATGACTTTTCAAGAAAATGTACCGACAACAGCGGAAGAAACCCTCTTCTATAAAGAACCTTTGTTGTAAACCCCAAACGAAATAAGGGGAGAGGAATAAGTTAGTAATCATGGAGAAGCTGATGATTCTCACTTGAAAGTATGGACCTTGTACTTTGATGAGTCTAAAACACAAGAAGGGCCAGGAGTGGGGTGTATCCTCATTGATCTGAAGGGGAAATTCTTTTTCTTGTCTTACAGACTAGAATTTGAATGCACTAATAAAACCGTCGAGTATGAATCTTTAGTGCAAGGGATAAAGAAATCCATAGACTAAAACGTTAAAGAATTAAAGGTTTTCGGAGACTCTGAAATCATTGTTAGGCAAGTAAATAACACTATACACTGCAACTCTCCCCACATGAGGAATTATCAATAGGAAATGCATAGGATAATAGAGCATATTGAAGCCTTCAACATTACAATGATCCCCAGAACAAAGAATACTCTTGTTGATTCCCTAGACATTGTTGCCTCGAGGCTATCCCCTTCAAAAGACTATGAAGCCTCTCAGTTCACTGTGGAGCTACTCTACAAACCATCAATGCCCAACAATATTTATAATTGGAAGATCTTTTAAGGAGATGAACAGATAATAAACTTCTTAACCAATCAAGAAAATTTTAAAGACCTGGCTATTGACAATGAAATATTCCAAGAGAAACTAGTAGAAACCAATCCCCATGAACAAAGAGGTGAAACAGATCAATTGATTGACAAACCAAGGTTTCACATGATACCGAAAGGGGTAGCCAATTTGGAGAACCTCTTTGACTTAAGGGAAAGATTTAAAGGGTCAAAAAACACAAATACAGGGATTTCTTGTCCCATGTACAAGACTATAAATCTAGGAACCCCAGAGAACCCTAAGAATACAAATCTTGGCAAGATAGTATCTAAAGAAGAAAGGAAGCCTATCTCAAACTTTTCATAGAATATCAAGATGTTTTTGTGTGGTCCTACCAATATCTAAAGAATTATGACACTCGCATCATTCAACACACAATCCCACTAAAACCTAGAGTAAAACTCTTCCAACAAAATCTATGGAAGTACCACCCATATTTGGAACCCCTCATGTGTCAGGAGTTAAAGAAATTACTAGATGTTAAGATTATATTTCAGGTTAGACACTCTGCCCAGGTAGAAAATTTGGTTCCTGTCAGGAAAAAGTCTTGGGAGATCCGTCTGTGTGTGGATTTCAGAAACCTCAACAGAGCATCAGAAAATGAAAACTACCCAGTCCCACCGATGCAACAACTCTTGTAGACCGTGTCTGGTTCTGGGATCTTCTCCTTGCTGGACAATTTTTTAGGTTACAACCAAGTTCTAGTTTCAGAGGAAGACCGATTGAAAACTACCTTCTGAACCAAGTGGGGAACCTTTTCTTATAAATGCATGCCCTTTGGGTTAATTAATGCAGGGGAAACCTTCCAAAGGGCCATGGACGTAGATTTTCAGGGACTAATAAACAAATGTGTAGTATTTTATTTGGACGACCTGACTATTTATTCAAAGAATAGAGAATATCATATCCAACACCTAACCCAGATTTTTGAAAGGTGTAGTAAATACGATATATCTTTAAACCCTAAGAAAACTATATTTGGTGTCGAGGAAGGGAAACTACTAGGTCATATTATATCTCAAGCGGGAATTCACATAGAAACAGAACAAATTAAGGCAATA
This sequence comes from Picea engelmannii, assembly GCA_009831015.1. Lineage (NCBI taxonomy): Eukaryota > Viridiplantae > Streptophyta > Pinopsida > Pinales > Pinaceae > Picea > Picea engelmannii. Next base: position 143,747 of record ML803302.1, read on the forward strand.
GCTCAGCTTCGCATACCCTACAACAAAATGACTATGCAATCCTTCTTTGGGAAAATCAATTTTGTGAGGAAGTTCACCCCCAATTTCATTGAAACTATCAAGCCCTTACAAAAAGTGATCTGCAAAGATGATGAATTTAAGTGGGATTACGAACGAAAAAGTTCTTTTAGCAATATTAAGACTACAATATCTCAAGCTCCAGTGTTGCGAAGTCCTAACCTTAGAAGATATTTTTTTCTCTATATTTTTGCCTTCGTCCAATCCTTAGCTACAGTATTGACTTAGAAGGATGATGAAAAAAATGAGGGTCCAGACTCATTTATCTAAATGGAAATTATTAGTTTTGTTGTGCTAAGTATCCAACAGTAAATAAATTATGTGCAAGGTTCTCTGAAGTTTGCAGGTGAAACAAATGGTTTTATCTTAGTTTAAACATATTTTTGTGTTAGGTTAAAGCATGTAAATTACTTGTAGAACATTGTACAGAAGTAAATACAAGAGAAATAATCATCACATGTATCAATACTCAGCAAATTTGATGAAGTAGTTCACCCCTCCTGGGCTACATCTACTAGTCCATCTCCCAATGGCATGTCCCTCATATCTTATTTCTCAAAAATGGTAAGTACATGTGAATAAAAGCCTCAAATGGCTATTCTATCTGTAAAAACAACTTCAAAATGCTTGAATTAGTTAGGAATGACTATTAATTTGTAGAAAATAGAACATGGATGCCCACAAAACTGAAAACACCCTCATGGCCCTAGTGGCTCCTTAACCTCTCTTGAAGCAAAACTTGCACAAGATGACCTCTAATGGCTCTGAAAACTTTGCCAATGTTCCCAATGTTGAGAATACCCAAAAATGCCTATTCCTCCCCAAAAATTCATCAAATATCCAAGGAGTTATGGCCAAAAATAGGAAATTGCCCCATGTCCCCTAGGAAAACTCCTTCAAAACTAGAGGAACTCCAGTTAAGTCCGAAAAACTAGAAACTACTGCTGAAAATAGCGGTTCCACCAACATCTTCGCTAGCTAAACTGCCAGAACTGGAAGTTACAATAAATGTGGGTTGTTCTCTGCATGTGAACTCCACGCAACTAACGCCGGAGGTTATGGTTTGGAGGTCGTCGGTTAGCTTAAGGTTACAGCTCCGAGCATGTGGTCTCATGAAGTGGGGGCTAGCCCCCTTTTGCCACTGACGAAAACCATTTGAAAGCTTAAGTAGTGTTGGCACCCTTAGGGGTTAAGAAACAACCCATGGGCGTAGCGGTCGGGCATTGCATTGTTAGGCAGGAGGTCCCGCGTTCGAACCCCAACTCTTAACAAAAAATTTACAATGTCATTTGTCCTCTGGCCTGGAGCCACGTGGCATCCTCCTGGATGGCCACGTGGAAGCCTCCTGGCTAGCCACGTGGCGCTCGATGATTGGCCTAAAAACCATATAATAAAAAAATATTATTTTTAAAATATATATATTATTTTTAAATTTTTGACAAAGTCAAAGTGGGTCAAAGGTCATTTTTTTACGAGCTTACTGGGCCCTTCAAACCTTCATAACTTCTGCATATGACCTTTGTTTTGTGAACCATTCATGGCACCATAATCGCAGCAACGAGACCTTTTTGGTAGCTCAGGTTGCAAACACTTTTGAGCACTTTCATTTTGAGCATTTTTTAGCAATGGACATGGTCTCGTGATCACACCTCCCCATTGGGAAGCTTTTGGACCCCAAAAGCCTTCAATTACCTGTTTATAATATGAAGGTACAACTCCCTCACCTTTTCCACTTCCACCCATCTTGCCTTACTTGGTTTGCTTCCCTTGAGCCCAATCCGAAGATAATCGACACTTCCTCTTTTAGAAGTGTTTTTCCTCCTATCAAAGATGGCATCCTCCTTGAGCTCGTCCAGAAATTCTAGTGAGAAATCTTCTATTGATGGCAGCTGAATATCACTCCCTTGATCATTAATCAATGGAGGTTCATACAAGCGTAAATTCTCCACATTGACAACGGAATACATTTGCATATATGAAGGCAATTCAAGTTGAAATGCATTATTGCCAACTTGTTTAATAATCTTGAATGGAACATAACAAATAGGCTTCAGCTTTTTACCTTCTCCTTGTAGCCTTTCTTTTCTTATATGAAACCATACCTCATCACTTTCTTGAAACTTGTGATCAACTCTATTTTTTTCATGCCTCTCCTTGTACTTGCTTTGACTCTTCTCAAGTTGTTCTTGATCTTGTTGATGGATAAGTTGAATTCGCTCAATGAACATGTGAGCTTTGTGAATGTCACTATGCCCATCAATGGCAACATCCTTCTCAAGAATGAAATCTAGAGGTGACTTTGGCAAATACCCAAAGCAGGATTCAAAAGGTGAAGTATTTGTAGAAGAGTTCTTGGCCTCGTTGTAAGCATGTTGAATGTAATGCAGATGCTCATCCCACAACTTAGGATGCTTGCTGCAATAACCTCTCAAAAGATGCATAATGGTTCTATTCACTACCTCAGTTTGTCCATCTTTTTGCGGATGAAAATAAATACTCTTTTTCAACTTGGTGTCCATCATCTTCCATATATTGGACCAAAAATTTCCAACAAATATGGAATCCCTATCACTAAAAATAGATGTAGTCAAACCATAATGAACCCATACATGTTGAAAATATAATTCAGCAGTTTGTTCAGCAGTAATAGATTTCTTACATGGCATAAGAATACACATCTTGTTGAATTTATCAACTACTACATAAAGAAAATCATGCTTCTTTCTAGACATGGGTAAACCTCCAACAAAGTCCATAGAAACACTTTCCCATGGCCTTGATGATACCGGTAATGGCCTGTACAACCCAAGCTTCCTATTGCTAGGATTTCTTGTAGCACATAATGAAAAACCTCTAATGAAATGTGAAAGACTATCTACCATGCGAGGCTAATAACAATACCTCTGTAAATGTGCTACTGTTTTTCTTACCCCAAAATGTCCAGCAACAAGAGAAGAATGAGCTTCTCTCATGACACTAAGCCTCTCTCCTTGTGGTATACACAACTTGCCCAAATGAAACATAAAAATTTTATGCATGTGATAATCATTCTCTTCAACTTGATTCCCTTCATTCAAGTTAGCATACACATCCTTAAAATCAACATCAGATGCATACTGTTCTGTGTAGCTATCATGTACTATGGAATCATTCTTAAGAAAAGTAGAAGCACTAAGAAAAAGTAGAAAATACCTTTCTTGTACCTTATTACCAAGTGAAATTTTTGTAGGAAACCCATCCATCTGAAATGATGTGATTGTTGCAATTTACTTTGCGACTGAAAGTACTGCAATGGTTGGTGATCAGTATGTACAACTATCTCTTTACCCATCAAATAGTGTTTCCACTTTTTGACACTTTGTACCAATGCATACAACTCCTTATCATATGTAGGATAATTAACTACAACACCATTAAATGTCTCAGAATGAAAAGTGATAGGCTTACCATGCTATAAGAGAACTGTACCCATGGCATAATCATTAGCATCGGTCTATATCTCAAATGGCTATCTCAAGTTCAGTAAAGCAAGGACTGGAGCTGAACTGATCTTCTCTTTCAAAGATTCAAAAGATTTATGTTGTTTGCCTCCCCATTGAAAAGAACATTTCACACTTGTCACTGCATGCATAGGAGCTGCTATGGTAGAAAAGTTAGCAATAAACTTTCTCCAATATTGAGCTGCACCCAAAAAACTTCTTACCTATGTAATGGATTTGGGAGTAGGCCAATTCACAATGGCTTCTACCTTAGAAGTATCAATTCTCAATGCACCTCCTCCTACAATATGTCCCAAATAACCCAAAGAAGTCTTTCCAAATTCACACTTAGACATCTTAAGAAATAATTTCTCTTTCCTCTGAACATCAAGCACTTTCTTAACATGCATGACGTGATCTTATCTAGTCTTACTGAAAATCAAAATGTCATCTAAGTAGACTATCACAAAATCATCAAGGAATGGATGCAAAACATCATCCATCACATGCATGAAAGTTGCAGGTGCATTACACAAACCAAAATGCATAACAACCCACTCAAAGAGTCCTTGTTTGGTTTTGAATGCAGTCTTCCAAATATCACTTTATTCAATACTAACTTGATGGTATCCACTACGTAAGTCTAAATTAGTGAAAAATTTAGCATCTTTCAGCTGATCTAACAAATCATCTATCCTTGGGAGTGGGTAACGATTTTTTACCGTAATCTTGTTCAAAGCTCTGAAGTCCACACACATATGCCAAGTTCCATCTTTCTTTGAAATCAACACTATCGGTGACCCACATGGCGAAGTGCTTGGTCTTATGAGTACCTTGTCCAACAAGTCTTTAATTTTCTTCTTTATTTCATCATTCTCCATGATAGACATGCGGTACATGCCTATGTTTGGAAGAGGACAATCTTGTTGCAACTGAATCTCATGTTGAATCTCCCTTTTAGGAGGCAAACCCATTGCCTCCTGAAACATCTCATGATGTGTAGAAACTAGATCATATAATTCTGATTTTAACTTGGGATCACAATCTTCAAATGACTCATGATTCACATCAACTTTAGGCTTAATCATAAGAAGTATGAAACTCTTACTAGAATTCACTAGCCTTTTTACCTGTCCAACATTTACCATTGCAATGTTTGTCTTCTTGTGATGGGCTCTAACAATAAACTCCTTGCCATGTTTGAATAAATGATACTTGTTCTCATGGCGATAGAAGATAGCTTTCCTGTCATATAAATAAGGACTTCCCAAAACAATTCCTGTAATATCAAGCGGAGCAACTTCTAATTCAACCATGTCAATAAAATGTGCAGTAATTGCAAAGAACAATATACACTTCTTTGAAACCTATAAGTTTTCATCCTTACAAATCCAACCAAGTGGATATGGTTTTGGATGTGGAATGGTATCAAGATTTAGTTTCTTGACTAAGTCTTCAGAGATAAGGTTCGCTTGTGACCCATTGTCAAACAATGTGTCAATCTTTGTATGTTTTGAAATAACCCTTTGTAAGATGGGTCATGGTTAAAGGGAACAAAGGTGGAATAAAGGTTGAAACCCCACATGCAGGCCCAAATTCACCAACCAAGGAAATTTCAAACACAAATATAGAAGAGACTCTAATAAAAAATAAAAAATAAATAGTTAAGTTCTTAACCAGCTTTTGCATCAGCTAATCCCAGGGAAGGAACATAGATTCATATTTCACCCAGTAAGTCATCATTTGTTGAGCACTCAACACACCCTAAAATCCTTATGAAATTTTGTCACTTTTTGGGTACCACTTGTTTTCTTCACTGTCTGAATCGATTTCACTTTGGGAAATGGTTTATATTTGTTTTTTTTTCATGACTCTTATCATCAAGTCAGGTTTGTTTGAACTTGTGAAACCTCATGTCTAAAATAACCTGACACATGAATTAAGAATTGGCAACTAACACTACACCTAACACGCTCAGGTTCGACGTCGAAAAAATTCAAGCAAGTAAAGGGACCACACAACAACAATAGTCACCAAGCATTGATCCCCATCAACCTCAATAGAAGGTGCACTTGGTTTGCATAATTTATTCGCACGAATTTTCAAGAGATATCTGATCCCCTTCGGCATCAACAAAATACAGGAAGGATAGACATTAATAAAGGATGCAAGGAAATCACTGATAGCCGATGATCAATGTGCTTTATCAGGGTCAGGGAAATCTAGAAAGTTTAAAACAATCATTTTGTCTATGACAAACATATCATCGATCGTCGATCCCCAATGCGTCTTCAGCATCAAGACTTTTTCGAGAGAGTTGATCCAAGATAACTTGGGTAGATTTATTTTTGATCGTCGATCCTTGAAAATTTTCGGCATCGACAAGATAGGATTGGGTTTTAGAACATATAGCTTAAATAAAGCTGCAATTTCGATTAACACGAGCAAATGAAGTCATCGGTCTCAAATGCCACGTGTCTTTATCACGTAAGGGGGTCGTATGAACTAGTTTCGTCCTGAGTCATATTAAGGTTCCCTAGGTCCTAGTCACATATCCTCATCAGCTTTTCCACGTCATCTATGTACGGAAAGATCGATCGGCGTCAAAACTTTTGCAAGAAGATATCAACGAAAAGTGTTTGAAGCACAATACCGACCCCCGACCTACCAACTGGACTAGCGAAATGATGGGATGTTTGCGGCATAAGATACGATCGGATTTGGACATTTAATAGACTAGTTAATGCTTGATCCTGTATTTGTTTCTACCTCTTGCACCAATTAAACAACAACAATTTGAACTTGCCGATATACCATGTTACAACCCGTGCCCATGCCGTCAACCCACGATGAATTTAATTTTAGACATCTTTGAAGATCTGGCGGTAGATTTAATGAAATTACACTCATAACCCGAATTGAATGGTTGATGCGACAAGGTAAGTTCATCCCTGTTTAAATATCTAGAACCATTTTGAACAAATTCATTCTCCACACAAGTTCGAATTCCAAAGCATCTGAAGGAGCAAAGTGAGCGTCTCGAGACTGTGTTGATCCTGATATTATCAAAACCAGGTTAAACAAGCTGCAGAGGTATGTGTTAAAGTTTGTAAATTCTTTGGTTGTAATTTATATATGCATCTGATTTTATTGCACGGTCTCTAAACTATGTTCTATATGCAAGTAAGATGCCACCGAGAAATCCAACCACGAGATGCTCGCCGAGGGCACCAAAGATAAAAGAAGCTTAAACATGTGAAGGTTCTTCTTTGGGGACCGTGAGGCAGTTGGAGTACACTCCCAGGGTGGAGCCTACCATTAAAACATAAACAAAGAAATATTTTATCTAGCCTCCGCCCTTCGATGATGTAGAAGCAAGCACCAGATCCAAAGTAATTCTCCCACAGTGGGGGGACCTCTTCAACAGAATTATCTAGGAAGAATACCTAGAGTATATCCCACACAACGACCCAAACGTAAGGGCGCTCAATGACCAGGTGTTCTCGAACATCCGATAGTCGTATTTACACATGGTGTCCATCAGAACCTCGATTGTCCCTTGCATACAAGTTTTGAAATGGCTAATTGACCATACACATGGATAGAAGTTCTTGATCAACGATGAGAATGGAGGGTGTGCCAGATTTTTCCTCCCAATAGAAGTCCAGAAATAATACAAGCTTTAGGACCTAGAGGAACAACTAAACATGGACTTCATGGTGAAGTTCTATGAGTTCCATGACACTATATGGTTGATGGCCTTATGGTAGAAGGAGGAAAATAAGTTTACCAATCAGAGAAATGGCTAGTATGGGACGGTTAACCTGAGAGAGCCATACATCTATTTGATGGCTCTTATTTTCCAATTGTAGATAGAGAAGGATTGCTCAAAGTTTTTGGAAGCATGTATGCCCTTAGCATACACGGTGGTGATTTATGGAAGCAGCTTCAACTAGGGAGCGATAATTTCCAAACAATTGAGCATCTTTGTATAGTAGGTTCATGTGTTGAAAGAAGGGGAAGCACCCGTTTTACACATGGGCTCGTACCTGCTCGCTGTCATCTATGCAAGAAATGTCTTCGTCACCATGAATTTAAGTTGGCATGTTGTGGAGCTCCTAGTCCATGTTTATTTTATCATACTATGGGAGAACAGGTACAAAAAATATTACACACTCATCTGCGATGAATTCATCGCCCGTATTCATTTTATTATTTTAAGAAGGAATTACCAATATTATACGCAGCAGCCAAGAAAATGGTAGCAAAGGTAGGTCATTGGTATTTAGACTAACACTCAACCTACATCAGGGTGTTCAGGGCCACTGAAGCACCACATATCCTACCTGCTCATTTCCTAGACCGGCTTATTGTGAGAGAAATATGCTATCAGACTATCCTGCATGGCTATAATGCCACATTAGTCAGTGACAAGAAGTTGGCTATCATACCCTACGGTTTCCATGTGGGGTTTTATCTGGTAAAGGATACTGCTCAAGACAAACAAGAAGGTCTAAGCCAACTTGAATTCAAGTTCTTAATAGGCCGATTCTACAAGAACGACCCTAAAGGCCCAGTCCTCCAACATGCTTCACAGGTATCATGTTATTGGTTGTACGCTCATGATAAGTTTGAGGAAGAAATATTTACAAAGTGTGCCCAGGACTGGGACGAGGTGGTATAGAGAATGGCCAACCCAAATATGACTAGGTTCAAGGCCATGAGCATGGATGAATAGGTGGAAACAATAGAGAAGTTGGCTCAAGAGGCTCCCAGAGCTAGGGAAGAAATCAGAGTGACAAAGACAACAAAGGCATAGAGAAGGGGATTACTCTTTCTAGAAGGGGCATAGAGAATCATTGATCAATTGCAAAATGATCCTGATCTGATACAAATGACAAGGATTCCCTTTGATGAATCAATCAAAAGTTGAGGAGAACCAAGTGGCCTAGAGCCAATGCAACTTGAAGAAATCATCAGGTCAGAAAACCCTGAAGTTCCACCACCAAAGATTAGATCACCAAGGGAAATTTCAACCCAACCCGAGATAGCGAGGACATTAGGGAGAACAATTGTACCAAATCCCTTGTTTGATTTGATAACCATCTACGATGATGAGGAGAGTTCAGAGGTGTCCCTGGTGACTCCAGTTTAGATTATAGAGGAGAAAGAACCTGAGAGAGCATCTACCCCAGGTCCTGATGCTCCAGTTCAGAGCCATCTATAGAGCGAGCATGAAGTAGAAAGTTCCTTAGACGCTGAGCCACTCGACATACTGAGAACCCTAATGGATAGCTCGAGGGATGAGCTAGGATCGGGTAGACACGAAGAAGATATTCCACAACAGGAAATTGACATTTCAACAGACGATTACCAATTAAGTACCGAACCTACCCCTGAATCCTCCATTTTGGCTGATACCTTACTATTCAATGAGCAACAACCAAAATTTGAGCCATCGGGACATATAGAATAGGTTCAAGAACCTAGCCTAGAAGAGATACACACAGTCAGGAGCCTAGGAAATACTCTAACTTGGGGAGAACAACAAATTTCCGAACATGTTCATGTGGTCGCTGATATACAAGAAATCTCCTACGACCGAAAGAGAAAATCCATCATCAATAGAACCACCAAGAAGAGAAGGCTTACATTGGATAGTTCGATTCTCATCACCACAGATGAAAAATTGATCAGCACAGAGCACGCCAAGAAGTCTAAGCTTATCGGCACAGGTATGGCTATCATAGATGCCACCCTGGATAGAGAAAGAAAATATGAAGAGGATTTGGCTACTGTGCTACAGGAGTTGGAGCATCTGCGTCATTTGGAGAAATACTATCAGGACTCCACACAAGCCATGGTGTTTTTAAGAAGTGATTTCCAATATGCCTATGACAAATTCACGAAGGAACGACACCTTTTCACTACAGGGATAGCCGACTTCCAAGAAGACACCCTTATGGTGCTAGCAACCTGCAAAGACATAGAAAGACGGTACAAGAAGGCCCACCAAGCAGTGGAAAGAAATGATTACATCAGAGCATGACATTTGGGTGTTAAGGGACAACAACATAGATCAGATAAGGAAAGCGGTCGAATACTGGGTGAAAATGGCCCAAGAACCTTAGTGAGAGATTCAAGAAAAATGGGATGATTGCGAAAGGAGATGGGTCAAGATTAATCAAGAGATGAAAGACATCGATCTCCTAGAATTCGGCTCACTCAAGGACTTTTTCGACTTGCATGACATAGTCAAAAAACATGCACAACAAGACTCGACATGGATTGTAGAGATAGAAAAGGTGGAGAGCATGGTGTCAGTTCAAGTATAGCAGTTCATGGAGCACCTGATCAAGGATAAAACAATATTGTAGCAGTTAAGTGTCAAAATAGTTAAGTATCGGGCACATGCAGTAGAAGTTAAAGAAATCCTTTCGGCCTCGATGGACCAACATGGATTCCCATATGCCAACACATGCGAGGAACTCTTCGTCAAATGGTCAGAGTATGAGAAGAGTCATCCACTTCAGTGAAGCTATTTGATGACTCTTAGAAGACAGAGAGATGGAAGCACCATGTGGCGATGTTTTGTTTTAGTTAGCTTGCACTTTTGATAGTTATTTTTGGTTAATGATTCGTTATAAATAAGAGGATCGACCTTTTAGAAAAGGTTTATGGTTTTGGCAAAGACCCTCATTTTTGGAATTGTAAAGAAATATTTTCAAACTACCTTAATTGTGAAGTCTTGTTTAGGACTGGAGACAAAATTTTATTTTTCATCAAAGGCATGTGTGATTGGATCTGAGGAGGAATTACTTCTGAATTTATTTCATGAATGGATGTTGTAATGAGTAAGATTTTTTGAATCTATTGATAAGTTAGCTGATTCAATATTTTTGTAGTTCTTGTTCTTAATGATGGAAAGAAAATCGTTGTGTCAATGTGTGATTAATGATTAGAGCTAAGGAAAATATTTTTCTTTCCATCATTTGATTGCATGTATGTTTTCTTTCGATAATTGTATCTGAGTCAATAATTGAAATACCAACAAGTTGATGTATTAGTACTAGGCTTGTCACAGGTGTGAAAATATTTGTCTGCATGCTTGAGAAAAAGGGTTATCCCAAGCTCAGCCTTCACCAGTAGTTAAGACTCCTTTTCACCAATTCGTTTATACTAGCACACATCATTTTATCATATCCATCTAATAAAAGAAAATACAAAAAGAGAACGTTCAAACTGAAGGAGGAGATTTCACAAGAAGATATATTGTCAATCACTACATAAATCCCATCAATTATTTGGCCGGATCGAAAGATATGGAGAACCATTCCAATATCAAATGTTGTAGAGTCTAATTAGGCCTCTATGGTGGGTTTGGTTCCTACTGTTTGAGTTAAATGGATTTAGGACCCCTCAACAGAATCCATTGATCAGGATACATTGATGCATTCCCAACTATTGATGGAAAGAGAACCTGCCACTAATGACTGCAAGACTCTAGGTACTCATAGGACTCTAGGTCTCATCTACAGAATAGATGAGCATGAGGTACAAAGTAGGATCTTGATGATTTGTAGGAAATCGGATGAAGAACATGTTCATGAACCAATGACCCTATGTGTCTTTCGTGTGTGCCAGATGCAAGCGGTACATGAAAACGACCCTCTGAATAACAGCCAATAAGAAAAAATGCTAACAAAGGTGAGGAAACCTCCAATAGGGATAATGGCATCCAAGACACTACATGAATCCCAATATGTGAATAGATGTCTTATCGTCGAACACAAGGGAAACCACTCAAGCAGCTACCAATGATTAAATTTTGATTGTTGGGTTCAAGGTTACCTACCAATGAGGAAAGTAAGACCAGGGTGCACAATAGGACTACATCTTCATGTGATTCAGAGACACACTGAGGGTATGGATGACATGAAAAGTCAAGAGTTCTGAGGAATGGCCGACACAGGTTGATAGACATCCTTTGAACAAAAGAATGAGACATATGTAAGACTCTGACAGCATAGACTCAATGATGAAACTTTGAGATGCATGAGGAATCAATCAAACTCTCCATACGGACTGGAAGAGTAACTAGTCAGGGGATTAAACTCTCTGTAACGAGCTCAACTTCCTAAGGTCATGCTAAACCCAAAATTTTTATGACAAGTGGACTCAAAAAATTTATGCTCTGTTCAAAGGCAACACGACTACTGCCAATATAAGATAATATTCCCTTCCCTCCCGTCTTTTTTTGTTTTTTCATATTTAAATGAATGCTATCATACAGAGGAGGAAATGAGTGTCACAAGTAATCAAACCTAGTTTCAGAAGTGGAACATACCTATGCTCAATGCAAGGAGGTGCATGTGGGAGATGGACACTTGGGGGAATGTTTCCTCCTGAATATAGGGTGTCAAGTTGAAAAGGATGTAAACAAGGCTCTTCTTGGTTGATGATGCAAACTGCTGAGGTGAATGACTTATAACGCAAAAGAGAAAACTGACAATAGGCTCAATACTACAAGCAAGGGCATGAGATGCAATTACAACTTAATGCCAAAAAATATCATTTTTCGTAATCTTATTCTACTTGGTTTGAAAAAGGAATAAACTTGCACCAAATAGACGTCCTTTAAAATCCAATTTACGAGTGTGAAAAAGGAAAGTTCACTCGGTAATCTTTTCTCTTTTTGAAAATGAGTCAGAAAATAGCTTAAATAAAACTCGCTTGGGATTCCTCTAAGTATATGTCAGCATGTTTATGAGTAAGAAATGAGGTTCAACATAAAATCATGTATTAGATATAAGGGACTCCCAGTCCTACGGAAAAAATATTTGCATGGGAATTGAATGAAGAAGAGGATCTAACTAGGGTACCCATGTTTGGTAAGTCTCTACCATTTGATAACAACACTTCTAGTTGTAGATAGAAGGTTTAATGTCGCTATAAAATGGGTTCATACCTATGGTATATGAGCAAAAGTCATAGGACAATGCAAATGTGCATGATGGATTGGATACCTATCATATATATTGAGTAACGAAAATACCTATCCAAAGTTATGAACGGGCGACATGGCACTGAACACCGCAAGAATCCTTGGATAAAACTAAAAAAACCAACTCCATCCACTGTCGTATTATTCCATTAGGCCAAAATATTGGACGAAACTGTACAAAGTGGGTAAGCATTCGCTATAAATAGTAAAAAAAACCAATTTTACTATACCATTTGTATTTTTTACCCAAATAGTGGATTTTGGACCAAATTTCCTTTGAACTTCAACTGGTGATTGCGGGAGCTACGAGCGATGGAATCAATGATCATCTGGACCAAGTAACTCATGTTGCTCTCCTCTTTCTTTTTAGTGGATTAAATTTTGTAATTGGGTTCCATTTTTTAAGTTATTTAGGGCACAATTTGAAAACTTAGGTGTCCGCGGGATACAATTCATCAGGTCGCATATACACAAGTTTATACGTGGTTGTTCAAAAAACATCCAGCATATAAGCAACCCTATATGAGAATGTGTACACTACAGCTCACGTATATGTCCATGAAAATTTTTTTTTAAGAGGTTGCTAACTCAAAAAAGGGTTTGACTCTTGCAGGATGGTGCTAGAGTGGAGAGAAAGAGAACATGAGGAGGTAGATGTTGCAGTGGAGAGAGATCTAGGGGCCCAAATGACTTTGAAAATATGTGGGCTATATAAGTATTTGGCTCTCAAAGGTATGAGGACCCAAGTGATATAGCTATAGTTTCTCATGGATTACTAGGATCCAGATAGTGAGAGCTTCAACCTTGATGGACAAACATTAAGGATTGAAGTTGAGGACATATATTTATTGACGGGATTATCACGACTTGTGAGGTGGTAAACCTCAAAGCCTGAGGAGCTTAGAGTGGCATGAAAATCAAGGAATACATAGCCTCTCATTGCATTTTAGGGATCGAGAAGGTCAAGATCCAACTCCCTATTCAAGTGATAAACAATACAAGTCTCAATATTGTTGTCCTCATTTTGACAGGGATCACAGGATCATCCTCTTTTCACTAGGCATCGAGGCCACTTATGTTCTACTTAGTGGAGTGCTTGAGACCCATGGTGTATGATTGGTGCACCTCACTGCTAGCCAACATGAAGAGCTAGTTGACAGAATGAAAACAGGGTAGTAAAAGGAACTTTGGATCCACTTCTATCCTTTGTAGCTTTTTATTTGAGTGGGTTCTAGGCTTGGAACCTAGAGTTGAGATCATTCTGTGTGTACCTTGCGATTCAACCCTGGCACAGTGGACCGAGGTGATGAGGTGACAGAGGGGAGGTAGGGTTCCAACACCCTACAATGATGACTTCTTCTTCTGGTGGAAAAGGAAGGTGATAGATTTGGATGACTACCCTTATGCAGGGATTGACTTCAGAGGAGATCCTCACATGCCATTACCACCAGGGTTCGCCTACGGAGACATAGGTATGCCAATTTTTTTTAAATATTTCATTTTTTTTTGTATTTTTGTATAGGAAAACAAAAAAAAAAAATTGGATGATGTTAAGTACTAATTAAAAATGTATTTGACATAGAAGTAGGTCCACGATTGTTGGATGGACTTCCACGACATTGTTGGAGGCACCAGGGAGATGAGGTAGTGGGAGGGGACGTGGAGAGATTCCTTTGAAATGTTCAAGTAAACTTGTCTCATTTGACACAAGGGATTCCTATGGTTTAGCTAGAGGATCTGTCGGAGGCTATGCAGTGACAAGTGGTAGGTGTGACATGTGCTTGGGTACAACTCTTTCGGCATCTCGCAAACGTCGTAGTCTGCTATCGTGATACTCATACAACGCCACAAGTGTAGATGTCATGACTGTTGTATGATCGAATGTATATGTATATCAAGGGTGTTAGCCCCAATTTTGTACTATAAACATCATATTTTTGGAAATATATATAAAAACATGGTTCTTCGGGTTCACTTATGTTACAATGTGTACATTGATGAATTTTTTTTCTTTTCTTTACTTATGTGACAAATGAAAATCTAAAAATAAATTAGAATATGCATCAGATACATAATTAGAACTCCTAGGTATGTGATGATAAGTAATAAAATCAAACTATCATTCCAAAAGTTGTACCCATAGGAATTGTCGGAGTAGAGTAGGGTCACGCACACAGTAACTACCATTCAACTAACATACTACTAACTGGGAGTCCAGGTGGACCTCTAAAGAGAGAATACCATGTGAAATGACATTGCATAGAAGTTCTATAACAACGCTATATTCGGCCACATTATTCATAAATGGCCCTAGGAATATGACACCTGATGACACCAATAGACCCTCAGGTGAGTAAACAACACAAGCGGCAGAAGCCAAGTTTCAGGTATGATGACTGGCCCCGTCTCTAAATCCTAAGTAGACCACAGATTCCATTGACATTTGCCAAACAAGGGAAAACTCGATAAGCAAGTTGAAGATAAAAATAAATGGAAAACATATATACACTAAATTACATTAGTATATAAAGAGTTACGCCCAAGCTTGCGGCTCAAGCATAATATTTTCAAATAGATCCCATTCTTGGGCTCATCCAACATGTTCCCTTCATAATCTTCTAATTCATAGGCTCCTTTTTATAAGACATGTCACACGGTATAGGACTGTGCCACATGGGTTTGAACTTGCCTGTTGTTGGTCACTATAATTGCTTATTAATTAAAGCAATCACGTGTCACATAAATTGTCAACCCAGGGAAGTTTGTTTATTTCAAAGGAAATCACACACTGTATATGCTCAATCTCAAAAGCAATCCAAAGTTGTAGTAAAACTAATCACACCTTGCTTTGAACAGACTGAAGTTCTACTCTGAATTACAGTAAAAGCAATCTATCTATTGCAGACTTTAAGATTCAAAAATGAATAATTATCAGAAGAATCCTGGATTACATTAAGAAATAACAACCTAGGAAAAAGGAACCTTTTAGCATACTGCAAAGAAGACTAATTATTCTATAACAGAGAACAAGACCCTATTCCCCAAAGTAGGAATTTTCAGCATCTGTCTTTGACTATCACACTTTCATAAACTCATTCTGCAAACAGAATTACCAATCAAAATGATTAACAATTACCGAAGACTAACTATTCTGTAACAGAGAACATGACCCTATTCCCCAAAGTAGGAATCTTCAGCACCTGTCTCTGACTATCACACTTTCATAAACTCATTCTGCAAATAGAATTACCAATCAAAATGATTAACAATTACCTAGGAATGAATTGTATGAAAACGATGTAACAATCAATGGAAATAGAGTTTCAGCAAAACTGAGTTTTAACAAGGTATAGATAAAAACAATACTACACACTATAGAAACTAATGGGTGAATCTTGTGAAGAAGGTGGGCCCTTTCCTTCTCACAAAATTCCCTAGAAATGAAAGGAAGTAAGAAGGAATGCTCAGAATGATCTTTTATTCATCTGTCAAATGTGACAAGTTACAATATACAAAGTGAACACGCTCCTTCTCTGTAATTTGCCTCTTAGCTAAGCCTTTTGTAATCCCCCCTTAATTTTGATTTCTCCACTATTTAAAGAGGAGAATCCTCTTAATACAATTAAGCATAAAATTACATGTGTACATACAAATCCTATTCTTAGTCTGATCTAATCTTCTATGCTGGAATAGGATATTCTGATCTCCTGTAGCAAAATGTTGTTACAGTGGTTGGAATGGTGCTGGCTTGAGGTACAGCTATTGCGGCCAGTGTAACAGCTTCCTTATTTATCTTTTCTTGTTATTGATGTTTGTAAAATACTGTTTTAGCATCGCAAATCACAGACTGTTTTAGCAATGGGATTTGCGTCCTGTTTGATTGTTTCAGCAACATGGTCTCAAGCAGCAACGATGGTTGTAATGGTGTTGGCTTAAGGTACAGTTGTTGCGGCCAATGTAACATCTCCTTCTTGTTACTTCTGTATGTGAAATGTTGTTTCAGCATCGCAAATCACAGAGAGTTTCAGCAACAAGATTTGCGTACTGTTGATTGTTTCAGCAACGTGGTCTTCAAGCAGCAACAGTATATTAACTACAGTTCAAACTGTTTCAGCAACTATATATTCTGATTAATGGCAAAGTATGAGAGTAATGTAAAATTACATGTAAAACAAATTAAACATATAGAAAAGAGAAGAAATGTTATATACCTTTGGGAAAATGGATTAAGGTGATAATGTAGGCTTAAATATGAGTGTGAAAAGGATGTAATGATAGCAAAAAGTATGAGAAAAAAGGTACATTATAGGGTCCTAACATCCCCCCCAACTAAAAAGGTTGCATGTCCTCAGGCAACTTCAATCTGAATCAGAATCCGGATACTGACTCTGAGCGTGCAAATTACTTAAGCAGTAGTTGTAGAAAGTACTGTCTGTTGGGGCTCTGAATCCTTGAACATGTTGTAGCCTCTGCCAGGCTGCTACTTCAACCTTCTTGGGCAACTTATGATGAACTTGATACTTTTCTGCTGGCATCCACAGAATGGAAAAATGGAACTGATAACCTATCCAATTTTCAGCACATTGCTCGGCACATTTGATGTAACTAGGTACACGGGAGATTGTTGTCTCAAGATTGGTAGGACTAAAGGGATTGTGCTCTTGCCTTTTCTCAGAAGATTGTTTCCAAAACATGTTATTTTCTTTTAGGGTAGAAATCTCCGTAGATTTAATAAATTGTTGACAATCCTGAAGTACTGTTGCTTGTAGTTGCCTTATGTATTGAGTCATCTTTGGTTTCTTCAAAAATTGGTAATATTCTGCAACAAAGGTGGCAGTGTTCTGTGGTTCTGGCCGTATCAAGAGGAGGCAGTTATCTTCATTATGATTGGCAGCTAAAAAATCATTATTCCACGTAATTTGGTTGGTAAGGAAGGAGACAAGTGCCCGAATCTGGATATCACCAACAAGAGGATTAAGATTAAGCTGTCTGTTCTCAGGAATGGCTTCATTATGAATATATACCTCACATAATAGATATTAATCAATAGTAGAGGCTTCTGCAAAAGTTTGAACAAAATCTTCTGGTTTGAACACTACATAGGGTATTCCTTCTTTAATTGATTTAATCTGAAAGAATGCAAGTCATTCTATAAGGAAAAGAGAGTAATTTGAGGATGGTTTCCTAGTAGCCAACAATTTTTGTACCAAATCAAAAATTAGGAGAAATTTTCCTTTTAACTCTTCATTTTTTTTTTTATGGGCACAAGATTCTTGGCGTGTTTTCTCCAAAGCTTCCCAGTTTGAATATGTGTGGTTTAGCCAAAGTAGTATGTGCTCCTACAGACTTTTATCCTGTGTAATAGAAGATTCCTTTTTCCATTTGTCCATTATTACCTGCTCATTCCATGGTTGAATTTGTGTTTCAACATCGCAGGTGGTAGGCTGAGGTAGGGTCTGAGTGGCTTGTTCCACAAGAGTATGGGTACTGATCTTGACAGAAGGGGCAGGTTCATCAATAGGAAGAGTTTGTGTTTCAACATCGTAAGTGGTAGGCCATCGTAGAGTCTGAGTGGCTTGATCCACAAAAGTAGAGGTATTGATCTTGACAGGAGGGGCAGATTCATCAACAGACAGAGTTTGAACAGCTTTACTAATGAAAACAGGAGCTTCGGATTTAACAGTTGTTGTAGGCCAGGGTTCCTGTAGATTATCTTTATTTTTTGTAATTTTTGAAGGTCATATTGGTTCTTGTGTAACAGTAGGGCGTTCCTCTTTTTTAACTACAAAAGTCATGGGTGCAGGGGAAGCTCCAGGTATTGGGATTTGAACCACTTTGTATCCTTATTTATCATAAATATCCACACATTGGTTGCACATATACTCTCTATACTGTTCATCTTTTGTGTTTTTCTCTGTCATGGATGCTACACGAGCTAAGGTATACAAATTAAGTTCCCTGTCATAGGCTTCCTTTGCCATTACTAGCTCTTGCTTGTAAGCTTCCAGTTTTGATCTTAGAAACTCATTCTCTTGTAAGAGAGAAGCCACTGTTGGTTCTGGTTGTTGACTGTCGTCGGTGTATCAAGAGGGGTCACTGATTTTTGTGTAATGGTCACAACCTCAATAGTTGGTTCTTGTGGAGTGGCTACAAAATCAACAGCTGATTCTTGTGTTTCAGCTACTTGATGTAAAGAAAGTAGTGTTTCAGCATCCTAGGCATGTGATTCTTGAATTTCAGGAATAAAATCAACAGCTGGTTCTTGTGTTTTAGTTGTAGTTGGTTCTTGTGTAACAACTATAGTTGGCTCTTGTGTTTCAGCTACTGAATGAGTAGTTGGTTCTTTTGTGACAACTACTTGATGTAAAGGAAATGATGTCACAGCATCTTGGGCCTCTAGTTCTTGTGTTTCAGTGCCCGTGGGTTGAACAAGTAAAAATTCTAGGATTTGGGAGGGTGGAGGTGTATGGGTTTTTAGCAAAATGGGTTGGGAATTTAGGGTAATGGCAGTAGTGGCTGTTTTTGTTGAAGCCCTCGTTCATTTTTTAGGTAAAAAGGAAGGAAAAGTAGTGGTTTGCTTCCTTCTTTTACAAGTGGGTTTTTCCTCAGTGATGGGGCAGGGAGGGTTATCAGGTTTATTTTCTTTAGAATCATCGCTAAGGATATGAATAGTAGGGGTAGATGATTCTGGTAAATTGTGGGGTGGACTTGGTATGGTAGGAGGGTTAATTGGATCAATTGGGTCTGTAGGTGGAGTAATAGGTATTTCCGGAAGGTTGGGAAGGTTTTGTGGTTGCTCTTCATGAGGATTTTCAGGATGTTCAACAGCTTCCTGAGGGTTTATGGGTGGGTTGTTTAACAGAGGGTTTTGCTGGGTAAAAATCTTTTGGATGAGTAATTGAACGAGATGATGATGGATGAGGGAAAGGATGGGATTTTTAGCCTATTTACAATAATGCAACATATTTCTAAGAAATCTGAGCAGATAGTAAGGAATGTTGACCAGTCTAGCATGTCGTAAATGAGATAACGGGAAAAAGTCAGATTGGTAAACTACCTAGTATCGGCCTTCATAGGTAAGGTAGTGCTTGACAAACTCTGCAACTTTCAGCCAAGGAGGCGACAATGAGCTAAGTCGAACACCCCAGCCTTTAGGCTCAACTTGTTCTCCTAGTAAGAGAAAATCCTATTGGGAATTAAGGATAATGTGTTTGCGGCTGAACCAGTGAATGCCAGTGACAGGAAGACCCAAAACCTGTGCGATATCATCCTCTATGACTGGAATCTGAACCCCTTGAACAATAGAATTTTCTTGTTGAAGATTCCGAGCAAATTGAAGAAGCTGTTGTTGATCAAATCCCTGGAGCCTCTGAAAATAACCTAGCCAGCCTGCCTGCTGAAAGATTTGGTAGACTTCTGGATACAATTCTAGCAAGGTTGTCGTGGCGGGTTCATATCGTATAACATGACCTCCCATAGCTATTCATATTAGTAGAATGCACAGTTAGAGAGTCAAGTAACCGCACCCGAACAAAGTAAATTTTGTGGATGAAGGTATGCAAATGATGGTGAAAAAAACAAAATGATGGGTAAAAAGAAGTGACGGTAGTCGGTTTGTGTGAAATGATGGCATAAAATTTCGATATTCCTCCCCCCCCCCCCCCAACTACAACTAAAATAGTGACTTTAAGTGAATAATAGTAATGAATCGGGATCTTCTCATTAGCCATAGTTCAATTGTGTTTACATATAAAGTTTACATACCTCATCTTTACCTTTGATTTGTACTTCAAAAAATATAATGCCTATCCATAATAGATCTGCAGTAACCATGGGAGAGACTTTGGATTTATGAGAGAAATTGTATCAAGGGATTGTTTAATCATGAGAGAAGGTAGTGAAAGGACAGAATGTAGTATGAAAATAGGAGAAGTGAAAGCGAAAGAGCTGAAGAATATCTTTTTATTGACAGGAAATGCTGAAAAAGTGGTCTTTCAGCAACAGGAAAAGAATGGAAAAATATTTGTTGAAGAGTGATGTTTTAACAATGGAAAATACTGCTGAAGAAATGGTGTTTCAACAGCGGGAAAATGAGGAACATGTTGTTGAAGAGTGGTGTTTCAGCAATGGGAAAAATGGGGAAAAAATGAGGAAAAATGTTGTTGAAGAGTGGTGTTTCAGCAATGGGAAAATGGAAGAAATGTTGCTGAACAGTGGTGTTTCAGCAATGGGAAAAATGGGGAAAAATGAGGAAAAATGTTGTTGAAGAGTGGTGTTTCAGCAATGGGAAAATGGGAGAAATGTTGCTGAACAGTGGTGTTTTAGCAATGGGAAAAATGGGAAAAAATGAAAAAAAATGTTACTGAAGAGTGGTGTTTCAGCAATGGGAAAATGGGAGAAATGTTGTTGAACAGTGGTGTTTCAGCAATGGGAAAAATGGGGGGAAATGAGGAAAAACGAATGGATTGAAGAAAGAGGGAGCAATGCTTCACAAAATGAAGCTTGGATCTACTTGTAGTAAGATTGTCCTTTCTTGGTAGGCCTTTTCTGGATCGAGAATCTGCAAAAGAATCAATTGTAACATGTCATTCCTTGACAAGGATTATTAGCAAAAGAAATTTAATCTAATACTAAAGAAATTAAATTCAGAAAAATTAATTGCAATGAGGGGCATGAGGCTCCTCTAAAAAGAGATAATGTGAATTAGCCACACATGTGGCCTTAAAATCTTCTTTGGAAATGGGGCGCTGGTACAGACGGAGTCGATGAACATTCACTAATAATGGTGTTTTAGAGTCATCAATTGTGAGGAGCCTTACTGTTCCATTGGGGAAAACAGTGTCCACTTCATAAGGTCCTAGCCATCTTGTACGTAGTTTCCCTTGAAATTCTTTAAACCGAGAATCATACAATAAAGCCAAATTACCTTTTTGGAATTGCTTATGCTTGATTATTTTATCATGCCATTTTGTTCTTTGTTGTTGAATCATAGTTGTCTAGTGAATGGCATCTAATATTTTTTCATCCAATTCATTAAGTTGTTGCAACCTGGTTGTTTGTGCATCAGTCAAATCAAGGTTAACAGCTAAAGAAGTCCTTAAGGTTTTGATTTCAAATTCCACAGGAAAGACAACACTTTTCCATAAACTAATTCATAGGGGGAGAATCCTGTAGTATTTCTCCAGGTAGTTCTGTAGGCCCATAATGCTTCAGGGAGCCTTTGAGACCAATCCTTCCGGTTTTCCTTCACTGTTTTTGTGAGAATGGCTTCTATTACTTTATTTATGCTTTCCACCTATCCATTGGCTTGGGGGTGGTATGGTGTAGTCATTCTATGATGAATATGATATTTTTGAAGGATGGATTTAAAACCATGAGAAGTTAAAGGAGGTCCTCCATCTGTGACTAATTCTCTAGGCACTCCAAATCTGATAAAGATATCTTCAAATAAAAAATCTAGAACAGTTTCTTCAGTAGCTCTATGGAGTGCTTTAGCCTCCACCCATTTGGTCATATAATCTATGCAGACCACTATATAAACTTTTTTATTGGATGGAGGGTTAATGGTTCCTACAAAGTCTAAGGCCCATCTTTCAAAAGGTTCGAGTACTACCTGGGGATTTAATGGCATTTCATCCGTATGATTAGGTTGACCCATTCTTTGAAATCTATCACAGGCCCGAACATATTTCTTTGCATCTTTAAAAAGTGAGGGCCAATAATAACCCATCCTGAGAATTTTATGTGTTGTTCTTTTATCAGCAAAATGTCCTCCACAAGGGCCATCATGACAAGATTTTAGTAAATCATA
>ML803302.1:166147-233310 GCA_009831015.1 Picea engelmannii
GTGGAAAAGACACCCACTTATCCATCTATACCGAGCACTTTGTTGAATGATTCTTCTTTTCTCTCGGTGGGATAGGTGTGGTGGTAACTTCCCTGCAACCAAATAGTTAGCGATGTCTGCATACCATGGTGAGTGAGAAGATATTGCAAATAAATATTCATCAGGAAAGGAATCATCTACTGGAGTATTATCATCAGGTGTTGACCGAGAAAGGAAATGAGCAACTACATTTTCTTTTCCTGGTCTATCTATAGTTGTAATATCAAATTCTTGTAATAATAGTAACCATCTGATGACTCGAGCATTTGTGATAGATTTGTTCATTAAATATTTGATAGTTGAGTGATCAATATGGACAAAAGTAGAATAGCCAGTGATGTAATGTCGAAATTTATTAATAGCATAGATAACTGCTAAAAATTCCTTTTTGGTAATTGTATAGTTAAGTTCAGTAGGACTCATATTCTTGCTAATGAAGTAGATAACACAAGGGAGATGATTTTCTTCTTGTCCCAAGACAGATCCTATTGCAGTATCTGAAGCATTAGAGGATATATGAAAGGGAAGTGTCCAATCAGGTCCTCTTAGAATAGGAGTTGTAGATAACTGATGTTTGAGTGTATCAAATGCTTCCTGGAAAAGATTAGTCCACTTGAATTCAGTATTTTTCATAAGTAACACAAACAAAAAAGAATCTATTTTGGAAAAAAAATTGATAAATCTTCTATAGTATCCAGCATGTCCTAAGAAACTTCTCACATTTGTTTGGGTTTTGGGAATAGGAAGGTCTTTAATGAGTTGTATCTTGGATGGATCTACCTGAATTCCTTGAGATGAAATAAAATGTCCAAGTACCACTCCTTCACTCATCATCATATGAAATTTTTCTGTGCTTAAGGAGAGGTGGGCTTGTATACATCAGTTAAGTACTTTCTCAAGATTTTGTAGTGCTTCCTCAAAAGAGACACCATAAGGGGTAAAATCATCCATAAAAATTTCCATAGAGTCATTAATCATATCAGAAAAGAATCCTATAACTACTCTTTGAAAGGTTGTTGGTGCATTACATAGTCCAAATGGGAGGACTCTATAAGAAAAAGTTCCCCATGGGCTAGTAAAAGTGGTCTTATCTTGGTCTTGGGGTGCAATTTTGATCTAGTTATACCCACTGAAACCATCTAAGAAAGAGAAGAATTTATTTCCTGACAAACTATCTAACACCTGATCAATGAATGGTAACGAAAAGTGATCTTTTTGAGTGGCTTTATTTAAGGCTCTATAATCTACACACACTCTCCATTTCCTGTTTTTCTTAGGAACTATTACCAACAGGGAAACCCATTCACTGTCAGATATAGGATATATAAACCCTGCATTAAGCAATTTTTGAAGTTCCTCTTTAAGAATTTCTTTTAAATTAGGGTTCATTCGTCGTTGAGATTGGCAGATTGGTCGACAATCTTCCTTGATATAGATACGATGAGTACATAATTCAGGAGAGATTCCCTTCATATCTGTATAGTCCCATGTGAATGCTTCCTTATGTTCCAGAAGTAACTTCATTAATTGTTCTGTTTCAGCAACTGTCAAGTTGGGGTTTATATTCAGTGTTTTGCCAGGTTCAATTTCTACTGGCATACTTTTAGAAGAGATGGTTGCTAATGTTTGAGGTAGGTCTTCAGAGTTAAGGTTTTTCTGGGTATCTGACTCCAAAAGTGCAGCTAGTTGATTATGCGTTTCTGGAGTCACAGAGGAGGGTTCACAAATAAAATTATTAATTACTTCATCCTCAATGGCATCTTTAAGGCTTAAGGCTTGTCTGATAGTCAAGATAGGTTGAGTTGTTTGATCATCAAAGTCCAACCATAAAGAATTGTCATTATTAATCAAGGGTGTAGCGTGAGGGTGGAGGGTAAGTTGTTTGGTCTCATATCCATTGGAAATTGTCATTCAACCAGATCTCCAGCTGATAAAGGCATCTGCTATGGCTAGCCAAGGCCTGCCCAAAATTAGAGGATGACCCCCCAACTTTGTTTTAGGTTGTAATACCACAAAGTCAGTTGGATAATTCCAGGACTCAACTGAGATGATTAGATCTTCAATGACTCCTTCCAGTTTGATTGTAGAACGGTCAGCTAATTCTAGAATGGTTGGGGTATCTCTGATTTCATTCTTTAGTTGTAACAGTTGTGAAGTTTCAAGAGTCATAATATTGATAGCAGCACCTAAGTCAACCAGAACTCGAGGGATTATTGTTTTTCCAATTTGCACTGTGACAGTAGGATGGTCAGGATCACCATATTTAACTGGGGGAACTTTACCTGACATTACTGAAGACAAATCACCCATGACATGAACTATGAGGGGATCTTTAGTTTTCCTACCGGGTTTCTTAGCACAAATGTCTCACATAGTTCTGGCATAAATTGGTACATCTCTTAGTGCTTGTAATAGTGGAATTTTGACATAGAGATTTTGTAATTCTCCTAGAAGATTGAAAGCAGGTGGCTCGAGAGTTTTAGTCAAAGCTAAACACTCAGAGAATGGTGGTTCTGCTATTTCAACAACAATGTTTGAGGATGATTGTACCTTTTTAGGTAAATAATGCTTTTTTATCTCTTCTTTATCAGAATCAGAGGAGGTAACATCATCAATGATAGATTCTACTATTTTCCCAGATCGTAAATGAATATCATTGCATTGTGCAGGGAAAAGAGAAAGTATAGGCTGGTTTTGAATATCAATGCACTGCACAACCTTATTATTAGGGTTAGGGTTAGGTTGTACAGGTAGTTGGGGCCTCATCATTTGATTATTCGGTGGACTACCTGATGGTAAAGAGAGTGGTTGTTGAACTTGTGACTGAAATTGAAGAAATTGATTTGGGAACGAGGGTTGTTGACCTCTCCAATTTGTATTCCATTGGTTGAGGTAAGGTTGTTGTTGTGAAGGCCAAGGTGTCCATATTGTTGGGTCTACAAAGGGAGGATTTGTTTGTTGCATGGGTGGGTAATTAATTTGATTGGAAGGTGGGTATTTCATTTGGTTAAAGGGAGGGTAATTTGCTTGACTAAAAGAAGGATAATTATTCCAACTATTAGAATATGTAAATGGCATATTAGGATTCATACCTTGTCCCCGTGGTTGCCATTGCCTTCTCTGTGTCAATAGATCTTCATCTTCTTCATCGATTGGTTGTAATGCTGCTTTTATTCCTGGTAAAGAAGGGCATTGTTGAGTTTCATGATCCTTATCACAAATGGTGAAAATTGGATTTTTGTCCAATGGGCATTCCCTTTGTGGGTTCTTATCTATGCATTTGGAACAAAATATGCACAGGGTTGCTTCTACTTCAGCTAGTTTCTTTTGAATCTGCAAGGTGTCAATTTGTGAAGCAAAAGAACTTAACATTTCAGTTTTAAATTCCTCAACTAGATTACCTATCTCATCTCTTGTTGCTCCTCAACTGGCTGATTTTTGAACTCTTGAAAATGTGGTATCCCTGCTGTTTGATCTATTCCTTGCAGCTCCTCTTGAACATCTTTTACAGAGGTTAACAATTTCATCATATGATTCTTTAGATATGTCCCCTTTTCCAAGCATATTCAACATATCTAGACAGACATCCCTTACTCCTTTTAATAATATTGTTTTAAGAATATCCTTACTTACATCAGGGTGACTGGATCTTTGTAGATTATACTGTAGCCTTTCCACAAAGTCCTCCAGATTTTCATCCTCTTTCTGTATCATCTTGAATAGTTCCTCTCTTTTTTCTCTTGTTCGGCAATAGTCTTGATATTTGTGAATAAATTTATGTTTCATATGATCCCATGTTGTGATTACATGACCTCCAAGACTCATGAACCATCTTAATGCATTTCCCTTTAATGTTGTTGGGAATAGCTTTAATTTTGGAGCATTGGAAATGTAATCATAACTTTTGCATAATATGTCAAGCTTGAAAAGGAATCATCAGGATCTTCAGAAGATAAACCATAAAAGTTAGGTAAAGGTGAAAGTGGAATATTCTTCATGGGATATACTCCTCTAGGAATATCACCAATAGGAAATCCTAAGGTAGAAAAAGTGTTTTCATCGTTTACCTCTGCTTCAAGACCTACATGTTCTTCATGGTGCAGTTCTTCATTATATCCATCCATGGTTTCTTCTGTTTGTTCCCCTACTACACTTGCTCGATCCTCAATGTCATTTATTGGTTTTTCAACTATCTTCGTTTCAAAGTTAAATTGAAAGGAAGGTTGAGGCTTTGGTTTTCGAGATCTTGGTCGTTGAGGAACAACAGATTCAGATTTTGATATAATCTGGTCGATAAAAGTCTTTCTTCCTCCTCTTCCTCTACCCCTGCCACTTGTAGCGTCAATTTCTTTGGGGGGTCCGCATCCTCTCATGCAATCTGTACATCTGAAATAAAAACGTAAATTCTTTTGAAATCTATAATTGCCTTCCTCGGCAATGGTGCCAAAATGTTGGTCACTATAATTTCTTATTAATTAAAGAAATCAAGTGTCACATAAATTTTCAACCCAGAGAAATATGTTTATTTCAAAGGCAATCACACATTGTATATGCTCAATCTCAAAAGCAATCCAAAGTTGTAGTAAAACTAATCACACCTTGCTTTGAACAAACTGAAGTTCTACTCTGAATTATAGTAAAAACAATCTATCTATTGCAGAGTTTAAGATTAAAAAAGGAATAATTATCAGAAGAATCCTGGATTACATTAAGAAATAACAACCTAGGAAAAAGGAACCTTTCATCATAGTGCAAAGAAGACTAACTATTCTGTAATAGAGAACAGGACCCTATTCCCCAAAGTAGGAATCTTCAACACCTGTCTCTGACTATCACACTTTTATAAACTCATTCTACAAATAGAATTACCAATCAAAATGATTAACAATTACCGAAGACTAACTATTCTATAACAGAGAACATGACCCTATTCCCCAAAGTAGGAATCTTCAGCACCTGTCTCTAACTATCACACTTTCATAAACTCATTATGCAAACATAATTACCAATCAAAATGATTAACAATTACCTAGGAATGAATTGTATGAAAATGTTGTAACAATTAGTGGAAACAGAGTTTCAACAAAACATAGTTTTAACAAGGTATAGATAAAAACAATACTACACACTACAGAAACTAATGGGTGAATCTTGTGAAGAAGGTGGGCCCTTTCCTTCTCACAAGATTCCCCAAAAATGAAAGGAATTAAGAAGGAATGCTCAGAATGATCTTTTATTCATCTGTCAAATGTGACAAGTTACAATATCCAAAGTGAACATGCTCCTTCTCTATAATTCACCTCTTAGCTAAGCCTTTCGTAATCCCCCCTTAATGCTGATTTCTCCACTATTTAAAGAGGAGAATCCTCTTAATACAATTAAGCATAAAATTACATGTGTACATACAAATCCTATTCTTAGTCTGATCTAATCTTCTATGTTGGAATAGGATATTTTGATCTCCCATAGAAAAATGTTGTTACAGTGGTTGGAATGGTGTTGGATTGAGGTACAGTTGTTGTAACTGATGTAACAACTTCTTTATTTATCTTTTCTTGTTACTGATGTTTGTAAAATATTGTTTCAGCAACAGGATTTGCGTCTTGTTTGACTGTTTCAACAACGTGGTCTCAAGCAACAACGATGGTTGTAATGGTGTTGTCTTAAGGTACGACTGTTTTGGACAATGTAACAGCTCCTTCTTGTTACTGTTGTATGTAAAATGTTGTTTCAACATCACAAATCACAGACTGTTTCAGCAACAGGATTTGCATACTGCTGACTGTTTCAGCAACGTGGTCTTCAAGCAGCAACAATATATTAACTACAGTTCAAACTGTTTCAACAACTATATATTCTGATTAATGGCAAAGTATGAGAATAATGTAAAATTACATGTAAAACAAATTAAATATATAGAAAAGAAAAGAAACGTTATATACCTTTGAGAAAATGGATTAAGGTGATAATGTAGTCTTAAATATGAGTGGGAAAAGGATGTAATGATAGAAAAAAGTATGAACAAAAAGGTACATTATAGGGTCCTAACACCTGCCCCTAGTGGTTCTTTGGCTTGATCACATAGAAGGACCAAGTCACCCTCTTTGTACAACCGAGGACAGACAAACTTATCATAATCGACCTTGACACATATTTGATTTTCTTCGATAGTCGTAGAGGCATCTCGACACTGCTCATCTAGACTCTCTAGGTGTACAAGGTGTTTTTTGATTTCAGAAGTGTCAGGTAGGAGCGCAACTACCAATATAAGAGAAGGGGTTTTTCATTCAATAGGTAAGATCGACTCCACACCATGTACTAATTGGAAAGGAGAAAAACTGGTGGAAGTCTTGACCGAAGTTCAGTATGTCGAAAGTGTTGGATAAAGTATGATATGCTAGTCAGATTTGCTCTGGCTGACAGTTTTCTACAAAATGGTCTTGAGAGACTTGCTCACAGCCTCTACTTGTCCATTTTCTTGGGGGTAGTAAGGGGAAGAATGACCATTCTTAAACCCCAATTTTGATGCTAGTTCTTCCATCATTTCATTATGAAAGTGACTTCCATGATCAATGACAATCTCACTCGAGATTCCAAACCTGGCCATAATTTGATTGAATACGAAGAAGGCAACAATATTCCCATCGTATTTAACTGTAAGCATGGCCTCAACCAACTTATTAAAGTATTATACAACCACGATAATGTGTTTATTCCCCCAGTCGAAGTTGGTTTGCAATCCACAAATTCCACCCCCCACTTGGTGAAAGGACCTATGGTAATGAATGGATAGAGAGGGGTTGGATGCGAGCACATTTTCCAAGTGAACACCTGGCAGGGGTGACACTTCTTAATCGCTTCAATGCAATATTTAAATATAGATAGCCAAAAATAACTGGCTTGCAAAATTTTTCGGGTCTTCGCAAGCCTGGATAGATGACCACCACAAGCTCCACTATGGCATCCGTTTATAACATAATCAACTTCTTCCTGAGTTAAAAAAATATGAAAGATATTTTCCACTCCTCGATGATATAACATGTGGCCATCGATAAGGTAATTCTTAGCTTGGTATCATATACGTCGTCGGTCATCTCACAAGAGATGCTAAGGGAACTTCAAAGTTTGAAAATAGAGAACAATGTCTCCATACCAGGGGTCTCACGATGAGACAAGGAAAATGTGTTCATCCGCAAATGAATCAAAATGAATAACATCCTCTTCTAATCGAGGGAAGTTGGATATTAACTCTGCAAAAACTAGTGATTTTTTGGACTTCGTAGAAGCGAAAATGAGATTGAACTCTTGTAGAATGACAATCCATTTATTTTACTTCCCCCCTATGATACGCCTAGTAAGGACATATTGAAATGGATTGACATCGGCAACCACATTAGTTTTGTAGAGCGATATATAATGTCGTAATCGTTGGACTACGTGAACGGTAACCAAAACTAGCTTTTCAACATGAGAATATTTGAGTTCAGGGATGACTAAGTTTCGTCTAAGATAGTAAATGATGTGCTCACAGAGCTCATCATCCTCTTGAACCAAAACCACACCAATCGTCTCTTCATATGCTGCGACATAAAGAAAATAATCCCTATTGTAGTATGGAGACTTCAAGAGAGGAGTTGATACCAAGGGTTTCTTCAAAGCATCGAAGGATTCTTGGGCTCACTCATCCCAGATAAAAGGAGTGTCCTTCTTCAAGAGACACATGAAACCCTTAGTAATACTAGCATAGTTCACTATAAACCGTCGTAAAAATTTATCTTTCCCCTTTAAACCTTGAAGTTGGCAAATAGTGCGCGGGGGAGGCAATTGAAGTATTGCCTCAACCTTTAATGGATCTACCATGATCCTAGTCTCAGAGACTAAAAATACTAAAAGATGACTTGACCTAACGCAAAATATGCATTTATGGGGGTTCAACCAGATGCGATAATGGAGACATCTTTCTAATACTAGCTGAAGGTGCTTAGGGTGATCCACTCTCTTATGGGAGTGAACAACAAGATCATCAAGATAGGATTCGCCTATATGCTTGAGATCATGAAATGGAAAGTTCATAGCACGTTGGAAGGTTGCTCTAACATTTTTAACGTTGAAAGGCATTTTCCAGTATGCGAAAGTACCCCAAGTGAAAATAAATTCCATATTATGTTGATCCTCAGGTTTAATCTGAATTTGGTTATACCCTGAAAATCCATCCATGAAAGAAAAAACTATGTTTCCTACACACTTGTCGAGAATCTGATCGATGAAGGATGTTAGGAAGTTATCTTTAGGACAGGCTTTGTTCAGGTCACAAAAATCCATGCATACACGGATGGTTCCTTTCTTTTTATTCATAGGAACAAGATTGGATACCCATTCAGTCAAGGGAATCAGGTAGATAAATCTAGCATTAAGAATTTTTTCTACCTCTGCCTTCTTCCTGGGATTCTAGGCTCTAATATGTTGTCGAAAAGGCTTAGCATCCAGGTAATTTTTAATCTCATGTTCAACAATTCGAGGGTCGATTCCTGGCATATATTCATATGACCAAGCAGATACATCTCAAAATTCCTTGAAGAGTTCGATGTAGAACAAAATTTATTTTGGCCAACAATCCACACCGATGTATACATTTTCAATATTGCTAGGGATACAAGAGATATCGTTCATGATGGTAGCAGAGATACTCTCCATGTTTCCTTCAGCATAAATGTCATGCATATCTAGTGGAACTACGGCGTGACCGACTATCTCTCTCAAAGTAGATCTAAAATCATCTTGTTCAATTCTGGCAAGCTCTAGGAGGAAATAAGATCGATTATGCATATCATCCCAAGGTTTGTTAGAACCATTCATGGCATAAGTGATATATTTATCCAAAGGAAAAGTCTCATTGAGGAAGTCATGTGAACAAGATGATTTAGTGGCTCACACAGGCTCTAGAACAGGATCCTCCTCATTCATCTGTGAGGTAACAGGATCCAAATTGATAGAAGAGTCAAGAACAACTCAATACACAATCTCTATTGTATATAGTGGCATGGGCATTCCAGAATGTGACTAACCTTCACAAGACGTCGTCGAGGAAGGTAGCATCCAAGGATCATTAAAATAGGAAGTGTAAAAAGGAACAGACCTCTCTAACGAAATGGGCCTACTGGACATGGTGTAAATATGGTGAACTGGTGCCATGAAGCTGAAGGTACCCATAAGGGATGAATACATTTCGACACCGATATTCTCAGTTTTCGGCTGAGAATTGTCAATAACGGGGATCGACGGTCCAACAGATGCATTGGTACTAGCATACACAAAGGACAACTGATTGATTGTCATGATATTCCCATCGTGAGGAAAACAAAGAGTCTGAAAGACGAAATATACAATTGCAGTCATAGCGTAATTCCAATTGCATACTAGTAAAAAGTTATAGTTGATGGGCGCATCAACCACCTAGACATCCACCTCTACCGTCTTCCCACCTAACTGGACCAGAAAGGCAGGAAGAATACCGTGAGGGTGGAAGGAACGACCATCAAAAGCAGACAACATGGTTGGAGACTGACAAAGGGTCGGAGCACCAAGGACTTTCCAACAGGCTAGGGACATCACACATGTTACAGTTCCTTCATCAACAATAGTACGCTTGATGGTATACTTCGAGTAACCCACATGGATTTGGAATGCCACATGGTAAGGAAAGCGAGGCTTCAAATCTGTGGCATAAAAATTATTAACTTTTGAGCCACAAGGACCTAGAGCTCCTAATGCAGATATAAAGGCATTCCTTTGTGAAGGACACGTCTGGAGTACCTCCAGAGCCAACATCGCACAAGGGTTTTGACCCAGGTCCTCAACAATAGAGTAATTCTAGGTGGCTCTAGCATTAGAATTGTGGGTAGAGAGTTTGAGTATTCCTTTCAGAACATGAGGCAGGGGCTTTGGTTTTTCAATCTATAAGGACATCTTCAGAGGATGGAGAGACTCTAGACTAGGTACAGTCTATGGATAACTGTAATCGTGAGACTAACAGGCTACATTGACCTCATATTTAACCATATTGATGCATAAATGGTCACTATCTTGCGTCGGTGGATTTTGACTCCCACTCGCTGCATTTTCAGCATTTGAGGAGCTCGAGGCTATGTGTTGGTTATGTGGAAAAGGATTAGTCAGCACGGCGGGTGGTAGAGATAAAGCCTCGTAGCTTCTACAAGTTTGGGGCATAAATGGGTAAGGTGATCGTCTGTACAAATCTTACAGGGAAAGTTCACCTTTCTCCTTTCTTTCTTGCCCTCACCAGCATTATTATTTGTCTTCTCATTATTACCATTGTCCCTTGGTTTATTGTTATTCTTCCCACGCTTATGATTATTATTACATCATTTATTTTTATTCCCTCCTAGTTGTTGTTTACCATTCGGGTTGGTCGAAGATTGCACAGAGTGTACATCTACCAACTAGATGGGATTGGAGAACACAGACAAAGTTGGCCCTCCTACAGACTGGTTTAGAGCAAAGTATTTCAAGTGGCTTGTCACTGAGTCAAGGGATTTCACATTGATGGGGCCTACAATGCCATTGGCATGAGGCACGGGATTTTGTCTAGGGTCATAGTTTGACCTCGGTGCATCTAGAAGAATCTCGTATAACATCCCAGACTAAGCATATATAAGATCTAAATGTTTGGATTTAAAAATTGCTTCTTCCTCATAGGTAACCACGAATGTAGAAACATCCTTCGGAAAATAAGGCATGAGAGATTTAAGGAACCACTCTAGCAAGAATTCTTGGGGTATGTAGGCCTTGATCAACCTATTCTGTCTATGCCACTCCTAGATGTGATCCTAGATATGAGTGGCCCTGTCCTGACGAAAGGTTGATAGAAGTTCGATTCCATCATTGTAACGAACCGATAATTGGAAGTGGTTGAGGAAGACTAAAACAAACTGATTAAAAGTTATGTATTCCCCCCTAGGTAGCTCTATATACCATTTCGCAGCAACCCCCTATAAGGGTGCATTAAAACAATCTTAACCAAATATAATCATCATTAAGGGAATTCGAAGAGCACCAAAGGTGAAAAGTGGTAACGTGATCACCAAGATCCTCACTAGTTCTTCCCTCAAATTTTGGAATATCCAAAGGAATCTTAGTGGGGATGGGGGGGCATGACAAATCATGACGCACGGGGTCATTCATTAACTTATACAAGTATGGAATATTGAGTGTGTCCAGAAAAGGGAGACGGGGTTGCGACATCTGGCCCCAAGCTCCCTGGAAATATTATGGTTAGGGAATCGCAACCCATCTAGGGTTTTGGTAAGCACCATGGCCCTGTTCGGGATTGTAAGACCCTCCTACAGACTGATTTATGAGGGGTTGTTTGGGCACCATTCCATTAGGAATGTTCTGATGAGGGTTGTAAAAACTTTCCCCAGTCGGAGTGGCTCCAGGTTGGGGGTTTCCCAAGGTGTGAAACTGACCTCCTCCGGGTGTGAATCCGGAGGATAAAGGTGGATTCATCATTCCAAACATGTTGGTCAGAATTGGTACAGAGGAGGTGGGTGTAAAGGACGGAATGTGAGCAGCATCTTGTCCACCAAATTGGTTACTACATCCAGAAGCAACATGATTAGCCCCGGGGTTAAGAGGAGGAATGCCTCCAACGGTAGGAGTCATTTGTGGGACATGAGTAACACCAAATGAGAATGGTGTGCATGGAGGAGTTGTTCCCCCAAATCTAATGTTTGTATTTGTACCAGCCACTGGGATGGAGGTTGAAAAATGTGATGTGAAATTTGGCATACCATAAGAAAAATGACTAGAGGCCATAGGGGTGGACTGAACATTATAGCCCAGTGAGTTAAAAAGACACCCAAAAGGGTTCATGGCTATAGGTTGAGTATTCACTATATGACAGGAAGAGGTGATGATAGGCACCTCTGGCACTACAACCATTGTGGTTGAAGGTGTCGAAGGGGTACCGTTAACTATAATAGGTATGGGAGTAGAAGGGCTCCCAGTATCTTGCTGACTCGCTTCAGTACTCATCCTTGTACGATCACAAGTATGATAAGTGGAGGTGTGTGTACCATGTTTGATAACTTTACGTATTTTAGAAGGCAAAGACTCAAAATGTGGTGGTAATTGTATCAAGTGGCAAGAACTTCAGCGAAGAGGTTTTGGCTCCACGATGACTCAAGATTTGTGATATAAAAACAAATCCTAAGGCCAACTAGTAATCAAAGAGAACACCAAAAATAGTCAAAATTCCAATATACACACAAACAAGATAAAGTGGCTGAAAGGGGACTCCCTCTCTAAAGTAGGTATGCCTCATTGAAGAGGGACCTAAGACTCCTCTTCTAAAGATCAGGGGTATCAAAATCAGTGATAAGGGCCCTCGTGGGCTTAACAACCAGTCGGTCAGATCCCCCCAGAGAGGTAATCCTCCATAAAGGATATGTGTTGTCCGACCCTTATCTGACCCAGTGTACCTATAGAATAACCCTTGCAAGTAACCTATGTACTACCTAATTCAAGCAACTAAGAAACCATGATATAATCAATTCACAAGTGAATAGTCGTAAGTCAGGTCCACCGTATG
Source organism: Picea engelmannii (assembly GCA_009831015.1). NCBI lineage: Eukaryota > Viridiplantae > Streptophyta > Pinopsida > Pinales > Pinaceae > Picea > Picea engelmannii. Next base: position 178,797 of record ML803302.1, read on the forward strand.
GGTAGGGTAATGTTGGCAGCCATTGCCCTAAAAAGCTACCCACACCTACATCTTTTGAATGATCAATTACTGTCGCATTTTGCAAAGAGACGATATTTTCATTCTATGCGATGTTTGAAATTTCGTTTCAAGTTTGTTTTCACGACTGAAAGCGTGAAAACTCCTCCATTGTTATTTAAACTGTCGTGTTCTACTCATTGATGTTCTGAAAGGCACTTACCTTTGGTTGATTATATGGTTGAGGAAATTTTTCAAACTGTGACATTCTTGTTTTGATTGCACAACTTGGCTTTTATTTGATTGATAAGGTATTGAGCATGATAAGTTATCAGTGATTTCATAAGGGTCATGGTTGATCTTGTTTTATATAATGTGATCTTTATTATATTAACCTCTAAGCTTATCGATTTCATAAATTCATTGGTCACAATGTTATAAGACTTTGATTATATATTGTGCAACAAAGCGTATGGTAACGTATGAGTTTGATTTTACATATTGAATGGCAATGTTTGATTATATGCTTGGCACGTTTTTGGAACATTTGGATTCACTTTGTTTTGAATTATGCTATGGCGCATTGATATATGGTTTTGATTTTACATTGATTTGTGACACGTATTAACTTTGGTTTGATTCTATATTGAATGTTCGTGGTTTCAAACAATACAATAGTGCCTTGGTATCACTATCCACAGTTTGAATTCTTGTGTTAGCTGATTAATGTGGTTTGAGTGGTGTCATAATTGATTAAACAGTGTTGTACTGATCCATTAATGTTATGCATGGTGGTGAACTAACCCACCACCTTCGCACGCGCCTATTGATTTGCCTCCTCTTTGAGCGTTTGTGGTTGTTAGCCATATCGATTATGCTCATGTGTGTCTGATCTAAACCCTACTATGATTCCCGCGCCATGGCTCCAGTCGTAAGGGCTAAACCCAATGGCTGCCAGGCCCTATTAACGTTTGACGGTGCATATAGTGACTTGGAGGAATTCGGATGGCTACCTTTCATCCGAAAGTTTGATGGTTATAACACTAGTGTGGCTCGACAATTTGCGTTAACTTTCGATGGCTACCGAGCCAAGGTTGGGGAAGTGCAGTTGGAAATCAACGAATAGTTACTTAGTCTAGCCACTGGTCTGCCTATTGTCGGACAGAGATGGTCAAAGAACTATAAAGTAGAGGATGTCCCGTGGACATTACTCTTTCAGTCACGAAAAGTGAACTCTTGTGACAAGGGTCTTCCTGCAAATATGCTAAAGCAAAGATGGCATGACTTGCTGATGATAACTAAACAATTCATCACTTGCGAGGGCAAGTATGGTTTCGTTTTCTTGTATCACCTTCGGCTTTTGATGGTTTTCATGGGATATGAACTTAACATGCCTCACTACTTGATTAGGAGTTTGTTTAAGATGTCCAAAAGGTATAAATGCAACCAGGCCGATACCAGCCTTTTCCATTTTGGGTTAATTAAAATGATTATGGTTTATGAGTTGGGGTTACGCCGTGACTGTTGGAGTGATTTCCTGAGTCGGAATAGCTTTGAGGACTCAAGCTCACCACAGGTTGACAAACCTGTGGTGAGCGAGAGCAAGTTAGCACCCTCTGTCCCTTACAGTGCCCTGCTACCCAAACCCCTACCCGAGCCATCTATTGACCTACCCAATTCTGTAATCACAGATGTGGAAAATGCTAAACCCATGGCTAAAAATCCCAAGACCAAACCTAATGCCAATTCTAAAGGCAAGAAGAATGCCCGGTTAATCTCTCGCATGGCAAGAAACAAACCAAATGCACCTGTTAACCCTGATCCTATTGTGCTCAGTGAAGATTCTGACTTGGAAATTGAGCGCTTCCTAGAAAGCGAGCATCCCTATTCCAAGGGTCTGTGTGACAAACCAGCATAAGATTTTGTGAAGAACCTACCTCCTTGTTTACGAGATGATCCAAACTATCCCGGCATAAAAATGCCCTGTGAAACCCCTGGTGACTCGTCGAAATCCCCTCTTGCTCTATCTCAGCTAGCAGTTCCTCCGTGTGAAAAATGTGGTGCATGGCTGGAGAGGTATTACCTCGATGTTCCAATGCTGCAATCCAGAATTCATGATCTGGAAGATCAAGTTGCAAAACTCACCAGTCAGAAGGCAAAGATGCCATCCACTGATAAGAAGCAATGAACGACTGGTTCGATTTTGTTTAAAAACGTGGAGTCTGCTACAGCATTTGTAAACTCGAAGCTGGCATAGTCAGAACAATCATACTGGTATGATTATCACTTGTTTATACAATGAACTCACAGCTCTGTGTATAGCATCAATTTGAAATTGTTTAATAAGCATGCATTATTGTATATAAGTTTGTTTTGATTACTCGAATTCCCGAATTAGCTTTAATTGGATTTGGTTTTGGTTCGATCAATCATAGGATAGATTTGATTGTTTTAATTTAGTTTCAATTGAATGCTCTGTCTAAACACAGGCTGTTTCTGTTATTTAAATTTCAAACACATTCAATATCAAATTCGAATTGGTGATGTTCTAGATGACATAGTCGGCAATTGTAGTTAACTGATGTGGTTTTATATCTTATGAACAATTCGAATACCATCCTGTTAAGATGTAACCAATTTGCGAATAGATGTAAGTTATAACTGTTGTATCCAACTATTCAATTCGCATGACATGGTTTGACCGTGTTCTCAGCTCGGGTCATATTGCAACAAATATGTTGTTTCAATTTGATTTGTTGGACGTAAATGATCATGCCCAGAATAACGATGTGTTTTTATTTTTTTAACACGGTTACAATCTGCTCTAATTGTCACTCGGTCTATGATTATTACTCTTGTCAATGGTTACGATCATTATGTGATCTTGTCTGTAGACTGTGTAAATACTCACAGCGTAACTGTCTTTCCATATTCGATTGAAACGACATGAATTTTATGAATATCGTTACAGCTGTAACAAATCTATTTTGTGTTCAATTGTGTCGATTGTAATTATGTTGTGGCATATCATATCTTATATGATTTCAATTTTGATTCGATTATGGTTGTATTGATACGATTTGATTCACTGATTAATTTCGTTTGATACGAAACAGGCCTGTCAAGATTTGACCATGTTTTATGGTAACTGAAAACAGAGCATTCTCTACTCTGTTTCGATTGCATTCATGTTGATATTGTTTGATTTGAATGATAATTTTGATTGAATCACTAGTAATTCATTTTAGATGATTATTAAAAGATGATTGGATTTGATTTCGTTTGATTACTATCTGATTCCATAGTCTATTTTAGACTAGCTACAGAATCAGATGATTCTGTAGCTAAGTCTGTAGGATCATTTTTTTTGTATTTTGTTGCTGAAATATCCTTCTAATTTGATATTTGTGTCCTATTGTAGGTAAATTCGAACTGCAATTGAGTTTATGGGAAGTTGGAGGATATCCCAAGGATTTCACTTGCATTTTAGATTGCTTAGTTTAGTAGATTTTGGGATTTTTCCTTGATTATGTAAAACTGTGTGAGAATTATCCACAGGGATGTTTTACCCTGTGGAGAAACTTATATAAACTTATGATTTTTTTAATAATGTTCATCCTCATTCGTGGGAGAACAAGGATATGGAACTCTAATGCAGACTGGAGCAGAATTGATGTCTTGGCATAGCTTTAGCTTTTCAATATATCAACATTTTGTTTCATGTTTTTTATATCAAATTTGTGTATGATTTATGACTACTTTAGCTATCTAAATCAAATGCAAATGATATAATTTTTATCACTGTTATCCATATCTTGTCTCTTCCAAATAGATAAAAGACATAACAATTGTTAATTCAGTTTGTGAATGACAGGTTTATCTTCTTCATGAATTGAATTGTTATATATAAGTCCTTGCATAACAGGTTTCCCTTATTGCAAGAATTTATAATCATAAGATTGTTATGATTTTCTTTTATGTCTTGTTTGTCTTGTAAATCACTTCAAGAAGCAGCATAGCCAATCATTTTCGAGAAGCTTACGGACTAACCGGAGCAAATTTCTTCCTCCGACCAGCTTAGAAGTTATCATACACAGGGCAGACTTGGAGCGTTTCCAGGTCAATTAGTTTGTTGTTTACTGTTTTCATTAAGTAGTTTAATTATATCTAATTTTAATTAGATTTATATTAGATCGTTTAATTTCAGTAAAATATATTAGATTGTTTAATTTCAGTAATGTTTTATTTCTTTTTCATAAAATATAAAAAATCAAAAAGAGATTCTTGGCTGTCTTAGGGCAGAATATACATGAGTTTTCCAGGTTTTAATCAAATCTGTAGATTGTTTATAGTGTACATTTGTGAATAAGTAATATAGCAGCTAATAATTAGATAGTTGATTTGAGTTATTATGATAGTAATTAGTAGTTTGTAGATAGAATTATTAGACTAGTTTATATTTACTATATTAGTTCCTTTTCTTTGTTTTATTAGTTTCTAGTTTCCTTTATTTTAGTTAGTTTCTTGTTTTAGTTAGTTTAGTTAGTTTTATTTGCTTTACTTACCTCAAATCATTTCTCTCTTTGGTTTTTATAGAAGACCTTAGAGCGGCCAACAGAGCCGTTAAACTCGTCAGGGTGGTCCATTCCAAATGGCTTGGGTTATTAGACAACCCCGGGCCGGTTCCACTCTCCCAGTTGACGGACGTACTGTTTCGCCCGTCAACAGGTAACAAAGCCTGAAACCTTGAAAGCATCGCCTCTCACATAGGTAAAGGTACTAGCAAGATCCCCATATACAAATAGATCCCTAGAAATATATTTGATGCTAAGAAGGTATCGGGGGGATATCCCTTCAACCAACCTCATGTGACCTCGTGATTAACTCCCATGTAAGCGGAGCCTCCTGATATAACCGATTATACAATGGATTTCTCCACTCCCTTATTTAGACACATATGTTGATTTAATAGCCTTGGAGAAGTTTACTCACAAAATCCTATTCCAAGGCTCTAAATCCTAAGCTAGTTTGTGCACCCTAGAAAAATAAAATCGTTACTAATCAATTTTAAATTACAGCGTTACATTTAGTGGCCTTTCTTACTCAAAAAGGTGCGGTCGTGAAACTAGTGATGTTATGACTCAGCAAGTAAAATAAATGAGTATGAATACAATGCAAAGTCCTAACTTCAATTCCCAATAAATGATATGCTTTTCAAAATGCAATTCTCAATTTAGTTCTGTAATTCCAAATAAAATGCAATCTTTTTTTCATGTACTAAGATCAATGATAAGGACTCAAAAGATCAAATGCCAACAATGTAAAATGCCTAATATATTTTTATTTTCAATGTAAAGGAATGAAAATGCAAGGAATGAACAATGAATTGATATAAAAACTCTATTGTATGTAAACAGAGACAAACCGCGTAGGATATGAAGAAGAAAACACCCAGCCCAAGATGCAAGGACAATCAAATGAAAAGTATGATGAGAAAGGAACCGCCCAAAAAATCAACCAAAGAAAGGTTTCTTGTCATTCCACAGACACTTAACAATCATAACAGAGACCTAAGAAGACTCAACAATCATCAAAACCTACCCACCAACCATCAAACCCAACAACCAAGCAACAGGGTGATGTACGCGACTATTCAAGAGAAAAGAACATATATACGCTTCTTGCAGAAGGACAACATGCATATGTACGCGACTGTCAGGCAAAAACCCGTGTATATCTGTCAAAACACAGCCAAGCTAAGGAGAAGGCTAAGAAACTCAGACTTAGCATGAACATAGGATTTCAAGCAGTCATACAACAAGAAACTCAATACAAATGAGACAAATCTAAGGAGAAAAACACTCCAAACCCTGAAAAACAAGATTTTATCCCCATTATGGTTGCCAATTTTGTTACGAGGAAAAACTCTATATGGCTAGGGGTAAACCACAACATACAGAAATTACTACAAAAATCAACTCTAATCTGAGGTATGCTATATAAACAAATATTCTAGAAAGACAAGATAAAAGGCCTACCTCGTCCAGATGTTCGATGAAGTCCACCGTTGAGCACTTGACTCAAATAAATACACCTGCAACTTGTCCTCAACGACCAAGAAATGCAATCATATGGTGATAGTATATAATGCTAGCACATTCAATAGCATAATCCATCAACATTCATAACAAATACGCCCATGGAATAACAATTCAAATATTTTCAAGATATTAATTGGATGAGAAAATAGTATTTCTATTAAAATGTAATTAGCAAAAATGAATGAATTACAAACTTCCGTGTCGGCACGGTTTGGAACCGATAAACTAAGTCTCTTCCGGCTGGGCCTCCACCACTTCAATCCTCCACCATAGGCAATCTCATATAAGAGAGACAATGAGGTTCTCAATCAAGTAGGGAAAAGCTTGGGGGTTGAACAATGTGTTCAGACTTAAAAGGACAAAGGGATGCAGACTCAATATGAAGTGAATAATTTCTCTAGAGTAACTTTGCTCTCAAAGTTGAATTCTTCTCGTCTTTTTCCGTAGCTCGGATTTGGCCCATTTGTAGCCTTCAAGTGGAACTGAAGGGTCGAGTCAGAACATTTCCTGTATATGTAAGGTCAAGGATTATGGATATCACGACGTGACATGGAAACCCAACACCAATTTTTAATTTTGGGCACAAATCCCAATGTACACAAGCTGTAGTGGTACAACCTGCATATACCCATGTTGTACTATAGGTAGAGAACGTATATGTTGAAAAATAATGTTTTTAGCTCTGGGACTTGAAAAAGGGACTTCAAGTCTGCATAGGGAAATGGAAAAAGGCCTTTTGTGCAAGTTTGCATAGGGTGAGGAAAATCTTGCTATAACAGGCCACCACAAGCTCCAAGGCAACAATCATTTAACACTCGTTTGGCCTCATCATGGGTTAAACAACATCGTAGGAAAGTATCAATTCCATGACGGTACAATGTGTCGTCGATGATGAGGTAGTGTTTGGAGTGGTGTTGAATGCGACATCATTCATCACGTGAGATATTTAGTTGAAAATGTTGGGTTTGGAGATAGAGAAGAATATATTCATACCAAGGATCAGACGTACTAATGAGGAACAAGGATTCATCAGGAAGAGAATCACTGGGATCAATATCTCCATCAGTATAGGGAAGATCGCAAATAAATTCTGCAAAATCCAATGATTTCTTAGCTTTTGATTTGGCAAATTCGAGATCGAATTCTTGGAGAATAACGATCCATTTGTAATGTTTTTCCCCAAGTACTTGGTGATTCAAGATGTGGTACATGGGGTTTGAGTCTATGATAACTATGGTAGTGTGTAACATAATGTAATGGTGAAATCTCTAGATGGAAATAACTGCTGCCAGAGCCAACTTTTCGACATGTGAATATCGAAGCTCGGGACCAGATAGACTCTTACTCAGATAGTAGATCACTTGTTCATCATCGTCATTATCCTCTTGTACTAACACCATAGAAATAGTGGAAGTAGAGGCAGCCAAATAAATGATATAGTCTTTTTCATAATCCGGTGGGTGCAAAAGAGGTGTGTTTGTTAAGCCATGCTTAAGGGCATCGAATGAGCATTGAGTAGTTTCATTCCAGATGAAAGGGGTATCTTTCTACAACAATCTCATAAATTATTTAGTGATTTTGGTGTAATTGAAAATGAAACAGCGAAGAAAGTTTTCCTTTCTTTGCAAACTTTGCAGTTGAGTGAGGTTGATGGGAGGAGGTAAAGCTAGAATGGCTTTTACTTTTAATGGATCCACCCTAATCCCATCTTTGGAGACTATGAAGCCGAGGAGGCATCTTGATTCAACAATAAAAATACATTTATGGGGGTTCAAACATATGTGTTAAAACCAACATCAAAGAAAAATGGCTTGTAGGGGACCAATGTGGTTTCGTTAATGGGACAAGTCAGTGAATAAGTCGTTGAGGTAGGGTTCGACAATATGTTTTATATCGTGGAATGTGTACAACATGGCCTGCTGAAAAGTAGCTCCAGCATTTTTAAGGGAAAAAGGTATTTTCTGATAAGAGAACGTCCCCCAAGGGCAGATGAAGTTTGTTTTATGTTGATCAGTCGGTACGATATCGATCTGGTTGTATCCGGAAAAGCCATCAATGAATGAAAAAATGACACTTGTAGTGCAATTATCGATAATTGGTCAATAAAGGGTGTAGGGTAATTGTCTTTGGGACAAGCCTTATTAAGATCCCTATAATTGACGCATACAGGAATGGTCCCTTATTTCTTAGCAACCAGAACATTATTGGAAACCCATTCGGTCAAAGGGACAGGATAAATAAAACCAGACTTCAACAGTTTTTTGACTTCTTCCTTTATGGACATGGTTTTCTTAGGATGAACCAACGAATTTTTTGTCTTATAGGTTTAACGTCTGGGTAAGTTTTTATCTCATGCACAATGATCGATGGATCAATCCCTATCATTTCTTAGTAGATCTAAGTGAATATGTCATGGAATTATTTGAACAAGGCAGTATAACTTTCAACTTCTTCAGCTGAACAATTGGCACCTAGATGAATGTTTTCCACAATACCTTCTTTGATTGATATGTTGAAAGTAATCGTATAAGAGATGTTTCTCAAATTCCCCTTGGAGATGGTATCCTGAGTGATTATTGGATATTGGGGACAGTCAACGATATATATAGGAAATATAGAGGATATATATTTCTCAATTTTATCCAAACTCGGAAGAAAGGACGAACAATGGTGGTTGTCATCCGATGGTGCCTCCTTGATGTTAAGAATTTCCATAATAGATTCATCCGATGGAACAATCTGTAAGATTTAATCGAAAGTAGATGATATGGATGTTAACCAAGATGGTAATGAGTAAGTTGTATACTCCAGCAGATGTTGGTCATCTGGCGAAGGAGAGGCATAATGGATGGCGTCATATTCATCCTCTGCAGGACTAAGTGGCATGGTGTCACCTAGTGCGTCAAATTCTAAAGGACTAGGCACAATCCATGGATCAGATGATTTGTAGGATTGATGTGCCATAGTCAATATCACATTGATCATTTTGATATGTTGTGAAGTGGGAGGATGCGGTGTAGGAAAGGTACCCATAATAGAAGAGTCTTTTAAAATACCTACTTCAACACTTTCGTAAGTGATCATAGAATCTCCCAGAAAAGGAATTTTGTTGGATGCGGGAGTGTGAGCATCGAGGGTGCAGTAATCTAACTGATCGATGGTCAAAATTTTACCTTGATGGGGAAACTGGACACATTGAAACACCAATGAAGCAACAACATTCATGGCATAAAACCAACTTCTTCCTAACAACAAGTTGTAATAGAGGGGAGCATCGACTACCTCGACATCTATTGAAACAGTCTTTCCTCCCAATTGAACAGCTAAGGACTTTAATAGTCCATGAGTATGGAATCCTCTCCCATTGAATGCTCGTAACATAGTAGGAGATTGATTAAGACTAGGTGATTTCAACCCTTTCCAACAAGCCAATGACATGACGCATGTGGAGGCTCCCTCATCCAAGATCATTTGATGAATATGTTGATTGTGGATGATAACATCAATCTGGAAAGCAATCTAGTAAGAAAGTTGTGATTTAAAATTATCGAGGTTAAACGTGATATTATTAGATGACTCGAGATCTATGGCTCTGATGGTTTCCAAGAGAGTCCTATGTTGACTAGGGAAATGTTGTAGAACTTCAAGAGCTGACATAGCACATCGTCCTTGGGCCAAATCTTCAACGATGTTGCATTTTTTAGAAGCACGTGAATTAGGATTAAAAGTTGACTTTCAAATTGTTCTCTTGGGTGGATGTAAGATAGAATCAAAGTTGGGTTTCTCAATCTGGAGTGGCCCATGTGGAGGATTAACGATGGTGGATGGTGGATTCATTGTAGTACCATTAGTTACTTTATCCTTATCAGGTTTAGTTGGAGGTGTGTCATATGTTGTAGTACAAGTGGTCAAATCTACCCCATTAAACATGTAAATGTGTGCACTTGATGAAGCTTACTCACTATGAGGATGAGTTGGATTGCCTCCTACTGGAGGTGCAGGGGCTTGTGGGACCAGTGACTATTTTTGTGGAAAAGGATGTGTCAACACAACGGGTTGGGAATTTCCTTTAAAACATTTTGCAACTTCATCGCGATGAGGACAATCTCATGTGTAGTGATTGTCACCACAAATGAGACATGGAAATTTCAGCTTTCGTTGTGGTTGTTTCTCAGTAGAAGGTGGTTGAGTTGGTGTTTCTGGATTTTCATTCTGATTATTGTTTTTCTTTGGTTTATTTTTCATTTTATTCTTCCCCCCTGACTATTGCGGAGAAGCAGATTGAAATTCATTCACCTTAGAAAATTGAGTCAAGGTGGGGGTGGATGAGAGTGAAGTTGATCCAGTAGTGGGGGAAGTAATTGAGCTATTAACCATGTCGAATGACTGTGAGTTGGATTGGGTTTTGACGGAACCTATAACTCCATCTTCATGAGCTATGGAGGATGGTTTTGATGGATCGGTTGATGTACGAGGAGCATTCGTAATTAATTCATACAAAGTACTAGATTGGGAATAAACCAATTCTAGATACTCGGAAAGAGCAATGGCTTCCTCTTCGGTAACGACACCACCCATGGCTATGCCACGTGAAATCGAAGGTAAAAGATATTTAGTGAACCATTGAGCTAGTAATTGGTCAGTAATGGTTTCTTTGATCAATCATCTTCGTCGTCTCCATTCATGACTATGATCAGAGATATATACAGAGCTGGTTTGATGAAGGGAGGTCAAGAGTTCTGTACCAGTCTCGTAATGGATGGGTAATTGAAAGTGTGTGAGAAAAGCCATGGAAAGGGAATTAAAATCTTGAAAAGTGTCATGTTTTAGCTCAATGTACCATTTGGTTGTTGAACTCATAAGTGTGCACTATAAAATATGTAACTGGATAGAATCATCCATTAGTGAATTTTATGAACACCATAGATGAAAATTCATAACGTGGTTTTTAGTGTTTTTTCCATGTTTACCATCAAATTTTGGGAGATTTGAAGGTAATTTAGCAGGAATAAATGGCCAGAAAGGAGATTGTAATATGGGATCATTTGTCAATATCGATAGATCTGGTAGATCTAGAGTGGCTAGGAACGGTAGTTTTCGATTGACCTAAGGATGATATTGGTGTGGAATGGGGACACTAGTAGGGTTGTAAACTAGTTGAGGTAGATATTTGTAGCCAACAGACCCTCCCATGTGCTAGTTTTGTTGACCAGCAAAGGTAGGATTCATCTGTTGAGGAATGTTCATGAAAGGAGAAGGGAAACCCATTTGGCCTTGGAGAGGATAACCAGTGTAACTTATGGGAGGATAGTTTTCTTGATTAGTTTGAGTTGGATTCATGAGCTTGTTGTGGATTCACCATTTTAGTAGAACAGACAGGGTTCTTGTATTCGTCATTGAATTTTGGTTGTATTGGTTCCATATCCAACCGATTAAATGGCCTTGACAGTACGTGAGGGTAATATTATACTATAACGTTACCTGAGGAATCCAATCGGACACGGAGTGGATCGAGAGGTACTTGCAAAGTAGGGTCGATAGGAAGGGTTCCTTCCTCAACCATAACCAAGGATCTCTCAGGATTCACTAGCAAAGGAGTAGCAACACTCCCAACGTCTGAATGGTTCTCAACCTCTTCACGATAAGTGTCTTTGGGTGAGTTAGGAGGTAAGGGTTTGAATCCTTCTAGAGGAAAACCTTGCATCCTATGTGATCGATGAAGACCTTTATTGTCTACAGTCTCAATTTTGAAAGATAATAAAGTAAACAAAAAACACTCGCTAAAAACTCTAGAAAACCAACAAGCAAATAATGCCTTCTCTTAATGAACATGCTAGTTGGTGATGAAATCCAACATCGCGTGATGAAAGTGAGAAGGGGCTAGGATATGGGCGGGCGGATCAGTTATGTTGGAAACCTACTTAACGGACTTACACCTTGGTGCAAGCTTCCTCATGGTTTTACCCGCAGGTTACCCTCCAAGGAGCCCGAGTGATTTTGACCAATGTTTGTTCTAGGTATAGTGAAGACTTCCCTTCATCGTCACCTTGTGTAAGGACCCGAAATATTGTGGATACTAAGGATACCAAATCACAGTCAGTCTCTAGGTGAGTACAGTCAACAGTCGAGTCTGAACATATGGGCAGGATATCAAGTATGAAATCCTCCAAGAGAACTGAGGACAAGTGGACCGGTAAACTACAGAGGACCCCAAACGGATTTGGAATTCACGAAGCTCCGATACCAAATGAATACAGTTGAATCTCAAGAAGAACCCCCAATATACAATCTGACTACTACGAATGGTTAAGCCTCAGAGGGATAATCTTTGTTTCTCTCCCGAACGTGACCTCGTGTGTAACACTTGTGTGAGAGGGGGATCCCAGCTATGCTTATATGAAAATTGGATTTACTCTTTCTATCGCAAGATTCTGAGTTTGTCTTGAATGCTTTGGAGATTTATTCTCACATCCTATTCCAAATCTCTAGTCCTAGTCTATTGTTGGTGTAACGACCTTGAAAATAAAAAATTCTAGATTTATTTTAATTACTGTTGATTTTAGTGGTTGTTCTTTACACAAGGGTGAATGATAGTGAAATTGATGATGTTTGATACTTGACTCCAAGAAAGATAAAAATAATGAGATGCAAATTTTATTTTTCAGTGAAATTCTAACTATGGGAAGGAGAAGAGTTTATTTTTCATTCACTAACAAGCACTTAAGAATGAAAAAAATTCATATAATTCCGTTCTCAACAAGAATCCAAACAGTTGTCGAATTATAAAGAAAAAATTTCCAAAATCCAAAAACCAATGCAAGAAGTATTCCTTTGTTTGATTGTAAATGTGTATTCTATAATTCGTCTAATTCTTCTTGTTTCACTAATAATGAAAAATGACTTCACTATTGTGACTTTAGAAAAGATGAATAAAAAGAACACAAACAAAGACACTCTCAACAATTAATAAGAAACTAAAAGAAGATCAAACTATCTATTCAAAGAAAAACACCCAAAAAACAAAGAATCACACTTAAAAATATTCTGGAAATAAGGGATCAAATACCAAGTAAACAATATTGAGATCAATTACTTTCTTTATAACAATATCCAATCAATCAGATGAACGAAAAGAGCAGCAAAAAGAACCCAAGTTTGAGGAAAGACGATTGTTTTTCGATAAGGAAAGACAACACAAAACCCAATCAAAGACTAAAAGAGTGAAAAGAAGCAAGTTGTAAATCAAACATAAGACAAGATCTAATAGAAAAGGATCTGATCTAGAGAAAAAGACCCAAGAACTACACCCAACAAATAGATAGTCAGCAATTTTTCAAGGCAAGAAAAATCGGCGCTCTGGTAGTAACAACACCAGAGCGCTACAATGCTCCCTAATACACTCTGGGGGAGTGTTGATCAAGCTATCAACACTCCGACTTAAATTAGAGAGGGTGTTGGTTCTGAGAAGTTTTTTGGAAAATCCCAGAAAATTCAAAAAATCAAGAAAGTTCAATCAAAGACTCTGTAAGACAACTTTAGAAAAGATAACAGATGTATGGATAGATCAAATCAACAAACAAGATCTGAATATAGGAAAAAGGAAAGAACAAACCAAGCAAAGAACCAAAACTGAAGGCTTCAGTCCCCAGTGGACTCTAGAGTCACCAATTTTTGTTATGGAATAATTCCCCTATGGACAGGTGAATATTCCCTTGGATTTTAGACCCCTAATACCAATATAGAAAACCACAAATGGACACTAACATCCCTTCGAATTTAATTTAACTAATCAAAAAGAGAGAGAGGGAGAAAGAGTGTGATGCACCTTATTTCGAAGTTTTTCCTCATTGTTTCCAATTCAAGTTCAATCTTCAAACTCCTTATCAAAACTTGACACCTCCAATGCAATGGACAACAAAGAGAAACAAAGAAATCCTACTCTATGAGATTAGACTAAATAAATCCATTTAGAACAATAGACAAGAACATGCAATAATACACAATATTGAAGGGAATATGCCAAGTATATTGATGAGAACTTTTAAAGAGATACTTACAATCATGGATGGTGTTGCAACAACCTCTCCAAGTCCTCCTCGTCCAACCCCTTGCTTGAAACATCCACGATTAGAATGACAATGGTTTTGTTGATTATTTTCCTCCTTGTTCACCATGAGAATGCCTCCATTTATAGGCTTTGGGAGGCCCAACCACCTTGGTTATATTTTGGATTATATGAGGATATGAATCCATCAGTTTTGATATCTCCCTTAGATGCAACCTGTTGGGCCCTTCATTTTGTTGTTAGAAGTTGTGCAAGGGATGATGCAGTTCCAATTTTGGTTAAATAGAAGTTGTGCAAGTCAGATAGGAGTGGGATAGTAGAATAAGGAAAGAAACTGAAAACGGTTGGAAGGAAGGACAATGCAACACCAGAATAGAGAAATAAGTTACAGCAGAACAAGAAAAAGAAAGCATGCGAAATATAAAACCCGTAATCCCAGTTAACTTATATATATGGGATGAATACAATTGTAAAGGGTTGATTTTGGTTGGAGTTTAGTTGGATTTTAGGTTGGATTATTGTTTGTTGATTTTGGGTTGTTTGTATTACTTTCCATTCTGGGTAGATGTTAGTTATGATTCTAGAGTCTGGGTTTTGGAAACAAGACCAAGTCTGTAAAGAGTCATGTCCAGTCGTATTGGTAAAAGAGAAATGGTTTTGGGTTAACCTTGTCCCTCGGTAATAGAGTTGTTGTTAAACTTTGGCATGGACAAGCTGTGTCTATACCTGAGAATAAAATTATTTAATGGAGAAGAACCTTATGAAGTTAATACAAGGAGAGATTCAAATTTTGAAATTCATGGGTCTGTTTAACTACAGATTGTCTTAATGTTGTTTCATATTATCTTTATGTCAGATCCAATTAATGGGATACAGTTCTTTATATTGATTTCGCATTTTGCATTTTTAGATATATTGTGGTGAGGCTTCTCGACTTTCCATGTCGCGATCTCCGAAAATAGGGCTTAGCAATTAGTGCCTTCCCTTTCCATGACCATCGACGATGACCACCGGCTACACCAACAGGGACTATGCAATTTCGTGTTTCGAAACTCTTGTGATGATACATCTTGAATCTCCCATGTCGTGATCTCTAAAATGGAGCTTAGATGGGCTAGCTCTTTCCTCTCATATGACCACTAGTTGTATCCAAACTCTTATCCATAAAGTGCTTCGCGATTCACGATTTTAGGGGTCTTGTGATGAGCAATCTTGACTCTCCCATGTCAAGATTTCCAAAAAGGAGGTTAGATACTAGCTCTTTCCTCCAACCTTTTAACGATGTGACCTTGGATACAAGTGACCATGGGCCAACCCTTCAAGCGCTTCACTAGCCTAATCAATGGTCCAAATCTCTTTTTCATCTGACGGCTCAGATCTCATCGCGTATTCCCATATCGTGAGTTTCTGTGTCACGTTCCTTTGACTCCTTCAATGTGCAAGTCATCGAAATTCCAACCGCACTCCACGTGTCCTTGATTATGTGCTCTATTGTCATCCCTTTCACAATTTTGGCATTCGGGACTTCAACAGAAATACAGTGTTTTATTGCTATGCAAAACTCCCGAAGTGACATAATCTTCTTACGTCACTTGTTGACATGTCATACGTTGAGTAGATGCCACGTGTCACTCTGATTCATGATTTGTACCTATCAAATATGTTGAATCATCTTGACACTTGTTAGTGTCTAAATGTACCATGTGTCCTTGCTTACATGGATCCGTCACCATGTCTTCCTCCTTGACTTCAAAGCTTTGGCTTTCGGGGTTATTTGTAGTATGTTATGTCCATCCTCTCGATCTCTGATATCCGGACATCATATAGCACTTAATGATCATGCTCATTCTTCTAGATCTGATGATAGTCGGTCCTCACACTCAGATCTGACGCCTGATATATGTTCTCCTCTTCTGCACGCTCCTCTTGTCAAAATTCAGATCTGACGGTCATCGAGAATTTGGGATGAGTGATCCAATGATCATTGTTTCTCTTCACTGGTTACGCTTCTGATATTTCCACTTTCTCTTGTTTGTCATCGTTGTGATAATTTCTGATCTTGCCATCAATGACAACATCCATACTCCTCCTTCTGTCTATAAACTTGCCAACAATCTCCCCCTTTGGCATTGATAGTAACCCCTTGAAGAACCTAAAACTTGGACTATCCCCTGAACATCCAACTGTACCACTGTAGTGTCCCTAACATTACATATTACCACAATTTCTCCCCCTTTGTAATCAATGTCAAAGAAGAAACAGGCTCCCCCTGAGATGTTGCATTATATTTAGAAGATATCATATATGTGACAGGTACATACTCCCCCTGACAACTATGAGAATCTTAGAAATACAACAGATATTCAATAAGTACTCCCCCTGGCTAGGTGAACAGATTAGATGAAATAAGTCATAACCCTCAACTTCTGACAAACATATCCAAAAGGGGTCGATGCTAACGGTTTAGTAAAGATATCAGCTTTCTGTTTTGTGGAAGGAATATAATTCAGCTGAACAACTTTGTTTGTAACCTGCTCTCTGAGAAAATGATATTTGATTGGTATATGCTTAGTCTTGGAATGAAGAACGGGACTCTTAGAGACACTAATTTCACTGGTGTTGTCACAGTGAATTGGAATCGGATCAGTATAATTGACCTTCAAATATGCAAGATTTTGGATCATCCATAAAATATGAGTGCAACAAGTAGCAGCAGCAATGTACTCTGCCTATGTGGTTGATAAGGAAATAGATCCCTTCTTCTTACTAAGCCATGCTACTAATGAGTCACCCAGGAAGAATGCATCTCCACTGGTGCTCTTTCTCTCATCCACACAATTTTCCCAATCAACATCTGAATAAGCAGTTAATTGAAAATTATGATTTCTAGGATACCACAGACCATAAGTCATTGTGCCCTTCAAGTATTTGAATATCCTTTTTACATCTACTAAATGACTTTGTTTAGGAGCATACTGATAACAACCTACTATTCCAACAGCTTGCATTATATCAGGATGAGATGTTGTAATGTACATAAGACTACCTATCATTGATCGATATGTCCTTTGATCAACATCAGGTGAAGCATCATATTTACTGAGCTTGAAACCGACCACCATAGGAGTACTAACAGGGGAAGAATCTTCCATCTAGAACTTCTTCAACATCTCTTTCAAATATTTTTCTTGAGTGATAAAATTCCTGCAGAACTCTGATTTACTTGTAAACCAAGAAAGTATGACAGTTCACCTATCATGGACATCTTGAACTCTATTTTCATAGAGTTAGCAAACCACTGGACAGAGGAATCATTAGTGCAACCAAAAATAATGTCATCTACATAAACCAAAACAACTAGTAAATCATCACCTTCAGACTTAATGTAGAGATTGTTGTCAACAGTGCCTTTCATGAACCCTTTGTGTTGTAAAAATTTGTCCAGTCTATAATACCAAGCTCGTGGTGCTTGCTTCAGTCCATATAAAGCCTTCTTTAGCTTGCAGACATAGTCAGTATTATCTGTCAATGAGAATCCTTCAAGTTTCTACATATATACTTCTTCCTCTAGATCTCCATTAAGAAATGTTGACTTTACATCCATCTAATATACTTTCAAGTTTTTATGACATGAATATGCAAGAAACATTCTGATGGCTTCCAATATTGCCACTAGTGCAAAGGTTTCATCAAAGTCCTATCCTTCAACTTGTGCATACCCTTTGCAGACTAATCCGGCTTTATTCCTAACAAATTGTCCTTTTTCATTCATTTTATTCTTAAACACCCATTTGGAACCTATTACATTCTTATCTTCAGGTCTAGGAACAAGCTCCCAAATATCGTTCTTCTCAATCTGATCAAGATCTTCATTCATAGCTCTAATCCAATCATCATGCGTGCTGGCTTCAGCAAAATTTTTAGGTTCAATCATAGATAGAAAAGAAACCTGAGATTGTTCTGATTCTTTAATCAATTTCCTTCTTGTCTGAACTCCTTTGTTTATATATCCAATTATCTGATTTTCAGGATGATTATTTCTAACAATTCTGATAGGTGATTTTGTTTCTTTCTATTGATTTGTGTCAGCCTGAGTATTCAAATCTTCATCTGATTCAGATTCTTCTCTTTCTAATCCTTGGACCTGTTCATCTTCATCTTCAACTATATCTTTTGTGATTGGTTCAACACTACTTACATTACGTACTGAGATTTCTTCATCAACTTTAATGTCAATACAGTCAACCAATTTATGCAGCCTCTTATTGTAGCATATGTATCCTTTACTGTTTGTAGTATAACCTAAGAAGATACCTTCATCAGCCCTGCCATCATATTTGCCAATATTTTCATCATTATTCTTAATATAACATTTACTCCCAAAGACTTTAAAATGCTTGATTGAAGCAGGTCTTCCAAACCATAGTTCATAAGGAGTCTTGTCACTGTGTGTCCTGAGATGAGCTTTGTTCAGGATATGAATAGTTGTATGAATTTCTTCCACCCAATATGTCTAAGCAATATTATTTTCATTCATCATTGATCTTTTCATCTACTAAACTAATCTATTTTGCCTCTCAACTACTCCATTTTGTTGTGGAGTCCTTGGAGGAGTCCTTGGAATAGTTTATTCTCATTTGATTCCATGTTTATCACAAAACTCTTTGAAGTTCCATGAACTAAAATCTCCTCCTCTATCTGACCTTACTGCCTTCAATATTTTTCCTATTTGATTCTCAGTCGGAGCCTTAAACACTTTGAATTTTTCAAATGCTTCATATTTTTCCTTCAAAAAGGCAACCCATGTTAGTCTAGAATAATCATCAATAATCAACATAAAACAATTTTATTTTCATGTACCTTCTTTCCTTCATGGTCCACATAAATCCATATGTACTAACTGGAGTGGTTTTTCCGTTGAAGGAAAGTTTTTAGATTTGAACTGTTTTCGAGTAAGCTTTCCTATTTGGCAAGGTTTACAAATAGAATCATATGGCTTTGATATCTTTGAAATATCTTTTACTGCCCCATTGTTTCTAATCTTGATTATATGATCAAAATTTAGATGTCCAAGTCTCTTATGCCATAGCGAACTTTCATCATACTTTCTTAAGTGGCATTCTTTTTTTTCTTCTTTTAACACATAGACATTGTTTTATGTCCTTATTCCTTTTGCAACCAACTATCCTGAATTCACAGACTTTATTTTACAATATTTATAAGTAAAAACAACTTCACATCCTCGGTCACAAACTTGACTGAAACCAAGCAGATTATGTTTCATACCATCTACAAATAACACATCTTGATCTTTTCTTTTTCCATTACTCAGACTTACCATTCCTTTACCTTTTATTTTTCCTGGTGCATCGTTTCCAAAAGTTACATTTCCTGATTTGTTTTCTCTTAGAGTTACAAACTTACTTTTGTCTCTAGTCATATGTTTGGAACATCCACTATCAATATACCAGGGATTCTATTGTCTTTGGGCTGATAACACTAGTCCACACTTGTCATCTTCTTTCTTCTTCCAAACCTTGAAATTTTTAGCAGTGGGATTCAAATCTGGCTCATAATTCCTTAAGCGACAATTTGCAGAGTTATGTCCATAATTATGGCATATGTAACATTATGGTTCATTGAATAGTAGATCATAGCAATTGTTATGCTCATAATTGTTTTTATGCTCGACCCATGTCCTTTTCCCAGCCATCGCATGATTTATAGTCTATGGTTGTTTGTTGCTTGGTTGTCTTGATCTTTGTTGTGGCAGACAGTTATTCCTTGAGTTTCTTGATTTCTCATATCTAAATCTTAAAGAATGAGTTATAGCTTTGTGACCAAAGTTAGAACAGAAAAAACAATATCCATAGAAAAATCCTTTGTACCTAGAAAAATTATGTCTTCTTTGAGCAAGTCAATTTATTTCATGATGATAATTTCTCTGATCTACAGATTCGATTCTCGTACTTTTTCTTTCATTCCTTCTTGGTGACTGATTTTATTTCTTTGTTTCTGTAGAGTGACTGTTGTCAATGGTTGAGTATTTGACAAACTTGATGGGTTATGTATTACTTGGATGATCACTACTTGATCTTTCTTCATACCCCAAGCCAACTTTCAACTTTGGATTTCTTTGTTGATTTAGAATGGAGGTTAATCCTTTTGAAGCTTTAATACTTGACAGATTTTGGTGATACAATGCCTTAAACTTCTCCATCTCTTTTCTGGTTTTTACTATCTCTTATTCTAAGGCTTCACACCTCACTTTCTTCTCTGATAACTGTTTCTTTAGAATGTCCTCTATTTTCTTTGCCTCTTCTAACTCCACTTTTAGTAGGGAAAAGTCTTCATCAAGTTTTTTACCATTCATTTTAAAATGCATCAACAACTGTTTTTGTTTTCTCTTCTTACATCTGAGTCAGTCAATTTCTTCCAAAGCACTGATTAATTCACCTTCCATATTCACCACAGCTTCTTCATCATCCATGTCACCTCCTTTGTGTTTACCATCAAGATCTCCCATATCCATAAGCATAAAATCATTCACTTTGTCTTCACAAGATGAATCATTATCTATGTATTCTGAGGAGTTTTCATTGTTTGCACATAAACTTTTCTTATTACTATATTTCTTAAATTTGTATTTCTTCATCATCAGAGTCTTTGTCCTTTTGGTCCTTTTTCTTGTGAGGACACTTAGATGAAAAATTACCTGTTTTACCACAGTTAAAGCATTTGAAGGGAAGCTTGCCTTGGTATTTGCCTGATCCTTTCTTTAACCTTCTCACAAATTTTGCTTCAATATAATCTAGTTCTAAATCACTATTCTTGTCTTCTTTAAAATATGCTTCTCTAGTAATATATTTATATTTGCTAATTCTCATTTCATATGCAGTTAGAATTCCTAGGACTTGATCAATGGATAAAGTTTTAAGATAATTTAGTTATTTTGTTGCAGAGACTTTTGGATTAAATTTATCAAGAATAGATCTTAAAATATTCTGAACTAAAATTGATTCTTCAAACTTCTCACCAAGAACCTTCATGGGATTTACAAGTTCTTCAACTCTTAAAAAATGCTTTCTAACTACTTCATCTTCATTCATATTTAGTTGTTCAAATTTCAATCTATATGTTTGAATTTTGGCATCTTTTACTTTCTAATTTCCTTCATAACTGCTAATAAGTTTATCCCACATTCCTTTGGCAGTTTCAAGATGTATCACCTTTACAAACTCAACTTCAGCAAGTCCATTCAATATAGCATTCATTCCCTTAGCATTAAATCTAAATTATAACTTATCATCCTTGGAAGATAACACAACAGGTGTTACGTATCTAGTCTCTACTACATCCCAAACATCAGCACCTAAGGCCATTGAGTATGTTCTCATTCTAACTTTCCAGAAGGCAAAACTTGTTCCATCAAACAGAGGAGGCTTATTGGCTGAAGTGCCTTCATGACTTGTCATGTTTAAGATTACATATCTACGTTTAAATAAAAGGAAAATGCTCTGATACCAATTGTTGAAATTACTAAGACAACTAAGAGGGTGGGTGAATTAGTTGTCACTGTGCTTAAACAATTTATGACTATTCAAACGATTCTTAATCTCTTCCAAGTGACCATAAATATTATACATGATATGAACAACATAAATAATGAACATCAGCCACAAATAAAATATACACAGAGACAGTTTTTCATGAGGAAACCCATAAAGGGAGAAAACCTCTTCTTCTTGAAATGATAGGCATTATTTTAAGTTCTATACATCATCTATATTTGAGCACCAACTCAATGTGAGGATACTACCTCTGTTTTACAAGCTCCAACTTGTTGAGAGCACCAACTCTCTGGTTTCTCTAGCACCCACTAGAAGGAAGCATCAACTCCCTAAATGTTCTAGCATCAACTGGACTTATACAATCATCAAATTGCATACAGAAAAAACTCTATGTTTTCCCGAGCACCACCCTGCCACCCTGTTTTCTAGCCACAACTAGATGGAAGATACAACTTCCAATATTCAAGAACCAACTTGAATATTATAGGACTACAATCCTCCCTAGCACCACCCTACCTCTCTGATTATAAATAAATGATTGAAAACCCAACAATACAGGTATCTCAATTCTTACCACTTATTCTCTATCCTACAATTCTTCTCTACTTCTATTTGTTCTGCAATTCTTCTCTGCTTCAAACTGTTATACAATTCTTCTCTTTCTTCTGTTTGTTCAGCATCTATTACTCATATCTAAGTTTGATCTCATACTATGCATACTGTAATTTTACCTTTCTTACAGTTCAAATCATTTTTTCAGTTAGAACCGCCAACCTCACACGGTCACTCCATCTACTATTTATACTCTCCCACTAATTCAGTTACATCTCGAATCTCCAAGGAAAATGCCTCAACAACTGGATCACCAACCATCCAAGAACCATGATTTAGTTCAGTTAACTAAATTTTAATTGAACATATAACCATGAGATGGAACAATAGACCTTCGATCAGATTCCCAGTTCACCAACACCATTGGATTACATCTGCAGGGTCTTGGGTTTATCCCATGTGCCCATTGGCTGTGACCATAGGCTAATTAGAAAGCAATTTCACATTTTTCATTTTCAAATATATTGTGGTGAGGCTTCTCGACTTTCCATGTCACGATCTCCGAAAATAGGGGTCAACAATTAGTACCTTCCCTTTTCATGACCATCGATGATGACCACCGGCTACACCAACAAGCGTTATGCAATTTTTCATTTCAGAGCTCTTGTGATGATACATCTTGACTCTCACATGTCACGATCTCCAAAATGGAGCTTAGTTGTGCTAGCACCTTCCTCTCATATGACCACTAGTTGTAACCAAACGCTTACCCATAAAGCACTTTGCTATTCACGATTTCGGGGGTCTTGTGATGAGGCATCTCGACTCTCCCATGTCACGATTTTTGAAAAGGAGGTTAGATACTAGCTCTTTCCTCCAACCTTTTGACAATGTGACCTTGTCTACAAGTGATAATGGGCCAAACCTTCAAGTGTTTCACTAGCATAATCAACGATCCAAATCTCTTTTTCATCTGACGGCTTAGATCTCATCGTGTATTCTCATATCGCGAGTTTCTATGTCATGTTCCTTTGACTCCTTCAATGTGAAAGTTAGAGAAATTCCAACCGCACTCCACATGTCCTTGCTAACATGTTCTGATGTCATCCCTTTCACAATTTCAATGTTCAGGACTTCAACTTCAATTATAGTGTTTTCTTTTTATGAAAAACTCTCAGAGTGACGTAAGAGGCTTACGTCACTTGCTGACATGTCACAAGTTGAGTAGATGCCATGTGTCACTCTGATTCATGATCTGTACCTACCAAATATGTTGAATCATCTTGACACTTGTCAATGTCTGATTGCACCACATGTACTTGCTGACGTGGATCCATCAACGTGTCTTCCTCGACTTCATAGATTCAACTTTCGGGGTTATTTGTAGTATGTTATGTCCATCCTCTCGATCTCCGATATCCTGACTTCATATTGCACTTAATGATCATGCTCGTTCTTATAGATCCGATGACAATCAGTCCTCGTGCTCAGATCTTACACTTGATATATGTTCTCCTCTTCTGCGCACTCCTCCTGTCAAAATTCAAATCTGACGGCCATCAAGAATTCAGTATGAGTGATCCAATGATCATTGTTTCTCTTCACTGGTTACATTTCTGATCTTGCCACTTTCTCTTGTTCATCATCGTTGTGATGATTTCTGATCTTTCCATCAATGACAACATGCATACTCTACCTTCTGTCTATAAACTTTCCAACATTGTGAGGTAAATATGTGAAATATACAAGAGAGGTTATCCTGTACTCAGAAAGATCAAGTGACTAGTATGAGATATTTTGGGTTAAATTTCTGGAAGAACTATTCCATTGGATAGAAAGGATCCAAGAAGCTTCGGAATTCCAAGAACAAGTCAAGATGTATTGTACTTAGGATACAAAAAATATTGCAGAGGTTAATTGGTTGGATCGTCTAATAACGTGAGTGGTCAATTTCTGGGTCAATACAACACTAGAAGGATACATTATTGAGTTTGCAGCTAAGAAACACCAGTCTTTTTCAAGGGCATAAGAGGATTTTAATAAAGACACATGGGGAAAGCTAATAAGAGAAAATCCCCTATGGATTAAGGTTTTCTTGATGGAGGAGGGGATGTTGACCATTCCCCTGATTGAGATGACAGCCTAAACAACCACTCTTGGGGTGGGGTGACTTTGGGGTGGGATCATGGCCTGAGAAAGGGGATAGGGCTCTTTGATAAATGGGGGAGAAGCAATAAATGGATGCAAGGAATGATCGAACCTTGAAAATATCCTCCATAGTTGAGAAGTGGTGGCGCGGTAAGATAATGAAAAAAGTGAAGCAGTATGAGGTGTTGAGGAAGGAACTCGAACCAAGAGAAATCGATGAAGGAAAGGAGGAAGAGTTGCAGAAGATGAGAAGACAGGAAAGATTGTCCAGTCAAAGACTAAGTGAGAGAGAAGCGTAGAGAGGAAGAAGTCCCCAAGAGGGTGTACAAAAAGAAGAATGTGTATAAGCAAGAGAATATCAAGCCGTTATGGATCTTGCATGAGAAAGAGAAGATTCAGCCCCGATACCAAAAAAGATCAGGAGCCTAGTTGAAGAGACCGCTCCACAAGATGAGAACGAGACCCCCCAAATCAAAGAAACCCACCTAGAAGCCAGTGGAACCAACCCCGAATCACTCTTCCCCCAAGTGTCTTCTATACCAGTGCTAAATCCTATACTACCTTCTTATGCTCTTCCTATTTCAATTCAGTTAGTTAGTCAGTCACAACCAGAGAGTACGAATACTGGGAGGATATTGGTATCCCCTAGTATATCGAACCCAGGACCATTAGGTTTTACTTTGATAGGAGAAGTAAGATCAACAATGGTTGGAAATGCAGGAGGCTCGATTGCTCGATACCTAGAATTTTGGGGTAAAGGAGACGAGGATGTTGAGCATCATTGGTTTCTGTGTGAAGTGATTTGGAGGTACAGAGGGACTCTAGATGCAAATAAACTAGTTAAATTCCAAAATACCTTGAGAGTTCATGCTCTCAAATGGTACATGAAGGATATTGTTCTAGGAGGAGCACAAGGACAGACATTCACACTTGGCCAAGTTAGAAAAAAATTCATAGCATATTTTAAGCTATCATAGTAGAAACAACAAGCTCTGTTTGAGTTGCATGAGATTCAACAAAGGGAAGGAGAATCGGCTTGGGAAAATAGTCAGAAGTTTAAGGATTCCATCGGGAGGCTAACACATCCAATTCATGAAGATCGCCAGAGAGAATGGTGCATTCAGGGATTGCTACCTCTGACATGAATTCTATTAATGCAACAATGGATAGACTCCTTGATAGATGTCTTGGAACAATCAATGAATATTGAAGCCATGGCAGGATATCTAGGGAGCCTAAGGGTGACCAGACTGCCTACGGATGCAAATTTGGTGCAACTACAAGGACAATATCGACACTGACAGAAAAGATTTAAGAATTGACGATACCCAGACTAGGATGACCACAAGTCTGGTGTACCAGATGCTACACAGGGGTACATCTAGCGAATGAATGTCCACATATGAGGGGAATGGTACCTCCTCACAATCTGATGGGATCCTCATCAGGACCCACAGGAGGAGTTGCGCAAGTATCTGCGAATTTACCATTCCATACCCCAACCCCGTATCATGCATTTCCAGGTACTCAAGCATCACCATCAGCTGAGTATTGCTAGATTTATCGCATTCATGGGAATGCATCAAGGAAGTTCCCTATTATTCAGAAGTATTCTACAATCTTGAATACTTCACATTGTGATTTTTTCACATCTACCACACATGCTACAAATCAGTGTATAACAATGGATGCACTTGCAGACAGATTGGATCGAACATCATTCATGGTGAATGAAACCCATCAAGGATTGAGAAAAGGCTAAGGAGGTGGAGTTGGAGGAGATTTCAGAGGAGGAAGAACTGGGGGAATAGGACCAAGTAGATTCTACAATTGTGATGAGAAAGGTCACATGGCTAGGGATTTTCCTCAATCAAAACGACCATGGTGCTCACACTGCAGAACCAATGGGAACGCAACTGAAGACTACCCAAAGCTAATTGCGAAATGGGAAGATCAAGCATGTCAAAGAGGATATAACTTCATCGGTTTAGAGATAAATAGGGTCATCAAAGGACATCTACCCAACATTAATATCATTACTCAAGGAGGAGCAAAGACTAGCACAGACGTTGATAATATACCTAAGATCCAGAAAGCAGTGCCTAAGGAGGACAGGTATGACCCTCTGAAACATAATCTATTCTTTAAAATTTCCATAGAACTATTCCAGAGTATCCTTGGCCCAGAAATGGAAGAAAACCCCCCTCAGCCTATCATTTATCATAAGATTGTGCAGTTCCCTACTTCACCCCCTGCACCCCGAAACCCCGTAATCCTGATAAGACAACCTGAGTAGTCACAAAGTGTAATTGAGATTTGGTTTCAATTATTCTCTGATATTCTTGGGAATGAATAGCTTGTTGGACAAGTTGAGCAATTGAAAGGGTGGGGTGAATCAGTTGTATACACAATTTTCACTTTTATCTCTTTAACACAAATTACTTCTTTAATGCAACTTAAAACATAATAAATATTTTGTCTCAATGAAAATGAATTAGTAACCATAAATCACATGAAATGGATAGAGACACAAAATATTTATGAGGAAACCCATAAAGGGAAAAACCTCTTCTTATTCTTGTGGATGTAAAGAAAGCAAGCTACTTCAGTTACATCAAATTTTGTCTGAGAAACTACTCAGATGAGGCTACTACCTATTTATCTTCAGCACCTACTGAAAGACAACTTCTACTGCCTGAATGCAAGATTCAACTTGCAATGAGACTATGAGTCTCCCTAGATCCTCCCTTCCTCCCTTTAGTACTAGCTTCAACCTGTTTCAAACACTCTTCTTAAACTGTCAATGTCCTTTTGTTAATTTCTTTCTATGAAAACAAACCTATAACCATCAATTCCATCTTTTCCCAACATGTTGTCATTTTCAACCAACACGCATCTTACTCAAATGCAACTTTGTTCATATTATGTCAATGTCAAAACTGATCAGCTCAATCTATTCATGTTTACTCTATTATAAACCTGGAAATCAAATCTATAGATAATCTTCATTGCAATAAATAATGATCTCAATGTATATTTGAATTACAAAGACAGTGTTTAACTATTTAATGAGTATACCTTTGATGTAATTTCTCAATCAATCAAGCATTTCATACCTCTATTCTAGATCTACATCAGAGTTTATTCACTGTAAAAACAAACATACGATCTGCAACATCAGAGTGTACCTCTTCTCTGTGCATTTATCATTTAAGGCGAAAATCAAACTATTAACCTCTGCGCATATATCTCTCAAAGATAAATTCAACTTATTGATATCTCTGCGTTTATCTTTCAAGAAGACATTCGATTGTTGAATTCCAGAACTTCATTTCAATCGTTTCACTACTGCGTTTTTTCCTCTTTCAGTCCACTTCTGTGTTTTTCCTCTTTCAATCCACCTCTGTGTTTTTCACAATCAAGAAAACAATCGACAGGGTTAAGGAAAAACTTTCTAACTATCTCAAACACATTTACACCTGTGTTTTCCTCCCAGGAAATGATCAACAGAGTTCCAGAAAAAAAAACGTGTGTAATCCTCTACATTTTTTTTTCTCTTAAAAACCCATCAGCGAGTTCTTGAACACACTATGTTCTCTCTATATTTATCTTTCTCTGACCAACATCATAAATTTCATCAAGAAGTGTTTACATTAGTTGCTAAAGTTGTCAACATTAACTTTTGTCTTACTTATCTGGCAAAATTCCTTAACATGTGAGCTTTGGTGATATAACTTATAGTGCACTTTTCCTTGCATTTTTAACTAAGCCTTTGACCACCTGTTCATTGGGTTAATTGAGTTGCTATTCCAACTAATGCAAATCAAAATCTTACTCATAAATGCAATAATGAGAAGTTTGAAATCAATGGCAATAATGCCCATTCACTATGTGCAATCTGGCCAACAAACTCCCCCTTTGACATTGATGGAAAACTTAAACCTATTATCCCCCTTTTGTCATCGATGGAAAAGGATCAATCATACTCCTCCTGTCAAAAATACCAAGAAATACCAAGAAAACATCACCTGTACAACAAATGAAACAACATCAACTCCCCCTATCAAAAAGGCATGAATCTGTGCAAACTGTAACCAACCAGGAAAAAGTATTGTAGAGGGGCCAAAAATATAATAACAGAGTTGAAAGATGCACCATGAAAACCTGCAATCCTGAGTATAATGAAAGAGAAAAAAAATTACAGAAGGTAGACCCCCAACTAATCCCTGAGACTTTAAAATTGGATTTTAGGTAAGGGCTTAGTAAAGATATTAGTAATCTGATTTTTTATACCAACATATTCCAGCTTAATGATAGTAATTAAAACCTTCTGTCGAAAAAAATGAAATCTAATAGGAATATGTTTCATTTTGGAATGCATAACTGGGTTTTTAGAGATACTAATGGCACTGGTATTGTCACAGAAGATAGGAATGGGAGAATCATAATGAATGTGTATTTCTGATAACATTTGTGTCATCTAGAGAACCTGAGTGCAACAATTTGCAAATGCAATGTATTCCGCTTCAACAGTGGAAAGGGAAATTGTTGATTGTTTCTTGCTAGACCAACTCACCAGATATCCTCCAAGATAGAATGTTGCTCCACTAGTACTCTTCCTGTCATCAACACAACCTGCCCAATCAACATCAGTGAAATCATACAAATCAATCTGATTACCTTTAGGATACCATAAACCATCTTTGTTGTGCCCTTAAGAGATCTGAGAATCCTTTTGACTGCAAGTAAATGAGAATCTTTAGTAGAGGCCTGAAACCTAGCAACTTGACAAACTGCATGCATAACATCGGGCCTTGTAGCTATAACATATATAATACTACCAATCATAGATATATACATTGTCTGTTCAACATTTTCAGAATCATCATTTTGACTTAACTTACATCCAATAACCATGGGAGTGTGAGGTGATTTACAATCCTACATTTGAAATTTCTTGAGCATTTCATTGATATATTTAGTTTGAGAAATGAAAATACCTTTATCAGATTGAGTGATTTGAAGACCTAAGAAAATTTTCATTTCACCAAGCATGGATATCTCAAACTCATTCTGCATACTTTCAGCAAACTATTGGCTAAGTTGATCATTATCATTGCTAAAGATAATATCATCTACATAAATATCAACAATGACCAAGCTATCATGTTCTTCTTTAATATAAAGGTTACTATCAGTGTTGCCTTTTTTGTATCCTTGTTGCCTTAAGTATTTATCAATCCTGGAATACCAAGCTCTTGGAGCTTGCTTTAGCCCATACAAAGCCTTTTTCAACCTGTAAACATGATTTTTTGTTTCTTGCACCTGAAACCCATCTGGTTGTTCCATGTATACTTCTTCCTCTAATTCACCATTTAAAAATGCAGATTTTACATCCATTTGATAAACTTTAATGTTCTTGGAATTAGCATAAGACAAAATCATCCTAATGGATTCCATTCTTGCAACAGGAGCAAAATTTTCTCCATAATCTATGCCTTCTACCTGTGCATACCCTTTACAAACCAATCTAGCTTTATTTCTAGTCACCTTACCTACTTCATCCAACTTATTTCTAAACACCCATTTAGCCCCAATAACATTCTTATTTAAAGGTCTAAGAACCAATTCCCATGTCTCATTCTTTTCTATTTGACTAATCTCTTATTTCATTGCTTTCATCCAATATTCATCATTGATTGCTTATTCAACATTCTTGGGTTCAAACAGAGAGAGTAATGATACATGTTCGTGATTTGAACTAGATTATTTCCTTTTGCTTCTAGTTTCAACACCTGCATTTATATCACCAATGATTTGCTCTTCAGAATGATTTCTTTGTACCCTTTTGTTTGGAGTATTAGATGGATTTGATCCCTGCACCAAAGTAGGAATCAGATTTTCATTGTTAGCTGATTTAATTTCCTCTATATCACTTGATTCTTCTTCCATTTTCATTTTATCATATATTTCATATGTCTGATGATCTTTGTGTTCAATTTTGGATTTTAAAAATGAAGA
Organism: Picea engelmannii; assembly: GCA_009831015.1. Taxonomy (NCBI): domain Eukaryota; kingdom Viridiplantae; phylum Streptophyta; class Pinopsida; order Pinales; family Pinaceae; genus Picea; species Picea engelmannii. The sequence goes on from ML803302.1 coordinate 209,252, forward strand.
TTCATCAAAATTAACATCTATGGCTTCAACAACTTTCTTCAATCTAAAATTGTATCACTTATAAGCTTTTCTTGATCATGAATATCCAACCAAAATACCTTCATTAGTTCTAGAATCCAACTTTCCCATATTTTTATCAACTTTCTTTATGTAACACTTACTACCAAAGATTCTAAAGTGTTTTACACTTGCTGGCCTACCTTTCCATAACTGATAAGGTGTTTTGTAATAGTTATTTCTCAACAAGCTTCTATTCAGAATATGAATAGTAGTATGGATAGCTTGAGGCCAAAGTATGTTACTCAATTTAGACTCATTTAGCATTGTTCTTTCCATCTCCATAACAATCATATTTTTCCTTTCAACAACACCATTTTGTTGAGGTGTTTCAATAACAAAAAATTTTATTTTGATACCATTATCATCACAATAATTATTGAATTATTTAGAAACAAACTCTCCCCCATTGTCTGATCTTAAGCATTTAATTTTCATGTCAATTTCATCTTTAGTCAACTCTTTGAAAATTTGAAAACAATTGAATGTTTTAGACTTCTTTTTCAACAGAAACATCCAAGCCATCTGAGTAAAGTCATCTACAAATAACATAAAATATCTTTCACCATTTAATCATGTTGTCCTCATAGGTCCACAAACAACAGCATGTACTATTTCCAAAGGTTTTGTTGTTGAATGTTCTTTGGTCTCAAACTTAACTCTAGTTTGTTTACCATGTTGACACTGTTTACAAATAGAACTAGTAATATTCTTCATGACAGGTAAATCTCTTATTGCTTCCTTTTTGTTTAACTGAATCAGATTTTCAAAGTTAATATGCCCAAGCCTTTTGTGCCACAACCAACTTTCATCTTCATTCCCAAGGTAACAATTTTCCTTTTTCTCATCTAGTATGTAAATGTTGCTCGATGTTCTTGTAGATGTTCCAACTAACCGATTTGTTTTGACATCTTTGATTTGACAATTTCTAGAATCAAAAATCATATAATGCCCTTTATCACAAGTTTGACTTACACTCAATAAATTGTGTTCCATATCCTCAACCAGCAAAACATTTTCATCCATAATATTTTTGTTATTTAGACACACAATACCTCTTCCAATTATCCTAGTTAATTGTTCATTACCAAAAGTAACTACACCTTCTTTTCCTTCATCCAATGTAACAAAATTCTATTTTATGCCTGTCATATGTTTTGAACATCCACTATCCGCACACCATTTTACTTTATGATCAGCCTGTAAATCTAGAGTGCATTTTCCATATTCTAAATGGTCACTTTTTTTTTTCCAACATCTAGCTTTCAGATTAGTGTAATTAGGTTCAACAAATTTCTGAAAGTTCATTGGACAATTTCTTGACACATGTCCAAAATTATTACACCTATGACATTCAATCTCAAACCTTAAAAAATCAAATCTGTTATAGGAATTGTTTACACTGTTCAGAATGGTTCTATCATGCCTTCTTCCATAATCAAACCTAGATTTGTCATGACTGTTATGTGCACTTATGTTTCTTGAAAAGGAATTACAAAAAGCAGCTTTATGTCCATACTTGTAACAAAAGAAATAATAGCCATCAAACCTGTCTCGATACCTATCATAGTTTCTTCTATCTACTGTTGAAGTCTGATTTCCTTCTTACTTTACTGATTCCATCTGCTTGCTAGTGTTTTTCACATTTGTATGTCTTGTACCTTCTTTTTCGAAACTTGTACTAGTACTTGCATTAGTAACCTCAGATTTATAACCAATTCCAGTTTTGTCATTTGTTGGTCTTTGATTACTAATAATTTGTTTCAAAATCTTTGAGCTATCATCCATGTTATTTTCTTGTACCTTCTTTCTTAATGAAACAACTTCAAGTTTCAGACCTTCATTTTCCTTATCTTTTTCTACAAGCAAATTGTTTAGTGCTTCCTCAATTACTCTAGATTCTTTTGTTTTGAGCTTTAAATCAATTATCATAGTTTCAGTTTTTTCTATCAACTTGTTATATTTTTGTATCTCATTTTCAAGATTCTTAATTTCTTCTTTGAAATGTTTACATTCTCTTCTTACCTTTCTAAGTTCAGTCAAATCACTTACAAGCTTAGCTTCCAAATCAACTTCACCTTCTTCTTTACTAAATTTATCATTTTGATTTTCTATAGCCATAAAAAGTCTTATATATGAGCTAACATCACTTTCATCTGATTCTAAAGAGTCACTATCATCTTTAATAAATGGACTTTTCTTTTTATATGAGTTTCTTTGAAAATACTTCTTATACTTGCTCTTGGATTCTTTACTCTTTCTATTGCTTTCTTCTTCACCATTAGAATGCTTATTGAAAGGACACTTGGAAGCAAAATGTCTTATTCTACCACAACCAAAACATTTAAGAGGAATCTTACCTTTGTATTTGCCAATACCCTTTTCAGATTTTTGACAAAATTATCTTCTTCCGTATCCTCTTTTGAATCCTCAAAATTGTTGGTTTCTGCTTCAACCTTTTTCTTGTCCTTCTTTTCTGCCTTGAAAGTTGCTTCTTTCCTGGAAGAATTCTCACCAGAGGTCCTCATCTCATACGCTATTAGTATCCCATGTAGTTCATCCATTTCTAAAGTAGCAAGATCGGTTCTTTCTTCTAAAGAAGATATTTTTGGATCAAATATTACAGGTAGAGATCTAAGTACCTTTTGTACAATATTATCATTTTTAACATTTTCTCCTAGACCTCTCATGGTATTAACTACTTCATCAATACGAAGTAAATAAGTTGATATATCTTCAGTTTCTTCTATTTTTAAACTTTCAAATTGACTCCTATATGACTGTAACTTATCATTCTTCACATTAGTATCTCCTTCATAAAATAAATTCAGCTTGTCCCATAATTCTTTTGCTGACACATAGTGCATAACCTTAATACATTTTGACCCTGCTAAACCTCCAAGTATTGCATACATATTTTTGGAATTGCTTTCATAAAGTTTCTTACCTACAACATATGTTGGAATGGTTGTTGGAACACTATATTCATTCAACACAGCTTGCCAAAAATCTACTCTTTGAGCTTTCAAAAACAATTTCATCCTGATACTCCAAAAGGCATAGTTATGTCCATCAAATAGAGGTAATCCATGTTTTGTAAATTTAGATTTCTTATCCATCATAAAAGACCAAACTTCTAGTGATTAAAATGAGCTCTTAAGTAACTGGCTCTGATACCAATTGTTGGACAAGTTGAGCAACTGAGAGGGGGGGGGGGTGAGGGTGAATCGGTTGTATACACAATTTTCACTTTTATCTCTTTAACACAGATTAATTCTTTAATGCAGCTTAAAACCTAATAAATATTTTGTCTCAGAGAAAATGAATTAGTAACCTTCAATCACATGAAATGGAAAAAGACACAAAATATTTATGAGGAAACCCATAAAGGGAAAAACCTCTTCTTCTTCTTGTGGATTTAAAGTAAGCAAGCTACTTTAGTTACATCAAATTTTGTCTGAGAAACTACTCAGATGAGGCTACTACCTCTTTATCTTCAGCACCTACTAAAAGACATCTTCTACTGCCTGAATGCAAGCTTCAACTTTCAATGAGACTGTTAATCTCCCTAGATCCTCCGTTCCTCCCTTTAGTACTGGCTTCAACCTGTTTCAAACACTCTTCTTAAACTATCAATGTCCTTTTGTTAATTTATTTCTGTGAAAACAAACCTGTAACCATCAATTCCATCTTTTCCAAACTTGTTACTGTTTTCAACCAACATGCATCTTACTCAAATGCAACTATGTTCATACTCTGTCAATGCCAAAACTGATCAACTCAATCTGTTCATGTTTACTCTGTTATAAACCTGGAAATCAAATCTGTAGATAATCTTCATTGTTATAAATAATTATCTCGATGTATATTTGAATTACAAAGATAGTCTTTAACTATTTAATGCATATACCTTTGATGTAATTTCTCAATCAATCAAGCATTTCATACCTCTATTCTAGATCTACATCAGAGTTTATTCACTGTAAAAACAAACATACGATCTGCAACATCAGAGTGTACCTCTTCTCTGTGCATTTCTCATTTAAGGAGAAAATCAAACTATTAACCTCTATGCATATATCTCTCAAAGAGAAATTCAACTTATTGATCTCTCTGTGTTTATCTTTCAAGAAGACATTCAATTGTCGAATTCCAGAACTTCATTTCAATCATTTCACTGCTGTGTTTTTTCCTCTTTCAATCCACTTCTGTATTTTTCACAATCAAGAAACCAATCGACAGGGTTAAGTAAAAAATTTCTAATTGTCTCAAACACATTTACACCTGTGTTTTCCTCCCAGCAAATGATCAACAGAGTTATAGGAAAAAATGTTTGTAAACCTCTGCATTTTTTTTCTCTTAAAAACCCATCACCGAGTTCTTGAACACACTCTGTTCTCTTTGTGTTTATCTTTCTCTTACCAACATCAAAAATTTCATCAAGAAGTGTTTACATTAGTTGTTGTAGCTGTCAACATTAAATTTTGTCTTACTTATCTGGAAAACTTCCTTAACATGTGAGATTTGGTGATATAACTTATAGTGTACTTTTCCTTGCATTTGTAACTAAGCCTTTGACCACATGTTCATTAGGTTAATTGAGTTTCTAGTCCAACTAATGAAAATCAAACTCTTACTCATAAATGCAATAATGAGAAGTTTGACATCAATGGAAATAATTCCCATTCACTCTGTGCAATCTGGCCAACACAGCTAACATAAAAGTTGTGCAATGCTCTGTATTTAGTCCTAGGAACAGAGGAATCCCCAAGAGCTAGAATAATGACTAATCTTCCTGAGAAGAACACTCAGAGAGTGCAAAGAAGGAAATTATGGACTTGGAAAGAGTTTATACTAGCAACCCAGCTAGATGAGTTTGAGATTAAGAATGTTATGTTAGATCTAGGACCTGATGTTAACATATTTCCTAAAAAGACTTGGGAAGCTTTAGGGAAACCCCAATTGATATATTCCCCAATCCAATTGAGAATAGCCAATCAGTATTATATTTTCCCAATAGGAAGACTGGAGAATGTGGAGATAAATGTTGCGGGATTAAAGACTGTAGCTAACTTTGAGGTGATTGAAATCATGGGGGATAAGGACCCTTATCCTGCACTACTTGGTATTTATTGAGCTTATGATAACTATGTGGTTATTGACCTAAAGAGGGATACTATGACATTTGAAGTAGACGAAATAAAATTAGTTCAGCCCTTGGATATGTATGTAGGATCTCGATACATGGAGCCAACTGACAAAAATATGGAAGGAGAGGATCTAGATCAGTTATACACAGTAACAACAGGGAAGAGAGAAGACTACATCAATCCTACGACTGATGGATCAGTAAGTTGGAGGAGAATACAATCGGTGGATGGAGATTCAGAACTAGCATTTGACAGTTGGAAACATGGTGCATATGAAAGATTTTCAAGATTATGTGCAACTATCAGAGCAACGAGATGGGATGGAACCGGGGTCAGAGAACATCCGACATATAACGGTATCTCAAACCTTGGAAGTTTTCTAGTTAGCATTGAAGAAAATATAGAAGAAGATCAAAGGATTGTATTTTTGGACTTAGCTCTGGAAGACACCCTTGCCAAGTGGTGGGCTAGTCACAAAGCAGTAATTAAGAACTGGGAGGATGTGAAGCATGCTATTCAGTGTCGATTTCAAGACAAGGAGCAACTGAAATCAAAGATGCACATGGATTGTCAAGTTGCACAAATTTTCTATGGACAATCGGATCCTAAAATACATATAGAACAATGTGTAAGGCAGTGGAAAGTTTCAGAAGTACCATATCACTTATGGGTTCAAGTATTTCCCCATTTTCTAGGTCTGATACCAAAATCCTGGTACATCCATGAAGAGACCAGAAGGAAGAGTAGAAGTTGGAAAACTTTAGCAGACCAATTTTGCAAGGACTACACTTTCACAAGTAAGTACCCTGAGCTTAAGATAGTCAAGTGCTTCGGTCTAACCTTCACTTGGACATGGAAAAGACACCCATAGAATGCTACAAAATTGAGAAGCATTTGGGAGACCCTGGTGAGTTAGAAGAACTGATAAATTTAGCCATTGAGAAAATAGAAGGGAGTAGAGAAATCTAGAACACATTTCCTAGTGAAACTAATAGCTCTTATAATCACCCATTGAAGTTGCAGAAAGTCAATATAGGAACTATCGAGAAACCCAATATAGTTTTTGTAGGAGATTACTAGGATGAGCAAACCAACCAAGAAATACATGGTCTATTGCGAGAGTATGAGGAATTATTCCCTAAGACATATTCATAGCTAAAAGGGATAAAAGGATCTATGGGAGAAATGAAGATAGAACTAAAACCAGGATCAAAACCTGTAAGGCATAGACTATATCATCTTAACCCCAGGGTGAAAGAGAAGGTTAAGAGGGAAATATATAAGATGCTTGAGTCCAGACTGATTTTTCCAGTTGAGGAAGCAGAGCGGGTTAGCCCCATAGTGATCTAGAGCAAGAAAGGTATAGAGGAAATTAGGGTATGTGTAGACTACATAAGCCTTTACTCTTCCTATGTTCATGACCCTTTTCCCATGCATTTTACTGATGAGGTGCTAGAATAGGTTGCGGGGAAAGAGTCTTACTCATTTACAGATAGATTTTCAGGGTATCACCAAGTGAGAATTACCGAAGAAGAAAAAAAGAAGACCACCTTCATAACCAAATGGGGTTCATTTGCATATAATGTGATGCCCTCCGGTCTAAAGAATGCACCTGAAGTTTTTTCCCTAATTGTGATATCAGCCTTCCGAGAATTCATTTACAAATTTATTGAAGTCTATATGGATGACAAGACGGTGTAAAGTCTGCTAAAAGAACACGTGGTGCTACTATGGCTAATGGTTGATCGGTGTAGGGAGCTGCAGATATATTTAAACCTCAGAAAGTGTATCTTTTGTGTGCCACATGGGAATCTGTTAGGTCACATAGTATGTCAAGAAGGAGTGTTTTCATACCCATCCAAAATTGCATTCATTTTGAATATTCCACCTCCTACGAGCACTAATCAGCTGCGCTCAACGTTGGGGCACACAGGGTACTATCGCAAGTTCATCAAAAGGTATGTGACTATTACTGCACCCCTGGAAAATATACTCAAGAAGTATGAATTGCTCCAGTGGAAACTAGAGTGTGATCAAGAGTTTGACATCCTAAAGGAAAATCTCAACCCAACACATATTTTGATATTTCCCAATTGGGAAAAGGAATTTCATTTACATGTGGATGCATTAGGTATTGCCCTGGGAGCCATCTTAGCGCAACCAGAAGATGGAAATATAGATCATCCCATCTATTTTGCTAGCAGGAAGCTATTGCAAGATGAATGCAACTAAACAAATATAGAAAGGGAGGGTTTGGCTATGATTTATGCTTTACAAAATTTTAGACATTACCTATTAGGTTCTCATTTTAAATTTTTACTGATCATTCTACGTTAAAATATCTAGTTAACAAGCGTGTCTTGGAAGGAAGAATTTGTCAATGGTTGTTATTATTTCAAGAATTTTCATTTGAGGTGATCATCAAACTGGGAAGATGCAACATGGGTCCCGATCATATTTCCATATTGGAGTCAGGGGAGAGTGGCAGAGTGATCAATGATCATCTCCCAGACGTAGATGTGTTTCGAGTTGAGGTAGTAATAGAATACCTGGAAGACATAGTAGTTTTCCTGAGTACAGGGTCATGACCAAAAATGTACTCTGCAACTCTGAAACATTTTATGGTGGTTCGAACAATGGACTATAATTCAATCGCGGGAAATTGTATAATTTGGGCCTCGACGATATCCTCAGGAGATGCGTTTTGGACCATGAAAGATGGGAATCCTCTAGGAGTGCCATAGTGGAGTTGTGGGAGGCCATGTTGGAGGAAAGGCCACTGTGCAAAAATTCCTCCAAGATGGATTATGGTGGGCCACACTCTTCAAGGATGAAAAGGAGTACATTAGATCTTGTGATGTTTTCCAGAGAGTAGGTAAGCCATCAAGACGAGACAAATTGCCTCTTCAATGAATTCGAGCTCTGCACGCATTTGAGAAATCGGTGGTTGATTTTATTGGACCGATCAACCCCACAACTAAACACTCAAAGGCTAGGTACATTATCACTGCAACCGATTATCTAATAAGATGTGTAGATGTAGCCATTATTCACAACTATTCAACTGATATCGCTGCTAGAATTATTTTTGAAAACATTATCACTCGGTTTGGATGTCCTAGGATTCCGACTAGTGATCAGGGTGGTCATTTTATCAGCAGTACAATAGTAAATCTTACAATAGATTTCTTAATCCAACATCATAAAATCAACCCCTACCATCCACAATCCAATGGCACAATAGAGCCGTTTAACAATATTCTGGAGAAAGATTTGATGAAGGTTTGTTTCAAAAACAGGGAAGATTGGGATGATAGAGGCCCAATAGTTTTATGGGCTTACAGGAAAACCACGAAGAAGATCCACAAGTATACTCCATTTCAGCTAGTCTATGGGAAAGAGGTTGTGGTACCTGAAGAGTTCATTACCCCTAGTCTATACATCACACAGATTACACACATGTCATAGGATGAATCAGTTGTGCAGAGGGTTATGGAGTTGCAAGAACTTGATGAGACCAGGTTTTTAGCAGACTTTCATCAATCAATTGAGAAAGCCAGGCAAAAGGATTGGCACGATAGGCACATTAAGGCCAAAAAATTTGCACAAGGAGATAAGGTCCTAAATTATGACAGTCGATACCAGAAACATCCGGGCAAGTTGTGCATGCATTGGTTGGGAACATTTATAGTTGCGAAGATCCGACACTCTGGAGAAGTTAGACTCATGCAACTAGATGGTATACTTCGGCCAGGATGGGTAAATGGTGCTTTCCTGAAACCCTATATTTCTCACAACTGAGATAAAAGATTTTTTGTCCAGTCTAAAGGAGCATGTATAATAGTTAGATTTGAATTTATGAAATTTCTTTAAATTCAGTTAATAAAGTTGGAGTATGCATTATTGTGCTCCGACATGTATTTTGTTTTTTTTCTATCTAAGTATTACTTTGGTGCAGAACTGCTTACTCGACAATGAAGGATCAGAAGAGACACAATTCCATTAAAGATAATCATTAAATATGACAGGGACCCCATTATGGTTGGAGGGAGAGCGAATCCAAACCCAATCCTATTCCATGTGCCACACGCACCCGGTCCAGTCATAGCCTTTATGATTGCTACAATAACTCATCTGAACTCTGTTAGATCATAAAGATATGATACACAAAGATTCCATTGGTATTCACGCCTGGATTCTCAACCATTCAAACAGTAACTTTTGAAGCCAGTCACGTCCCTATCCAACTTGGTCAGTAAATGCTAGAATCCCCTAATATATTTACCCCGTTAAACAGTCTCTTCAAACACCTTAGGTCCAAGTTGTGCCTATAGGGTTAATCATGAGTTCCCTAGGAGTAATTATAAAGCCCACCAAATGGCCTGAGTATAAGGCTCCGCGAACTCAGGGTAAGACTTATTTTTTTCCATTTTGTAATTGAGATTTCTAAAACTGTCATAGAGCCTGCAAATTCTCTATGTTGCGACCCCGACACTGAGTAGAGTTGGTTTAAGTTTCTCAACAATCCAGAGCAGCGATGCCAAGATCTATACAAATTCAAAGTTCACTCTCCAAGGAAGTAGTTCTAGATGAGCCATGTGATCCTCGGGTTGAGGTCACAGGTGACCTCAAAGGGACGGTCGAGCAAGTCAAGCTCCTCGACCTTGACCTAACAGACCAGGTGTTATTCCCACAAACGAACATTGATGTGTTCTAGAATGTAGCTCCAAATGAGATGGGAGGGATGCAATTTGTATCAAATCTAGAGTTCATAAACCTCTTTAACTCCACAATTATGAATCTCCGAGACTTGCTAGTCTTCGGCAGCACTAGTGAGCTTGCACAGTGTACCAAGTTCCTCATCAACTGGGTACATGATAGGATCTTATGGCTTGATAGATGGTACCCCATTCACGCAAAATATATACATCAACTCACGGGCCTATCCATAAAAGGAGAAGACGTCACAAAAGGGTTCCAAGGCCCCAGTAAACACAAGAATAAGAAGGGAGAACCTATCCTATATGAAAGATTTCATACACAGAGAGGGGGGTGCACAGCCAAAATTTACCCCATTTTACTAGAGACGGTCATAACATCTTTCTATGTGATTGCTATCAAGGTAATGAGGTCCTACTACAAGGGAAAGTGCACATTGGATGCCCTCTTAGTGGCAATTTTTTGTGCCAATGGAGCAGTGTTCAATTGGTGTAGCTACCTACTGGAGGAACTCCTGGTAGCATGTGAGGAAGCGTAGGAGAAGGGCATAACCTTCACCTATGGATACCTTCTTTTCTCATTCTCCATGAAAAATTGGATGCCACCCTCAAGAAGACTATTATCACCAACAGATAAAGGTCGACTGGAAATGATGTTCGAGCCTTGGCACTCAAGTTCGGACTCGGAGAACACAACATTCAATAATGCAACATTCCTAAAGTGGTAAAACTGGCTACTTGACATAACTCAAAGGTTGTGCGTACCACAGGAGGTTCTCAACCTCAACAAGAGGAATATAGCGTTTGGGTTGAATCGCCACCATACATTTGTTTTTCCCATGCATGTTAAAACTGAAGATTTTCTTTCACAGATGCTCCTATTTTACTTGGATGAGAAGGCCTTCAACAAGGAAGTAATGTCATGGCCAAAAGTTAAACGCAACCCATGCAAATCAAGGATGCACTACCTTCTACCCATAGATCTATTGAAGACGAACGAGCATGAAGCATGGGTAGGACCGAGCTCAAGCCTAAAGGAGAAAAATCAATATGCTTCAATGCATACCGACTCAGAGGAGGAGGAAGAAGAGACGCAACCACTGGAACGCAAGAAGCAGACACTACCCATGTTCTCATAGCTTCCAGAGCAATCTATGTTGATAGGTAAAGATTTCAATGAAATCCTTAACGCAACATTCATAGCAGACCCTTTGGTCAAGAAACCCAGGACCGGGCTATCCCCAGTGAATATCTTCAACCCTCATCCCATATCATCAATTGTTCCTCATACTTGAGAAGCCGCTCGAGTGACCCAGACTATCATTAACATTAAAGAATACCCTCAGCCAAATACCACTACATCCACCACCATTATCACTGAACAACCCCCATCACCCCCACAACCCCAATCGCCACTGCAAGAAACAACCACCCATCCCCAAACCATTGAATCAGAGCCCATGCAATTGGATCCCCCTGAACTACCCAAAAAGATACCAAAACTCACTAGACTAACCCTAGAAGTACCAAGCTAATCAATTGTTCCATTTGTGTTGATCTAATACACTCTGCCTTCGTCGAAGACTTAGATTGTGCCCATACTGCAAGCCTCAATCCCTCAACGATCAATGTTGAGAGTTCCATCCAAAGAGGCAGAACCACAGACAACATGGTCCAGAAACAGGTGGAAGTACCAGAGGTTCAGAAGGAAATTGAATCAACATCAGGATGGAGTGTAAAATCATTGCAAGAACAACTGGAGCTAGTTCTCTAGAACCCAGAATAGTGTGTAGAGTTGGTGCAAATTTTCTTGGCGAAATAAGAGATACTCCCATTCCTTCCATCAGTAGTAAAGATGAGACTTGCACAGTTGCCACAAGGTCCATCTATGGGGGAGGAAGAGGTGGATACACCGTCAGAACATTCAATGGCCATTGGAATCCCACTACAAGTTTGAGTACCCAGGGAGACGACTACTTATTCTGGTGACCTCTCTCAATGGCCATCAATGCATCTAATTTGGATGATCAGATCTTCAACTGATCAATTGGAGTAGAGGCTCCAATAAGCTGAATGGAACACAGAGTTTTCTAAGGAGGAAATAATCCTCGCACAAGAACACCAGACATAGGAGGAGTATGAAAAGATCTAGTAGGAGAAGAAGCTAGAAAGGGTCCAGGAAAATCTTGCAAAATCCTGGCCAGTGATTCGAAGGACAACACCACAACTACCTGAATCCAGTGCAGTAGGAGAGTCGGTACAACAGATCGAGATACTACAAGAAGCATGGTCAGAGTTGGCCATTCGCACTGAGAGCCTTGAATCACAATTGCGGAAGAGTCAACAGGAAGAATAATAGCATCCCCAAAAGCTTCAAGAGAAAATGGAGAGAGTGGTGCTTGAAGGAAATAATGCAAGGGAAACCCTGCACAAGAAAACTGCAGAATGAACAAACTTTTTATGGGAAGTTAGTGACTAGATGGAGATCATTTAATGACACAACCAGACCCTGGAGGACTTGCACACGAAGATCTAGTCACTTAATGAGAAATTTTACATCGCCATGGATCCACTAGAGCAGCAGGAAAAGTTTGATCATATCCATCAAGAAGAAAATGAGATGAATTCTCTATTTGAGGCACAGTCGGTAACTAAGAAAGAGCTACGGGATTTTTGACTGGTTTTTCAAACAACCTATATGCATATGCATCAGGTAGATGCTACAACCAACTCGGAATGGAACTGCCCAGTCATGTCCAAACCTAAGGGATGCATTACAAATGTGACTTAGTAGTTCATGGCTGAAGCTTCACTCCTCACCAAGAAGTGGTAGGACAAGGTCGTTAATTTCCAAGGGGTAAAGAAGAGAGCCCTAGAATTGGTCCCAGAGTTGGTCCCTTCATTTGAAGATATGGAAAAATAAATCACTCACGAAGAATCCAGGAGAAAAGTAGAGACAAAAGATAAATGCAAGTAAAAGGCCAAACCATAGATCATAGAAGAACCAAGGACTTGACTCGAGGATGAGTCAAGGATTGTGGTCGGAGCCTGTTGGGTCCTTCATTTTGTTGTTAGAAGTTGTGCAAGGGATGATGCAGTTTCAATTTTGGTTAAAAAGAAGTTGCGCAAGTCACAGAGGAGTGGGACAAAAGAACAATGAAAGAAACAAAAAATGGTTGGAAGGAAGGACATCGCAACACCAGAATGGAGAAAGAAGTTACACAAAACAAGAACAATAAAGCATGAGAAGTATCAAACCCAAAAATCCTAGTTATCTTGTATATATGGTATGAATACGATTATAAAGGGTTGATTTTGGTTGGAGTTTAGTTGGACTGTAGGATGGATTCCTATTTGTTGATTTTGGGTTGTTTGTATTACTGTCCATTCTGGGTAGATGTTAGTTATGATTCTAGTGTCTGGGTTTCAGAAACTAGACCAAGTCTGTAAAGAGTCATGTCTAGTCATATTGGTAAAATAGCAAGGATTTTTGGTTAACCTTGTCTATCAGTAATAGAGTTGTTGTTAAACTTTGGCATGGCCAAGCTGTGTCTGTACCTGAGCAGAACATTATGTAATGGAGAAGAACCTTATGAAGTTAATACAAGGAGAGATTCAAATTTTGAAATTCTTGTGTCTGTTTAACTTCAGATTGTATTAATGTTGTTTCATATTATCCTTATGTCAAATCCTATTAATGGGATATAGTTATTTATGGTTGAAACACAACTATGTATCCTTTAATATGAGTTAGGAATGTTTCCACAGTTCTAATTTTAATCTATCTTGCGCAAGACACAAAGATCTTTAGACTGTATGGATTTGTCTAAGCATTCTTTTTACCCTTCCCTATTTTCTTTGTCTTGGTTGTGCTTCGGGTGAGACTTATTCCCTTCAAGGAAGATGAAAATGACAACACTTTAGACTACCTCCGTACCTTTTTTTGGTAACCTGAGAAGGACCCTAGTCTGATCAATTATGTGCCAACACAACCTAAGGGTTAGATTCGATCCAAACCAACTCAAATCATCCCTAGTTATCCTTAGAGAAAAAGGGGATTTCTTCCCAAGATTTTCTCAACCAATCGACTCTCTTTTCAAATGGGAAAAAAAGCACTACAACGCTCCCTGCTAGATAGACAGGGAGTGTTAACACTCCCTGCATATTAGCAGGGGAGCATTGATCTTCCAAAAATTGTCAAGATGATGAATTCTCATAGAAAAACACTTTGTTTTGTTTGTCAAATGATGTGGCTTATTCTTCTAACTTGTTTTAGAGGATGTATCAAGTGTTTCCATGGTGTAATTCCAATGCAACACACACAGAATGAAAATGAGACATTTATGACACTTGTGACAAAAGTGTGACACTTGCGAAAATGAGAATGTGACATTATCCAAGTGAGGAATTTTGGCGTGTAACACTAGTGAGGGCCACTAGCGAATTCTACTCCATATTTCCATAAATTGTAGATTAGTGATTTTTGAAGAACAAGGTGGTACTCATTAATAGAGACCATGTTGTTCATGAAATTATTACAGTGATTCAAGGAAGCATACATGAAAATACCTAGTGGATGTTTCAACCAAATTATAAGGTCTTTAGAATGGGGATGTAGAAACATTCCAAAATCCACTATTTGGGGATTTGTTGGATCTTCAAAGTAGGAAAATGGACCCCATATCAAAAATATGGAAAACAATATTTAGTCAACATTTTACCTCCTCATCGAGCTAGATATGTTTGTCTTACTAAATATTTCTCAGTTTTGATCCAATTGAGAGATACTAGTTTTTGCCAAAATTCTAAGTCTAGAGAAAAATGAAAAAATGACAAAGTTTCCATTTCCATATTGATGTAGAATTGGATAGGGGAATCAAATTTATAATACGAAGGATTTTGTTACTCACTGTCACCAATATTATCAATTCCCAATATAAAAAATTTCTTGATTCTCAACAAATTTTCTTCTGTAGGTGGCAGAAATTGGCCTTCGAGCTAGATTGCACCAGCAATAAAAGGTAACAATTGAGTGAAAAATGAAATTTAAGGAAGCCATAGATTTTATCATAGAGATTGGATTGAGGTATAATTATAGTCATTGAAAAGATTATTCGTAATAGAATAATCCTAAAGGATTATAATCTAGAGAATTGTTACAGGGTTCTTCATAAATTGAGAAGAATAAAGACTTGTAACTTTAAATGAAAAAGATTTTACAATATGCATAATTTCTAACAATAATGCTTGCTTCTACACTTTTGTAGAATTAAAAGTACAAGTACAACAAGTCAAGCTCAGGATTTCATATTAGCTACATAGGAGATGCAAAAATATCCCACAACCATGAGAGAGAGGCTAAAGGCCTAAACATGAGTTTAGGTAATGAGCAGAAAAAATCTAGTGGACACAAAATCAGGGTGGAACTAGTGGAGGTGGTAGAAACTATGAGGATTCTAAGGATGGAATTACAAATATATAGGGATAATAATGAGAAGATAATAAGATCCCAAGAGGATCATAATCAAATAAATATTCATCTATTACAAAGTCTAAATTAGTTTCTTATTAAATAAAAAATGGATCAAGTCCAAGAAATGAGGAAGAAGGAATACCTCATGCAAGGAGGGATAGTTACAGAAGATTCGGGAACTCGTGAAGTGCTAGTAGAATTCAAACACAACACTACTCACCTACTCATTTAGACATTAATTTTTATGTATATAAAGAGTCAAGGAGAAACCTATAAGTGTCCCTTGTTAGGCATCAAAGAAGAAGATATGAATTGGACAAGTTGTAGGGTGAGATTAGGAATATTAAGCCACCAACCTTTTATGGTAAAAACAAAAGGGGAGATCATGTTGAAACTTGGTTTCTTGGAATCAAAAAATATTTTAAGTTGCATAGTTACTCATCTAACCTAGAATCCAGGATTTCCATATACCATTTACAAGGAAAATATTCTATGTGGTTGGACCAATTGAAGCAATTCAAGCACATTAATGAGAAAAGGATTTCTTGGAATCATTTCAAGAAATATTTCTAGCAACAATACCATTCAAAGCACTACTATGAAAAGAAGATGTAGTATTTCTTTGAAATCAAGTTGGGGAACATGATCATGGAGTAATATGAAAAGAAGTTCTTGGAGCCGCTAATGAATGTGGGATTTATCAAAGAGAAGAAAGTGAAAACACAAAATTTCTTAAGTGGACTACCATCCCTTTACAAAGACAAAATTCAATTTGATGAACCCAAGGCTCTGGAAAAGAGGGATATATATTTATCTATTGATTTAATGCCTGGAGTTTCCCCAATAACAAAGACTCCTTATAGAATGAGCACATCAGAATTAAAAGAGTTATAAATGTATCTAGAATAAATGTTGAAGAAAGATTACATATTGCCAAGTGTCTCACCTTGGGGAGCACTAGTACTCTTTGTGAAAAATAAAGATGGAACATTGAGGCTATGCATTGAGTTTAGATATATTAATAAATCCATTATGAAGAAAAATTACCCTCTACCCAGAATTGATGACCACTTTGACCAGATAAGAGGAGCAAATATATTTTCAAAAATAGATATGAGATCAGGATATCACTAGGTGAGAATCAAGGAAGAAGACATTAGTAAGACAACTTTTAGAACCAAGTATGGGAATTATGAATTTTTAGTGGTGCCATTTGGATTGACCAATGCAAAATTTGTCTTTATGTGCTTAATGAATGCCATATTTAGAAATTATATGTACAAGTTTTTCATTGTGTTATTAGATGACATACTTATATATTCCAAGTCAAGGAAAGAACATGAAAATCACTTGAGATTGGTTCTACAAGTGCTAAGGGAAATCAATTGTATGTCAAGTTGAGAAAGTGCTCTTTTTTTCAAGGGTATAACTACTATTTGGGGCACATCATTTCATAGGAAGGCATAGTAGTAGATCTAGAGAATATTGAATCCATTAAGATATGGCTAGAAACAAATAATGTTTAAAAGTTTAGATCATTTATGGGATTAAATAGAAACTGCATGAGGTTTATAGATGGATTCTCTAATATTTCCCATCCCATCACTTATTTACAAAATAAGGGAACTGAATTTGAATGGATAAAAAAGTGTGAGGAAAGTTTCCATCCATTGAAGGAGTTACTTACTAGTTCCCCTATTTTGAATAATGCATATCCAAATGAAAATTTTGTGGCATGCAAAGAAGGAATTGGTGGATTCCTTACTCAAGATGGGCATGCAATGAAAACTTAAAGAACATGAAAGGAATTATGCCACATATGAATTGGAGCTTTCTACCATAATTCATGTATTAAATATTTGGAGGTATTATTTAATGGGAAAGAAATTTGAGTTGAGGATAGACTACAGTGGTGTGAAATATTTGTTTGAATGATCAAATTTAAATGCTAGGAAAACAAGATGGCTAGAATTTTTAAGTGAGTATGGATTTGACATCAAACATATCAAAGGAAAATAAAATAAATTTTTTGATGCACTCAACAAAAGGGTAGATGTCATGCATGATATAGCCATTATCATGCATAAATCATATTCAAGGAGTATAATTTTATAAGTTGTTGTTATAGACCAACATTACCTATAGGAAAAAGAAGAATTATAGTAGGAAGATGTACAATAGAAATAAAAAGAATATAAGTTAGGAGAATATGGAATATTGATGTATAAAAATAGAGTGTATACTTGGGTGAATTGAGGAATTTGGTACTAAAAGAAATGCATAATGTTCCATATGTTGGAAATTCTGGTTACCAAAAAGAAAATGCAACAATGAGAAGCCAATAATTTTGATCGGGAATGAAAAAGGTTGTGGCTGATTATAGAGCGAGGTGCACAGAATGTCAAAGAGTGAAATTTGAGCACATAGACCTAGTAGGTTTTCTACATCTATTGCCAATTCCAGAGTGGAAATGGGAAGTGGTAACCATTGATTTTATCACTGAATTTCCTAGGACAACAAGGAAACATGATAAAATAATGGTGTTAGTGGATTAGTTGACAAAGGCTGATAATTATTCTAGTGAAACTAAGTCATAACGAATCTAATATTGCAGAAATTTATATTGAAGAAATTGCTAGTTTGCATGGATTACCTAAAGAAATTAGTTTAGATAGAGATCCAAAGTTTACCTCAAACGTTTGGAGAGGATTGTTTAAAGGATTTGATACAAATCTGAATTTTAGCACAGTATATGATCCACATACTAATGAGAATACAAAGAGAGTGAACTAAGTGATTGAAGACATGTTAAGGATGTGTGTTATGGATAAGCTATCCAAGTGGGAGGATTATTTGCATTTGTTCGTGTTTGAATACAATAATGGGTATCAAGCTTCATTGAAAATGAGCTGATTTGAAGTTCTATATGGTAGAAAATGAAATACTTTGGTAAGCTAGGATAATCCAAAAGATAGAGAAATACTTGGGCTAGAATTGCTCAAGGATATGGAAGAGAAGATGGTTAAAAATTAAGTAGAATTTGAAAGCAGTACAAAATAGAAAAAATATTGTGTGGATAAAAGTAGGATAGCTAGAGAATTTAAAGTGGGATATCAAGTATTTTTTAAAGTGAATTCCAAGAAAAGATCACTAAATTTGGGTAGTTGTATCAAGTTAGTAGCCAAATTTTGTGGTCCATTTGAAATATGGACAGAATAGGACCAGTTGCATAGATTTTTGCATTGTCTTCTTCCATGAATTTACATAATGCATTTCATGTATCTTTTTTAAAAATGTATGTGCATGATCTTAACCATGTCATTAATTGGAATTTGTTTCAGGTGGAGCTAGAAGGAGACTTCCAAATACAACCAATGTGTATACTAGATAAGAATGTCATGATATTCTAGAACAAATCCATAGGGAAGGTAAAGGTCCAATGGACCTACTACATATGTGAAGAAGTGACATGGGAGATGGAATATGTAATGAAAGAGGCATATCCATAGTTATTTTTGAATTTTTAATGTAATTTATGTATATATGTACACATGCATGGTTATGTGCACTGAGGACAATTCAAAAATAAGGGGGAAGGGAATGCAATACCCTAGTTTTGATCCCCAAATTAGCAATGTATGTTTGTATATGATGGATATATGAGATCCAAGAAATTTAATATCTTGAAAAAATAATGATAATAATAATAAAATGCATCATCGGCTACAAATAGACAAGGAAAGAGTCATAGGGGGATATGATTCCAAAGAGAGGGGGATAAAGGAGCTAATACAATTATTATATTATATATTGTTTATTTCCTATCCTTTGAATTAGTTGGTAAAGTGGGTATGAGAGATTCTTGGGGAAAGCCACATGGTGCATTGTGAGAAACCATATTTTAACCATACCTTTTGGTTGTTGGGGGTCTTCCTTGTTCATTCTTGTTCTTGATTTTGGATGGGAAAAAGAGTTGGAGAGGTAGCGAGATGGTACCAATTGGTTGTATGGAAATATTGGTTATTCCATAAATCAAATGAATGCTTGTATGCATGAAAACATGTATAGTTAAGGGAAAATTGTTCACAGCTGAGATTCCCTAGAGATTCCAGTATTGAGATTTTCTAGCTAGTATGTACTATATCCCTGGAGAGAAGTGGAATAGCCTGAGGAAATAAATTGCAGAGAGGGGAATTCCTTTCTTTGGGTTATGTAGGCTGACGGGGGAAGAGAGCTCGCAAATTGGGATTGTTTTGAGTGAGATAGAGAACAATTGATAAGATCTTGATAGTTGGGCTAGTGTGTGACACTTAGAGTTTTCCTAGGCACCCGATATTGTTGATTCATAGACTAATATTAGGGGTGTCCTATTGTAGAGAGTTAAAGTGCAATATATCCTACAGTTGGGTGGAATGTTTGACGTCTGCATCCATTCGGTGTGATCATTTGATAAAGAAATTTTCTCAATTTCTATGTCTATTAAATTCATACTATGTTTATAATTTTCTTGTTAACTATTTAATGTTGAATATATATTTTTAATGCTATGCATAGTATGAAAAATATGCCTTTTACACACACACACACACACACACACACATTTTTTTGAATGTGTGGTCTAGTTTTTGTGAATGCTTCTTAATTATTTGAATGGTATCATAGTGATTAAAATCATTTCAAGAATGTGAATATGATGTACCCCACACATGGATACGTTACAAGGCCTCTCCTAGAAATTTTTGAATATGATGTACCCCACAACCATCAGCATATAAGAAATATTTAAATCCCATGCTACTTGTCTCACCACATGCATTTATATATATTTGAAAACTAACAATGTTAATGTTCGATGTTGTTGACATGGATGAGATCCAAGATCCTGATATGGCTTCCAAGAAGGTCGTAAAGGGAAAATACCCTATCATTAAAGTGATATCAAACAAATAGAAGGAGACAGAAGTAGATGTTGGTTCCCCAAGACCAACTTATGATGACACAAGATGTTGCACAGATCCTAATATTGTCTACAAATGGGGGGATTTATATCAAATTTTCTAACAAGATATCAAATGTTCTAGAAAGATATGTATCTAGTGATGCCACTCCTCCTTGGTGATATCAATCTTGATCATGGATTCTACTATGCAATAAAAAAATCCCAATTACACAAAGTGGTTGTGAACCATATTGTATTCACATGTATGGATATCATCTCCAAGATTATTAGTTGAACTAATGTGGATAACAGGTTGGCCAAGAATGGAAATAGTAAATCTATAACTTTGATATAGACCTCCATCATACATAGATAATATAAATTTCTTGCATTAGAGGTTGACATCTGTGAAGAATGGTTTCTTCAATTCACATTTGACTATAGAGAGATGATGAATATTTGGTGGGTCCCTAGGACAATGTTTAGGGCAAGGAGAACATAATACTATCCCATGAAGTTATTGATAAATCCTTACAAGATTGTTGTATCCCTCTTGTGTAGATGTTATGGAGAAGAATACACCCTAAATTTCAAGGAATCATGGGTGCCCCTAATATACATAGTCACTAAAACCGGCATGATATCCAATTGGACAACCATTCTCCCCATTACTTTGGATAAGGCCATATCAAAAACCAAGAACATAATGCATGGGAAACACCCTGCATTCAACATGTTTTCTTACCTGTCAGATTTTGTCTGTTTGATCCATGCCTTCCCAAGTGTGGGTTGGCAATGGCAAGTCTAGTGACCCTCCTATACACATATATTGTCAATACTTGTGGGGAAAAAAGTATTGGATTCACTATCCCGAAATATGTGAACAATTGTTGATTACCTTATGTCAATTTTTGTTGTACACCCCAATGCTATGTATGTCAAACAAATCAATACAAGTAGTCAGCAAGGTAGGTGAATGGTACATTCTAGAGAAGGGAACATTTAATTTTTAAAAGGAGAATGCATTGGTTTATAAGAAACTTGACATTTCAATCCTAGGGTAGGGATCATCCTCAAGAGTTTTATATCTCAAATGAATGGTTTTCTTATTGTAAACTATTAATAATAATAACCCTTATATGAATATGCCAATCGACCATATAGTGAATAGGGTTATTATTGTTTATTTTATCTTTTGAAGGATAGGTTTCCATTCTTTGCTTAGTTTTAGACCTTCGTCTATGTTCAAATTGTTCTCATTTAATTCAATTTGCATGGCATATTGTATCTTTCTTTTTCCATAGTGATCTATTAATGAAATGATCTTTTTATATTCTATGCATATATGATGACATGTATTGTGGGAGTGTTCAACCAAGGATGATTTTTTTAAATATGTTGTGCCTCATGTCTATCCAATGTTCACTTAGTTTTATTAGAATTGATCTCATGGTTTCTCAGATGTATTATTTACCATAGGAGGAAGGTATTGAGTATACTCCATTTTTTTATTTTTCGGATCAATAGTATCTTTGGTGCGATCCAATAAATTCTTTATTGTGTTAGGGGGAGAGAAAGAGACCTTATTGTTTCCTTTATTTAGAATCTTTTCAATCTTATCAACTGACATCTTCAAATAAGGGTTATTATTATTAATACTTTACAATAATCAATACATTCATTTGAGCTATAAAACTTTTGAGGATGGTACCTACTCTGGGATTGAAACATTGAGTAGTTTCTTATAAACCAATGCATTCTCATTTTAAACATTAATTATTTACTGTGTAAAAATGAACAACCTTAAGGGAACATTTATCAAATTCTATGGAGCCACAAAACCTCTACATTTTATTCCCAAATTTATACCATATAAGCTATCTCTATAAGATATTTCATATCACACTCTAGTACAAAGAGTCAGGGTAGCCTTAGCATAATACAAGAAGAAATATTGGCCCCCAATGCCCTTCCATGTGGGATAATATAGTTTTAAACATGGAAATTGTTAGCACTGAAAGTCACACTTTGACTGCTAAAGTGTAAGCTCAACACACATCAGTATTTTAAAGATATTTTTATGATAAGGTAGCAAATGGATGAAAACTCAAGAAAACAATGTCAATGACATATCACTCCATACAATATACACCAGCGAGTAAGGTTTTGAATAACTTAGATCAATATTTAAAGAGTAAAAATGGATAGATGGAAGACATGGAGAGGAAAAATGAAATATCTCTAACACTTACATCAAGTTGTAGATATACATATGAAGAAAACCTCTGAAACAAGAACTTCTTATAGTCAAATGGAAACTCTGACAAAATTATAAATAGTATTACAATAGATCCTCCATTGCAATAGAGATACAATTAAGCCTATTGAATCATTAAATAGACAGTAATCAAAATTAGATAGAAAATGTAATAAGGAAGAAGAAATAATTTCTATTATCCAAAATGTCTTAGGTCTAGTACATACAATAGGAGCTATCCTCTGATACATAGACAGTGTAAACGATATGAGTCTCTATCACTCCTTTTGAACCCCATTGGTTTTTTCCAAAGCCTATTTATCACCTAGACTGTTTCTTTATAGTATTACAATTTGAATAACAACCTTCCTAGGATTCTTGTGCCTTCAAAGGGGCGAGGAAACAGGTGGACACGTGAAGATAACAGACTGTTATTTTCCTGGAAAATGTTGTCATTGTTCATAATGTTCCTTTATTGCTGATGAAGTGTCCTTTTGGGAGCATCTTCTTTGGCAAGTGGCCACCCAACTCACAACTGACCCTTTCGACATCTGGCATGCATCCATCAAACACCTGGCTGATTGTTCCTCCATCAAAAATCCCAAATCATGAGTTCGCAACACAACGCTATGAAATGTCTTAGTCCACTCTATTTTGTGCTTTTTTGGATGCTTGAATGCTTGGAAATGTTATGGAATCTGATAAATGGTTGAAGAGAATGTATTTAACCATAGTCAAGATACTGCAACTAATATAACTCATTCAAATCACTAAAATGAAGCAAACATGAACCTTACCAAGACTAAAGTTTCTTCAAATCTTCATTGTCTTGTTTGCAGCCCATGAACTCATTGATACTTGGTGATCACATAATGTTGTAGGAGACCTCTATAGGTGATGATAGCATCATTGTATTATCATAGTTATGGAAAAAACATGCATTACCCTCTTAGAACAAATTCTTCAAACACCACTGTAATGCATACAGTCATAATGATAAAATTAGTATAATTGCTTTGAAAAATTGATTCTTCAACTAATATATATATAAACATCCATGTGGTTTCCATACTGATCACTATCTTTAATATCCTCAAGAGAAAATATATATATGAAATAATGAAGACTTCTAGATATGATTTATACAAAATTTGACAAAATTTGATTTCTATGACAAAATTTGTTGCAAGCTTTCAAATTTAGCTATCTTCCCATACTCAAGTATCTACCTCTGTCTTCTTACCAACAAAGAATATTTCAGACCCTTCCCAAAAGGAGTTGGGCCTTCCCCGACTAGTTTCCAATAGCCCAGCTGAAGTTCCTATGCCTGCTCATCAGTTGCATTTTGTAGTAATAATATTCTTTGTCAATTCAACAACCTGAGGGAAAACTTCAACATGCTCCAACTTAGACACTTCATCTAGGGAAAGACCCTTAAGGTGCTTATCTAGGTACAACTTGTTGG
>ML803302.1:233410-248432 GCA_009831015.1 Picea engelmannii
ATTTCATGGGATGCAAGCAAGACGGTGAAGATTTGAAGAAACCTTAGTCTTGGTAAGGTTCATGTTTGCTTCATTTTAGTGATTTGAATGAGTTATATTAGTTGCAGTAGCTTGACTATGGTTAAATAATCTCTTCAACCATTTATTAGTTTCCATAACATTTCCAAGCATTCAAGCATCCAAAAAAGCACAAAACAAAGTGGACTAAGACATTTCGCAACATTGTGTTGCGAACTCATGATTTGGGATTTTTGGTGGAAGAACGACCTGCCAGGTGTTTGATGGATGCATGCCAGATGTATAAAGGGCCAGTTGTGATTTGGGTGGCCACTTTGCAAAGAATATGCGCCCAAAAGGACACTTCATCAGCCATAAAGGAACGTTATGAACATTGACAATATTTTCCAGGAAAATAACAGTTTGTTATCTTCACGTGTCCACATGTTGCCTCGCCCCTTTGAAGGCACATGAATCATAGGAAGGTTGTTATTCAAATTGTAATATTGTAAAGAAACACTCTAGGTGATAAATAGGCTTTGGAAAAAACCTATGGGATTCAAAAGGAGTGATAGAGACTCATATCTTTTACATTGTCTATGTAACATAGGATAGCTCATGTCGTATGTACCATACCTAAGACATTTTGGATAATAGAAATCAACTCTTCTTCCTTGTTACATTTTCTATCTAATTCTGATTACTATCAATTGAATGATCTAGTAGGCTTAATTGTAGCTTTGTTGCAATGAAGGATCTGTTGCAATACTATTTATAATTTTATCAGAGTTTCCCTTTGACTATAAGAAGTTCATGTTTCATAGGTTTTCTTCATGTGTCTATCTACTACCTGATGTAAGTGTTAGACATATTTCATCTTTCCTCTCCATGTCTTCCATATATCCATTTTAACTCTTTAAATCCTGATCTAAGTTATTCAAAACCTTAGTTTCTAGTGTAGATTGTATGGAGTGATCTGTCATTAACATTGTTTTCTTGAGTTTTCATCCATTTTCTACCTTATCATAAAACTATCTTTAAAATACTAATGGGTGCTGAGCTTACACTTTAGCAGTCAAAGTGTGACTTTCATTGCTAACATTCTTGGCACCATTGCTGGGGAAAGAAGAATGAAGCAAGCTTCCCTAGGAGAATGACATAGATCCAACTCTTTATGGTAGACAAGAGAGGGACACAGAAATTGACTGTAATCATCTACCTGGCGACTCCATAATCAAAGACTCCACTAGAGGAAGGATCATGCTGATAGAAAGATGAAGATATGGAAGGGAAAAACCAGGTATCAACTCATTAGTTTTTTCTATGAACTTTTGTTCTTATTCATCAATTCATTCTTGTCTTTCCGTTTACATATAAAAATGATTATCCTTTTCTTTGTTTACTTGGATGATCTTCGGCCTTCAATTATATACCCCTCTTTAGAAGAAGAAGGTCTACATTATACGTGTGTTGTAGATGTTGATCATGTCTCTTAACCTTAGTATATTGAGAAGAATGAATTCCACATCTCAATCCCTCTTGAAATTGATCAACCCTATAGTCATGGGAATCATGAGGATGATTTACCTTCTAAAGTTTTCGCTAAACCTTGTAATTGACCTATTAAACTTGAATTTCATCCTACAGAATTTTAGTCTAGAATTAGTGAGAAAATGTTTAAACCTCTCAGGCTACCATCTCACCTCCATCCTTACCCTCCCAAATTTGTTGAGTATCTTCCCCGGTTTACTGGAGAGGATCATGTTACAAATGAGAAGCATTTGGAAACTTTTCAAAATTTCATTGATAATTGGAAATTATGCATGAAGATGTTGTCATGAGGTTATTTTCAAAATATTTGGTTGGGGAGGTTTCTTTGTGGTTTAAAGATCTGGGAGTTGGTTCCATTAGTTATTGGACTAATTTTTATTATGCATTCTCAAAATATTGGGATGAGAATAAATCCTTTGATCAATACCTGGATGATTTTAATGTTTTTAGGAGAGGGGAGGAAGAAGCTATGGCTACCTTTAACATGAGGTTTTATAGTATTTATCATAGCATGCCATTGGAAATACAACCTTCTGAAGCTACAACTATGGTTTATTACATAGCAGCTCAACATCCAGATATTGTCCTTCTCCTAAGAGAAACAAAATCTTCATCATTAAGACAGTTGTTTGAGGATGCTAAAGAAGTCGAGGAAAACATTCGAGCTTGAAAAAATATTAGAGATCAGGGTTACCTTGAAGATATGCATGCACAAGAACAACAAGCAGAGTGTAAGTATGATTCATATTTGGGACAACATTTGTCAGTGTTTTTCATATTTTTTCATGGACATGAATGTACATCATGCTTATGATCATTTCCCAAATTAGTTTGAGCATGCATTAAAAGATGATTGTATAGATAACTACATATTTTTAGCTGATTGTAATAAAAAAAAATTAGCTCCTACTACAAAATTATCATATGGTCATTATTATGAAGAGGAAACTTTTACTCTTGATGATCAATAGCTGCTTACGAAAGAACAAGAAGTTCATCTCTTTCCCAACAAAGGGGATTGTATGCATTGAAAATCATCTTATTTGAATCCACAGGTTTCTGATCTTGGTTTTGAGGATCCAATAGCATCTTTATTGGAGTCATATCTTTCACATTATCTGAAGATTTCAGATTTCATCATTTCATCAGCACTTGTGGGTGAGTATGATTCTCTAAAGGAGTTTGTATCATTTTTTTTATATTTCTATTATTATCTATTAATCAGTGGCACAGATGGGATTATTTCAATCATGAAGTTACTTGAATGGTCATTGTGAAAATTTGCATTTACTTGAGAAAATTGGAGATCTGGTTAGAGTAGGGTAGCATAGGTAATAAGCTTGCTTCTTGAGCATTTTCTTTTCTTAAATCTGCATATTATAATCAGATTTGTAGTATGAAGTCAATTTGCAGTAGGTTTATTAGTTTGCTTGAATAAGTGGCAGATTTTGGTAGTGTTACAGAGGTTGGTTTCACATATGACTTCATAGCCCAATGGATAAGGCCATTGGAACTGCTAGATTCTTGGAGCCTTGAAGGGAGGCCTCCATCCCAGTTGGAGCCAATGTTAGTGCTCAAATGTGCACCATTAAAATTTTATCTCCTTCACCAAATTTTGTACCATATTTGAAAATCTTTGAATCTTTTGTCGTTCCCAAATCCTCCAAATTCTTTCATCAATTCTTGATGAGCTGTTACTGCTAGTTTTGTCAAAAATCCCGTGATCTTTGTCATGGTCTGTATTATAAATGTCATTGTTCCTATCATAGTCTACCCAAGCAACACAACTTGTTAAGACATTTTATCCTCCTAAGGCCTCCATTTATTCAAATGAATTTGCATTTGTTTTGATTGTGAAATCTTAATTATAACAATTATTATGTTTTAAAATCATAATAATTTCCCATTTCCATTTTAAATCAAAGTTCATAATTACAAAAAAGGATTTGAGAAACAATTTACATGTTGAAGAAACAAAAAGTTCTTTTTGTTTTTTTAGCCCATTTGGTTTCTCGGGCTTATTATTTTGGCTTATCAAGTCTACCAAGCATCGAGATCCAAGTCTACAAGTTAGCACACACAAAACAACACAAGCTAAGACACCAAGGAAGAGGGGTATATTTCTCAACGCATCGAACAATTATGGGAACATTGGTGTATTTAAACACCATAAAACATTTACACAAGATCCATGTGGGATATGTATCGCTGGGAAAATAAAAAAAAATAATGAAATAGCTATTAAATCCAGAGCGTTAACATCATGCCATGATGGATAGAGTAACTAGAAGGTGTTTGATGAAGGTGCCAGCTGTCGATATTTGCACGTGTTGGAGATGTCCATTCCTAAGCACCATTTGCGATCACAGGTAGCACCATCAGGGTTTTGATGAATGTTTACAGTGCCTCCAAGTTCCCTATTCGAGAAACAAAGAGCCAAGTGTTAAATAAAATTCTAAGAAATGAAGTTTAAGTTAAACTTGAAGGTGCCAAGCTTGAGTGTTGAAGGCGGTAAGGAAGATCTCGTGAGTGCTCGTGGTTGTTATGAAAATATCATTGATATTGCAAGAGATGCCTATGATGGTTTTCGATTCGTGTTGTCCCGAGAACCAACAACTACCAACAAGTTGTACCTAGATAAGCACCTTAAGGGTCTTTCCCTAGATGAAGTGTCTAAGTTGGAGCATGTTGAAGTTTTCCCTCAGGTTGTTGAATTGACAAAGAATATTATTACTACAAAATGCAACTGATGAGCAGGCATAGGAACTTCAGCTGGGCTATTGGAAACTAGTCGGGGAAGGCCCAACTCCTTTTGGGAAGGGTCTGAAATATTCTTTGTTGGTAAGAAGACAGAGGTAGATACTTGAGTATGGGAAGATAGCTAAATTTGAAAGCTTGCAACAAATTTTGTCATAGAAATCAAATTTTGTCAAATTTTGTATAAATCATATCTAGAAGTCTTCATTATTTCATATATATATTTTCTCTTGAGGATATTAAAGATAGTGATCAGTATGGAAACCACATGGATGTTTATATATATATTAGTTGAAGAATCAATTTTTCAAAGCAATTATACTAATTTTATCATTATGACTGTATGCATTACAGTGGTGTTTGAAGAATTTGTTCTAAGAGGGTAATGCATGTTTTTTCCATAACTATGATAATACAATGATGCTATCATCACCTATAGAGGTCTCCTACAACATTATGTGATCACCAAGTATCAATGAGTTCATGGGCTGCAAACAAGACAATGAAGATTTGAAGAAACTTTAGTCTTGGTAAGGTTCATGTTTGCTTCATTTTAGTGATTTGAATGAGTTATATTAGTTGCAGTATCTTGACTATGGTTAAATACATTCTCTTCAACCATTTATCAGATTCCATAACATTTCCAAGCATTCAAGCATCCAAAAAAGCACAAAATAGAGTGGACTAAGACATTTCATAGCGTTGTGTTGCGAACTCATGATTTGGGATTTTTGATGGAGGAACAATCAGCCAGGTGTTTGATGGATGCATGCCAGATGTCGAAAGGGTCAGTTGTGAGTTGGGTGGCCACTTGCCAAAGAAGATGCTCCCAAAAGGACACTTCATCAGCAATAAAGGAACATTATGAACAATGACAACATTTTCCAGGAAAATAACAGTCTGTTATCTTCACGTGTCCACCTGTTTCCTCGCCCCTTTGAAGGCACAAGAATCCTAGGAAGGTTGTTATTCAAATTGTAATACTATAAAGAAACAGTCTAGGTGATAAATAGGCTTTGGAAAAAACCAATGGGGTTCAAAAGGAGTGATAGAGACTCATATCGTTTACACTGTCTATGTATCAGAGGATAGCTCCTATTGTATGTACTAGACCTAAGACATTTTGGATAATAGAAATTATTTCTTCTTCCTTATTACATTTTCTATCTAATTTTGATTACTGTCTATTTAATGATTCAATAGGCTTAATTGTATCTCTATTGCAATGGAGGATCTATTGTAATACTATTTATAATTTTGTCAGAGTTTCCATTTGACTATAAGAAGTTCTTGTTTCAGAGGTTTTCTTCATATGTATATCTACAACTTGATGTAAGTGTTAGAGATATTTCATTTTTCCTCTCCATGTCTTCCATCTATCCATTTTTACTCTTTAAATATTGATCTAAGTTATTCAAAACCTTACTCGCTGGTGTATATTGTATGGAGTGATATGTCATTGACATTGTTTTCTTGAGTTTTCATCCATTTGCTACCTTATCATAAAAATATCTTTAAAATACTGATGTGTGTTGAGCTTACACTTTAGCAGTCAAAGTGTGACTTTCAGTGCTAACAATTTCCATGTTTAAAACTATATTATCCCACATGGAAGGGCATTGGGGGCCAATATTTCTTCTTGTATTATGCTAAGGCTACCCTGACTCTTTGTACTAGAGTGTGATATGAAATATCTTATAGAGATAGCTTATATGGTATAAATTTGGGAATAAAATGTAGAGGTTTTGTGGCTCCATAGAATTTGATAAATGTTCCCTTAAGGTTGTTCATTTTTACACAGTAAATAATTAATGTTTAAAATGAGAATGCATTGGTTTATAAGAAACTACTCAATGTTTCAATCCCAGAGTAGGTACCATCCTCAAAAGTTTTATAGCTCAAATGAATGTATTGATTATTGTAAAGTATTAATAATAATAACCCTTATTTGAAGATGTCAGTTGATAAGATTGAAAAGATTCTAAATAAAGGAAACAATAAGGTCTCTTTCTCTCCCCCTAACACAATAAAGAATTTATTGGATCGCACCAAAGATACTATTGATCCGAAAAATAAAAAAATGGAGTATACTCAATACCTTCCTCCTATGGTAAATAATACATCTGAGAAACCATGAGATCAATTCTAATAAAACTAAGTGAACATTGGATAGACATGAGGCACAACATATTTAAAAAAATCATCCTTGGTTGAACACTCCCACAATACATGTCATCATATATGCATAGAATATAAAAAGATCATTTCATTAATAGATCACTATGGAAAAAGAAAGATACAATATGCCATGCAAATTGAATTAAATGAGAACAATTTGAACATAGACGAAGGTCTAAAACTAAGCAAAGAATGGAAACCTATCCTTCAAAAGATAAAATAAACAATAATAACCCTATTCACTATATGGTCGATTGGCATATTCATATAAGGGTTATTATTATTAATAGTTTACAATAAGAAAACCATTCATTTGAGATATAAAACTCTTGAGGATGATCCCTACCCTAGGATTGAAATGTCAAGTTTCTTATAAACCAATGCATTCTCCTTTTAAAAATTAAATGTTCCCTTCTCTAGAATGTACCATTCACCTACCTTGCTGACTACTTGTATTGATTTGTTTGACATACATAGCATTGGGGTGTACAACAAAAATTGACATAAGGTAATCAACAATTGTTCACATATTTCGGGATAGTGAATCCAATACTTTTTTCCCCACAAGTATTGACAATATATGTGTATAGGAGGGTCACTAGACTTGCCATTGCCAACCCACACTTGGGAAGGCATGGATCAAACAGACAAAATCTGACAGGTAAGAAAACATGTTGAATGCAGGGTGTTTCCCATGCATTATGTTCTTGGTTTTTGATATGGCCTTATCCAAAGTAATGGGGAGAATGGTTGTCCAATTGGATATCATGCCGGTTTTAGTGACTATGTATATTAGGGGCACCCATGATTCCTTGAAATTTAGGGTGTATTCTTCTCCATAACATCTACACAAGAGGGATACAACAATCTTGTAAGGATTTATCAATAACTTCATGGGATAGTATTATGTTCTCCTTGCCCTAAACATTGTCCTAGGGACCCACCAAATATTCATCATCTCTCTATAGTCAAATGTGAATTGAAGAAACCATTCTTCACAGATGTCAACCTCTAATGCAAGAAATTTATATTATCTATGTATGATGGAGGTCTATATCAAAGTTATAGATTTACTATTTCCATTCTTGGCCAACCTGTTATCCACATTAGTTCAACTAATAATCTTGGAGATGATATCCATACATGTGAATACAATATGGTTCACAACCACTTTGTGTAATTGGGATTTTTTTATTGCATAGTAGAATCCATGATCAAGATTGATATCACCAAGGAGGAGTGGCATCACTAGATACATATCTTTCTAGAACATTTGATATCTTGTTAGAAAATTTGATATAAATCCCCCCATTTGTAGACAATATTAGGATCTGTGCAACATCTTGTGTCATCATAAGTTGGTCTTGGGGAACCAACATCTACTTCTGTCTCCTTCTATTTGTTTGATATCACTTTAATGATAGGGTATTTTCCCTTTACGACCTTCTTGGAAGCCATATCAGGATCTTGGATCTCATCCATGTCAACAACATCGAACATTAACATTGTTAGTTTTCAAATATATATAAATGCATGTGGTGAGACAAGTAGCATGGGATTTAAATATTTCTTATATGCTGATGGTTGTGGGGTACATCATATTCAAAAATTTCTAGGAGAGGCCTTGTAACGTATCCATGTGTGGGGTACATCATATTCACATTCTTGAAATGATTTTAATCACTATGATACCATTCAAATAATTAAGAAGCATTCACAAAAACTAGACCACACATTCAAAAAAATGTGTGTGTGTGTGTGTGTGTGTGTGTAAAAGGCATATTTTTCATACTATGCATAGCATTAAAAATATATATTCAACATTAAATAGTTAACAAGAAAATTATAAACATAGTATGAATTTAATAGACATAGAAATTGAGAAAATTTCTTTATCAAATGATCACACCGAATGGATGCAGACGTCAAACATTCCACCCAACTGTAGGATATATTGCACTTTAACTCTCTACAATAGGACACCCCTAATATTAGTCTATGAATCAACAATATCGGGTGCCTAGGAAAACTCTAAGTGTCACACACTAGCCCAACTATCAAGATCTTATCAATTGTTCTCTATCTCACTCAAAACAATCCCAATTTGCGAGCTCTCTTCCCCCGTCAGCCTACATAACCCAAAGAAAGGAATTCCCCTCTCTGCAATTTATTTCCTCAGGCTATTCCACTTCTCTCCAGGGATATAGTACATACTAGCTAGAAAATCTCAATACTGGAATCTCTAGGGAATCTCAGCTGTGAACAATTTTCCCTTAACTATACATGTTTTCATGCATACAAGCATTCATTTGATTTATGGAATAACCAATATTTCCATACAACCAATTGGTACCATCTCGCTACCTCTCCAACTCTTTTTCCCATCCAAAATCAAGAACAAGAATGAACAAGGAAGACCCCCAACAACCAAAAGGTATGGTTAAAATATGGTTTCTCACAATGCACCATGTGGCTTTCCCCAAGAATCTCTCATACCCACTTTACCAACTAATTCAAAGGATAGGAAATAAACAATATATAATATAATAATTGTATTAGCTCCTTTATCCCCCTCTCTTTGGAATCATATCCCCCTATGACTCTTTCCTTGTCTATTTGTAGCCGATGATGCATTTTATTATTATTATCATTATTTTTTCAAGATATTAAATTTCTTGGATCTCATATATCCATCATATACAAACATACATTGCTAATTTGGGGATCAAAACTAGGGTATTGCATTCCCTTCCCCCTTATTTTTGAATTGTCCTCAGTGCACATAACCATGCATGTGTACATATATACATAAATTACATTAAAAATTCAAAAATAACTATGGATATGCCTCTTTCATTACATATTCCATCTCCCATGTCACTTCTTCACATATGTAGTAGGTCCATTGGACCTTTACCTTCCCTATGGATTTGTTCTAGAATATCATGACATTCTTATCTAGTATACACATTGGTTGTATTTGGAAGTCTCCTTCTAGCTCCACCTGAAACAAATTCCAATTAATGACATGGTTAAGATCATGCACATACATTTTTAAAAAAGATACATGAAATGCATTATGTAAATTCATGGAAGAAGACAATGCAAAAATCTATGCAACTGGTCCTATTCTGTCCATATTTCAAATGGACCACAAAATTTGGCTACTAACTTGATACAACTACCCAAATTTAGTGATCTTTTCTTGGAATTCACTTTAAAAAATACTTGATATCCCACTTTAAATTCTCTAGCTATCCTACTTTTATCCACACAATATTTTTTCTATTTTGTACTGCTTTCAAATTCTACTTAATTTTTAACCATCTTCTCTTCCATATCCTTGAGCAATTCTAGCCCAAGTATTTCTCTATCTTTTGGATTATCCTAGCTTACCAAAGTATTTCATTTTCTACCATATAGAACTTCAAATCAGCTCATTTTCAATGAAGCTTGATACCCATTATTGTATTCAAACACGAACAAATGCAAATAATCCTCCCACTTGGATAGCTTATCCATAACACACATCCTTAACATGTCTTCAATCACTTAGTTCACTCTCTTTGTATTCTCATTAGTATGTGGATCATATACTGTGCTAAAATTCAGATTTGTATCAAATCCTTTAAACAATCCTCTCCAAACGTTTGAGGTAAACTTTGGATCTCTATCTAAACTAATTTCTTTAGGTAATCCATGCAAACTAGCAATTTCTTCAATATAAATTTCTGCAATATTAGATTCGTTATGACTTAGTTTCACTAGAATAATTATCAGCCTTTGTCAACTAATCCACTAACACCATTATTTTATCATGTTTCCTTGTTGTCCTAGGAAATTCAGTGATAAAATCAATGGTTACCACTTCCCATTTCCACTCTGGAATTGGCAATAGATGTAGAAAACCTACTAGGTCTATGTGCTCAAATTTCACTCTTTGACATTCTGTGCACCTCGCTCTATAATCAGCCACAACCTTTTTCATTCCCGATCAAAATTATTGGCTTCTCATTGTTGCATTTTCTTTTTGGTAACCAGAATTTCCAACATATGGAACATTATGCATTTCTTTTAGTACCAAATTCCTCAATTCACCCAAGTATACACTCTATTTTTATACATCAATATTCCATATTCTCCTAACTTATATTCTTTTTATTTCTATTGTACATCTTCCTACTATAATTCTTCTTTTTCCTATAGGTAATGTTGGTCTATAACAACAACTTATAAAATTATACTCCTTGAATATGATTTATGCATGATAATGGCTATATCATGCATGACATCTACCCTTTTGTTGAGTGCATCAAAAAATTTATTTTATTTTCCTTTGATATGTTTGATGTCAAATCCATACTCACTTAAAAATTCTAGCCATCTTGTTTTCCTAGCATTTAAATTTGATCATTCAAACAAATATTTCACACCACTGTAGTCTATCCTCAACTCAAATTTCTTTCCCATTAAATAATACCTCCAAATATTTAATACATGAATTATGGTAGAAAGCTCCAATTCATATGTGGCATAATTCCTTTCATGTTCTTTAAGTTTTCATTGCATGCCCATCTTGAGTAAGGAATCCACCAATTCCTTCTTTGCATGCCACAAAATTTTCATTTGGATATGCATTATTCAAAATAGGGGAACTAGTAAGTAACTCCTTCAATGGATGGAAACTTTCCTCACACTTTTTTATCCATTCAAATTCAGTTCCCTTATTTTGTAAATAAGTGATGGGATGGGAAATATTAGAGAATCCATCTATAAACCTCATGCAGTTTCTATTTAATCCCATAAATGATCTAAACTTTTAAACATTATTTGTTTCTAGCCATATCTTAATGGATTCAATATTCTCTAGATCTACTACTATGCCTTCCTATGAAATGATGTGCCCCAAATAGTAGTTATACCCTTGAAAAAAAGAGCACTTTCTCAACTTGACATACAATTGATTTCCCTTAGCACTTGTAGAACCAATCTCAAGTGATTTTCATGTTCTTTCCTTGACTTGGAATATATAAGTATGTCATCTAATAACACAATGAAAAACTTGTACATATAATTTCTAAATATGGCATTCATTAAGCACATAAAGACAAATTTTGCATTGGTCAATCCAAATGGCACCACTAAAAATTCATAATTCCCATACTTGGTTCTAAAAGTTGTCTTACTAATGTCTTCTTCCTTGATTCTCACCTAGTGATATCCTGATCTCATATCTATTTTTGAAAATATATTTGCT
Organism: Picea engelmannii; assembly: GCA_009831015.1. Lineage (NCBI taxonomy): Eukaryota > Viridiplantae > Streptophyta > Pinopsida > Pinales > Pinaceae > Picea > Picea engelmannii. Next base: position 245,151 of record ML803302.1, read on the forward strand.
CCTCTTATCTGGTCAAAGTGGTCATCAATTCTGGGTAGAGGGTAATTTTTCTTCATAATGGATTTATTAATATATCTAAACTCAATGCATAGCCTCAATGTTCCATCTTTATTTTTCACAAAGAGTACTAGTGCTCCCCAAGGTGAGACACTTGGCAATATGTAATCTTTCTTCAACATTTATTCTAGATACATTTATAACTCTTTTAATTCTGATGTGCTCATTCTATAAGGAGTCTTTGTTATTGGGGAAACTCCAGGCATTAAATCAATAGATAAATATATATCCCTCTTTTCCAGAGCCTTGGGTTCATCAAATTGAATTTTGTCTTTGTAAAGGGATGGTAGTCCACTTAAGAAATTTTGTGTTTTCACTTTCTTCTCTTTGATAAATCCCACATTCATTAGCGGCTCCAAGAACTTCTTTTCATATTACTCCATGATCATGTTCCCCAACTTGATTTCAAAGAAATACTACATCTTCTTTTCATAGTAGTGCTTTGAATGGTATTGTTGCTAGAAATATTTCTTGAAATGATTCCAAGAAATCCTTTTCTCATTAATGTGCTTGAATTGCTTCAATTGGTCCAACCACATAGAATATTTTCCTTGTAAATGGTATATGGAAATCCTGGATTCTAGGTTAGATGAGTAACTATGCAACTTAAAATATTTTTTGATTCCAAGAAACCAAGTTTCAACATGATCTCCCCTTTTGTTTTTACCATAAAAGGTTGGTGGCTTAATATTCCTAATCTCACCCTACAACTTGTCCAATTCATATCTTCTTCTTTGATGCCTAACAAGGGACACTTATAGGTTTCTCCTTGACTCTTTATATACATAAAAATTAATGTCTAAATGAGTAGGTGAGTAGTGTTGTGTTTGAATTCTACTAGCACTTCACGAGTTCCCGAATCTTCTGTAACTATCCCTCCTTGCATGAGGTATTCCTTCTTCCTCATTTCTTGGACTTGATCCATTTTTTATTTAATAAGAAACTAATTTAGACTTTGTAATAGATGAATATTTATTTGATTATGATCCTCTTGGGATCTTATTATCTTCTCATTATTATCCCTATATATTTGTAATTCCATCCTTAGAATCCTCATAGTTTCTACCACCTCCACTAGTTCCACCCTGATTTTGTGTCCACTAGATTTTTTCTGCTCATTACCTAAACTCATGTTTAGGCCTTTAGCCTCTCTCTCATGGTTGTGGGATATTTTTGCATCTCCTATGTAGCTAATATGAAATCCTGAGCTTGACTTGTTGTACTTGTACTTTTAATTCTACAAAAGTGTAGAAGCAAGCATTATTGTTAGAAATTATGCATATTGTAAAATCTTTTTCATTTAAAGTTACAAGTCTTTATTCTTCTCAATTTATGAAGAACCCTGTAACAATTCTCTAGATTATAATCCTTTAGGATTATTCTATTACGAATAATCTTTTCAATGACTATAATTATACCTCAATCCAATCTCTATGATAAAATCTATGGCTTCCTTAAATTTCATTTTTCACTCAATTGTTACCTTTTATTGCTGGTGCAATCTAGCTCGAAGGCCAATTTCTGCCACCTACAGAAGAAAATTTGTTGAGAATCAAGAAATTTTTTATATTGGGAATTGATAATATTGGTGACAGTGAGTAACAAAATCCTTCGTATTATAAATTTGATTCCCCTATCCAATTCTACATCAATATGGAAATGGAAACTTTGTCATTTTTTCATTTTTCTCTAGACTTAGAATTTTGGCAAAAACTAGTATCTCTCAATTGGATCAAAACTGAGAAATATTTAGTAAGACAAACATATCTAGCTCGATGAGGAGGTAAAATGTTGACTAAATATTGTTTTCCATATTTTTGATATGGGGTCCATTTTCCTACTTTGAAGATCCAACAAATCCCCAAATAGTGGATTTTGGAATGTTTCTACATCCCCATTCTAAAGACCTTATAATTTGGTTGAAACATCCACTAGGTATTTTCATGTATGCTTCCTTGAATCACTGTAATAATTTCATGAACAACATGGTCTCTATTAATGAGTACCACCTTGTTCTTCAAAAATCACTAATCTACAATTTATGGAAATATGGAGTAGAATTCGCTAGTGGCCCTCACTAGTGTTACACGCCAAAATTCCTCACTTGGATAATGTCACATTCTCATTTTCGCAAGTGTCACACTTTTGTCACAAGTGTCATAAATGTCTCATTTTCATTCTGTGTGTGTTGCATTGGAATTACACCATGGAAACACTTGATACATCCTCTAAAACAAGTTAGAAGAATAAGCCACATCATTTGACAAACAAAACAAAGTGTTTTTCTATGAGAATTCATCATCTTGACAATTTTTGGAAGATCAATGCTCCCCTGCTAATATGCAGGGAGTGTTAACACTCCCTGTCTATCTAGCAGGGAGCGTTGTAGTGCTTTTTTTCCCATTTGAAAAGAGAGTCGATTGGTTGAGAAAATCTTGGGAAGAAATCCCCTTTTTCTCTAAGGATAACTAGGGATGATTTGAGTTGGTTTGGATCGAATCTAACCCTTAGGTTGTGTTGGCACATAATTGATCAGACTAGGGTCCTTCTCAGGTTACCAAAAAAAGGTACGGAGGTAGTCTAAAGTGTTGTCATTTTCATCTTCCTTGAAGGGAATAAGTCTCACCCGAAGCACAACCAAGACAAAGAAAATAGGGAAGGGTAAAAAGAATGCTTAGACAAATCCATACAGTCTAAAGATCTTTGTGTCTTGCGCAAGATAGATTAAAATTAGAACTGTGGAAACATTCCTAACTCATATTAAAGGATACATAGTTGTGTTTCAACCATAAATAACTATATCCCATTAATAGGATTTGACATAAGGATAATATGAAACAACATTAATACAATCTGAAGTTAAACAGACACAAGAATTTCAAAATTTGAATCTCTCCTTGTATTAACTTCATAAGGTTCTTCTCCATTACATAATGTTCTGCTCAGGTACAGACACAGCTTGGCCATGCCAAAGTTTAACAACAACTCTATTACTGATAGACAAGGTTAACCAAAAATCCTTGCTATTTTACCAATATGACTAGACATGACTCTTTACAGACTTGGTCTAGTTTCTGAAACCCAGACACTAGAATCATAACTAACATCTACCCAGAATGGACAGTAATACAAACAACCCAAAATCAACAAATAGGAATCCATCCTACAGTCCAACTAAACTCCAACCAAAATCAACCCTTTATAATCGTATTCATACCATATATA
>ML803303.1:0-53464 GCA_009831015.1 Picea engelmannii
AAACAATTATGTTTTGATTTATCATGCATGACATTATGCTTAGTATACTTACTATTCCAGGGTTAATACATTTTGACATGTCTGCATGAGAATTGTAACAATACAAAATGCAAACAATTATGTTATCATGCTATTGAAATTTTGTTATGTTGTTATGTTATGCCACGTATAATAACTATGCAAACTGCCCCTAGGAAAATTGTAACTTTGCAAACAATAATTCAGCAAGGACCCCCCTTTTTTTAATTTTGTTATGCTATTTAAATTTTAGTTTGATATTATGTTATGCCAAGCATAATAACTCTGCAAATTATCCCTAAGCAAATTGTAACTCTGCAAACAACAATTCTTTCAAGTGTAATTTAGCAAGGACGCCCCATTAAAAATAAATAAAAAATTGTTATATGTTATTTATATTTTGTTATGATGTTATGTTAAAGAACACCTAAATAACAACCAACATTATCAATCATGAAATCAACTTTATAAATCACGAAGTCGTTGTTATAAATCATGAATTAGACATAGATTGTGGCATAGATGTTATCCTAACTATGCTGGCTTTGTCTCTTGGCAATCTATAACTTTGCAAACAGTAGTTGATCCATATTTTATTAGCAGAACGAAATGATCATAGATTATTATTATTATTCACACAGAGACACAAGGAACAATAATAGAGATACAATAAAACTGGCTTCTATTTAATAAGGAAATATGTTGAAACTGTAAAATGCAGATTGAAAACAAGCTTGCTAGAATGGTGGTGGCTTATCTCTGAGAAGAGATGTGACGACTGCGCTCATTCGCAAGAAGATGATTACAATGAGGCTCTGAAAGACTTTTTACAATAAACATGGATTCCAAAACCCTAGACATCCAAAAACCTAACCCTAAGAGATGAAACGCCAAAAGTCATGTTGGCCCCGTTGGGGTAAGTTAGTACATCAACTTTTCGAGGTCGTAACTTTTGCATACAATCTTCGTTTTAGGCGCATGATAGCCTGTTATAAAGGTCTATCCGAGGACTACACATATGTCATAAAACCCTAATTAATATTATAGTTTGACTATGGAGAGCCCTAAAAACGTTGTTTAGGGCCTCAAAACAACCCTAGAAGTTCAGGACCCGAAAACTAGGAAACACATTGCCAAACTGAAAAACTGCCAAGATGAACCGGTTGGAATAGGTGGGTGGCCACTGACATCCATCTGGATCAATCCTCCCCCATTAGGAAGCAATGGTATCCATTACGTTGAGTTCCCCCATCATATGAGGAAATGTCTTCTGAATTTGGCCTTAGGTGAGCCACTTGCCTTGGTGCAAGAGCTACCCTGCTTTGACAACCTGATAAAGTTGGATCCTTTGCTGCTGAGTGCCCTTGACCTGTGTGTCCATGATATGATTAGTGGATGTTTGTTCCGTGTAGTCAGGGTTGAGCTCTGTTGGTGTCAATTGTTATGTTATCTTTGAGGTGTCCAATAATGGTGGAAAATATGGTCGAAGGAGATCCACATTGAACATTAGGTGAAATCCAAGGAAGGGGGGAATGTTGAGCTCAAAAGAATTGTCGCCCACAAACTAAGTGATGGTGTAAGGTCCATAATGGAGTGGACAAAGCTTCTGATGGGGCCCTATAATCTGTTATTTCTACAAGTGCAACCACACTTTGTCTCCCACCTGAAACTTGTGTCACACCTGATGTTCGTCATGGCGCTACTTGTACTTATCATTGGACTTCTGTAAAATATCTTGAACCTATTGGTGGATATGTTGGATCCACTCAATGAACTAGGTGGCTTTGTTAGATTCAATTGGAGCATGGGACGAGTCTTCTTGGGTGGTCGTAAGGGGTAGTGCAACATCCATGGGACCCAATGGTTGAAATCCCAATTCCACTTGAAAGGGGTTGTGGCTAGTTGAGCTATGTATGGATTTGTTGTACCTCTGATAAACATAGGGATGACTCTCATCCCATGTGTAGGGGTGATTGGAATTGTACATATGTAGGATATGCATGATCATCCAGTTGACGACCTCAGATTGGCCATCTGTCTTGGTGTGGAAGGCAATGGATTTGGTGAGCTTGGTGTGCAATAGTGACCAGAGGCTTGACCAGAATGTGTTGAGGAATCGACTGTCCCAATATGAGATAATGGTTTGTGGGATCCCAAAATGTACCCACACTCGTTCAAAAAAGAACTTGGCAGTGGCCTCCGCTGTGATGCTCTTCTTGCAAGTGACCATAATCACCATCTTGGAAAAGTGATCAACAACCACAAAAACACAGTCATTTCCTCGCTTGGTTGATGGGAGGCCCGTCATGTAATCCATTGAGATGGATTCCCACAGCCTGTCAGGACTATGAAGAGGAGTGTACAAGCCTTGTTTCGTAGTGGTCGGTTCGGCAATAGCACAGGCAGTGCAAGAACTGATATACTTGCTGACATTATGTCAAAGTTTTGGCCGGTAGAAATGTCTCTACAACACTGTCACTGTCTTTTCTATGCTAAAGTGTCCTGCCAACCGACTGTAGTGGGGTTCCCAAATCAACTTCACTTGCTTGCTTAATGGAACACAAATATGGCCTAGATGACACATCAACCCATCCTAAAGATGGAAATTAATGACAACTATGTTTGCGCCCAACATCTAGTAGGTGGTGGCGAAGTTAGGATCCTTCTCATAGAGGTGGGGCCATCTAGAGGTCTCGTGGCCACAAGAGTCTAGCACAATGGCGAGTGTCCCGAATAGAGATCGGTTGAGGCAATGAACGACCTGGTTGGTACTTCCTATCTTATACTTGATGTTGAGGTGGAACTGCTGCAAGTATGTGGACCACTTCTGATGGAGATCATTTTGCAATTTTTCTTTTGTTTGCATAAACTGCAACAACTTATGATCAATGTGGTTTATTATCTCCTTCCCGAGATTATAATGCCTCTACTGGTGGTAGCCTTGCACAATGGAGTACATTTATTTGTCGTAATTAGGGTATTTATGGATGACATCTAATAGTGTCTCACTATGATATGCCACGAGGTGGCCGTGATGAGTGAGAACTACGCCCACAACATAGTCTGCAACATTTGTCTCGATCTCAAAGGGTTGTTGTAGGTCAGTAATGAAAGCACTGGGCTTGAGCACAAGTGTTGCTTTAGATCATTGAATGCTTGTTGTTGGGACAAGCCCTACACAAACTTTTCCTTACCACCACCCCTGATTACTTGGTTGAGGGCCCATGCAATATGGGAGAATCCCGACACAAACTTGCGATAGAAATTGACAATGCCTAAAAAGATCTGAACCTCAGTGAGCGTGGTTAGGGCTGGACAGTCACGGATGACTTGGATCTTGGTTGGATCCATGTGCACACCATGCTCATCAACATTGTAGCCTAGGTATTCAACCCTGTCCTTGTCGAAGGAGCATTTTTCTAAGTTGGCATATAACTTGTGATGCCATAGAGTGTGTAGAACCCATGGAATATGATGCAAGTGTTCCAACCAAGTCTTGTTGTAGATGAGGATGTCATCCAGATACACCACTACAAAATAATTGGTGAAAGGTTGCAAGATATTTTCCACCATCCTCATGAAAGTTGTTGGGGCATTTGTCAAACCAAAGGGCATGACCAACCATTAAAAAAGACCTTCTTTTGACTTGAAGGCAGTCTTCCATACATCTGTCTACTCTATTGGGACCTAATGGTAGCCATACTTCAGATCAATCTTACTGAAGTATTTGTCCCCCCTTGAGATGATCAAGGAGATCGTAGATTTAGGGAATCAAGTACTGGTTCCTGACTGTGATTTTATTTAGGACCTGATAATCAATGCAGAGTTTCTAGGTCCCATCTTTCTTCTGCACCAACAGTATTGGGCTTCCACAAGGTGATGAGTTGGGTCATATGTGCCCCTTGTGGAGAAGTTCTTGGATCTGGCGCTTGATCTCCTCATTTTCTAACAGAGAGCGTTGATAAACTGACCCATTGGGTAGCGATGCGTTGGGGGTCAGATCGATGGAATGCTTGACGTGACAGTGCAAAGGTACCCTAGTAGGTGAGGCAACGATGTCTTTGTATTCTTCTATGAACTTATTCACTTGCTTTTGCTGCATGGAGAGGTCGGTCGCAGAGGCCATGGATGTGGATGCAATATTTCACTCACTCTGAGAGAAAATCATGAAAAAGACAAAATTTCGATTCTGAGAGATGACATTTATGCATTGCTTGGAAGAGCTCAAGGAAATGGCACTAGGTGGGACTACCTCGGGTATTCTATACAATTTTCTGTTCAAAGTAATAATAACACTGCGAGGCCTAGACTCATATATAGCATGAAGTTTCCATAAACAAGGTTGACCCAAAACAACATCACAAACTTCAAGGGGAGAAACATCACACAATACCTCATCTTTGAAGAGCTTGATCTAGTACAACAGGTGACACTGTTGGATGACACGAATATCACTTCCTTGGCGGAGCCATCCGATGGTGTAGGGATGTGGGTGTGGCATTGTCGACAGGGATAGCCACTTGACGACCTTCACTAAGATGAGGTTCTTCTGGCTACTGCTATCAATGATCAAGTGCATCAGAGTGCTTTTCACCCACATCTATGAATAAAAGAGGCACACATGTTCCTCTGTCTCATCAGGATCACCAGGCTAGATCTTGGTGCTATCAATGGTGGCATTGGGTTCCACGTCAATGATCTCTCTCCCATTTTCTGGTTCTGAATCAGAGTCAACACCCGCATCTGATTCATAGGCTTTCACCTCAGCCACCAATGACTACTTTGACCGGCAATCAACAATGTTATGGCAGGGGCTCTTATGGAATCCACACCACTTACTGGTATCTTTCTTTGTCTTTCCATTGTATTTCTTTGCTTACGACTTAGACTAGTTGTCCTCAGGCTGCCCATATTTTCTCTATCCTTTCTTCTGTTGGTTGGGGCTGCCCTTGCCCTGCTTCTGCTGTGAGGGGTTCCTAGACCCAAAATGTCGCGTCTTTTGTTTAAGCTTTTGCTCAATTTTGATGACATATCGATAGGTCACGCATAAGGACGAGATGTCTAAAAGCTCCATTTCTACCTAGATATATCTATGCAGACCACCACGATAATTGAGCACTAGATGCCACTTAGAATATTTTATACCTAGCTTGGTGCGCAAGGTATGGAAGATATTTGTGAACTCTGGCACTGCTTGGTCCCTTTCCTTCCGCAGTGTGGTCCATTTTGTATACAGGTCGTCAGTGGGGACATGCACTATGAACGACAAGGAGGAAACCACTCTTATACCACTGATATGAATTTTATGAGCAAAATGAAATGAACATAGATTATTATTATTATTCACACAGATACACAAGGAACACTAAAAAATACACAATAAAACTAGCTTCTATTCAATAAAGAAATATGTTGAAACTGTAAAATGCAGATTGAAAACATGCTTGCTAGAATGGTGGTGGCTTGTCTCTGAGAAGAGATGTGACTACTACCCTCATTCACAAGAAGATGATTACAATGAGGCTGTAAATCCTTTTTAAAATAAACATGAATGGAAAAACCCTAGACATCCAAAAACCTAACCCTAGGAGATGAAACACCAAAAGTCATGTTGGCCCCGTTGGGGTAAGTTAGTACATCAACTTCCCGAGGTCGTAACTTCTGCATACGATCTCCGTTTTAGGCACATGATAGCTCGTTGGAAAGGTCTATCTGAGGACTACACATTATGCCATAAAACGCTAATTTAGAGGACAATTTCATTGTGGTGATCCATAAAAATGTTATTTAGGGCCTCAAAATGGCGCCATAAGTTCAAGACCCGAAAACTAGGAAAAAAACCATCAAACTGAAAAACTGCCAAGATGAGTCAGTTGGAATATGTGGGTGGTCACTGATATCCACCTGGATCAGTAGTTCCTTCGACTATAATTCAATAAGGAATACCCATTTTTTTAAGAAACTTTGTTATATGGTATTAAATTTTGTTATGTTGTTATGTTATGCAAAGAACACCTAAATAACAGTCAACATTATAAATCACGGTGCTGATGTTATCCTAACTATGGAAATATTATTTGGGTTTAAAGTTCTACTTACTACGTTGGTGTTAATACATTTTAACGCATGCTAAAGAAAACTTGTTTGCATGAGACATCTCATCATATTAGGTTTGTTTATGGAGACGACGGTGTTGATGATGTTTCTGCAAGCAAGATGTCGAGACCAAGAAGATTGAGCTCGCATGTGAGATGGGAATTGCATGTAATCATTTTTTAGTGGGAAGAGTGGTACAAAGATATAGTAATGGGAACCATTGCCTCTAGCAAGTGAAATCGCACTGCAGATGGCTTTAGCAACTTTAGCAAGTTATCACAATTGCATTCCCATACCTCCATCAATCATAACAAGTTTAAAGTCCACGCGAGGAGAATGGTGGTACATGAACAATAATTTTTATTATTTCTTGTCATTATCTTATAAGAGGTTTCCCAGAGTGGGGTCCTATCCAAGACTTCCAAACAAACACTTTATTACTACTATTTGTACCATTTGTATATATAGTATAGAATTTTGACATTGCTATAATGCCTTTGTTTTTTTTACATTTTTTTTTGTTCTTGGTGATGTTGTAGTTATGTTAAACTTATGGTTCATGTTTATAGAAGAAATCATCCATGCCTACTTAGATCTACATTCACTCTAATGATTTAATATTGTTAAGTTACTTCCATCATTTGCTTTATTTAATTCAACTGAAGGTTCTCATTTCTTACAAATATCTTATCTAGGCTTCCAACCAATGATGTATGTTCATTTCAAGAAAAAAATAAGTAATAGGGAATTATGATCATTTGGTAGTTTTCATAATTTTTTAATATATATGTGAAGTAATAGAGAACATAAAGGCATTAAAACCCAAGATCATGAATAAAGAACAATCACAATAGAGCATTCGAAGAAAATACAAATATGAAAAAGGAAAAAGAAGAAAAAAAGCAATTGAGAGTAAATGACTATAAACATTGTGCATATATACTATGTGGTGTAGATCCTCATGTCTCACACATTAAAAATCCAATCTCCAAGATCCAAGAGTTTCTCAAAAAACATGTTACACTCCAAGATCCAAGAGTTTACCAGGAAACATGTTACTCACCGAGAAATGATAAATGAGTAGTAAAAATGGGGTTTATTATGGGTTTTTTTTTACAAGTAACGAGTTTCTCCCAAATATGGTGCCTCAACGTTTGGTCACTAGTAACATAGGACTATGGTCATGCCGGTGTTACTCTTTAGGAGAGAAATAACACTTAATTCCGATGTTATTAGGTTAGTTAGCATACTTTTCTTGAGTAATTCATAGAATAATATGTAAGTGAGCAAGTTACTTTAAAAGATGAAAACAATTATTTTCATATTTGATATCAATAAATAGTTCAATKCTTTCACTATAGTTCACAAAGTTTAGATTTGTTATCAATAAACAATTMAATTCTTTCATTAAGGTTCCTAGAAAACTACGTTTTACARTAATTGGTGAACACTAGCTTAGTATCCACCTTGTTTCTTTATTATCATTTTGTTACTCTTTGAAAAAGAAATAACACCTGATGTTGGCATGATTAGGCCAATCAACATGTTTTTATTTAGTGATTCATAGAATGATAGGTCAATGAGCAAGTTACTTTAAAGATGAAAACATTTGTATTCATATTTGTTATTAATAAATAGTTCAGTTCTTTCATTAGAGTTCGTCGTACATGCACTCTTCTAGGAGTGAATCCTGACATTAGCGGTTTGCTTGTCCAGGGGAACCAATATGGTATCCAAGAAATCTCTGGTGATATATTCTGAGAAGTGGTATACGATTGGGTCATTTACATCAAATTCCATGTCTTATATGATTTGTGGTTTTGGTAGGTATTAGCGGTTGAGAAAATCAAAAGCATTGATGTTGTTAGTCCCTAAAGTTGCACTTGACTGTGAGAGGGCAAGTTGGGGCATCATCAAGTTATTGCAATGGTTTTATGGACAAAGATTTAAATTGGTTTTTTAACTGGTCTGAAGGTTGGGGTCAATGATAATGTATGATATAAATTCACAAAGACTAAAGCAAATCCATATCTCACTGACTTAGTAAATGGTAGAAAATTCAATAATCAGATGGAAAAAGAGTATGAAAGATAAAGAAGTATGTAAGATTTCAATTTGTCCACCCGCATATGAAACTCTTAATCCCAAATATCATTCAAGAGAAAAGAGACATGTACTTGAAAACAAATCTTATTATTAACAAGCAAACAACAGAATTTCCACTGACTTACTCACAAATAGAAAACAATCAAATGATTTGCAAAAGATTAACATGCATTCAAGTAAGAAAAAGATAGGAATACAGACAAAAATAGAAATATGACCATCAAAAATCCTTTTCCATTTATAATCAAGATGAAATGGCTCTTTTCTTTACAATGTATTCTCAAAACTGGCTAATGGTTCCAAACCAATCCACCCCTAACTTCTCCTTCTACAAAGTTTATATAGAAGAATACATATTTATTAAGATCCAAAAGAAATGGATCTGAAAATGATCCATATTTTATAAGCAAAATGAAATGAATACAAATTATTAAAAGATGCTTAACACAAAATAACAGAGATACAATAAAATTGGTTTTCTATTCAATAAGGAAATAAGATGAAACTGTAAAATGCAACAGAAAACAAGATTGTTGGAATGGTGGCAGCTTATCTCTGAGAAGAGATGTGACAGTTACGCTCATTCACAAGAACATGATTGCAAAGGGATGTTGCAGGTCCAGTAAACAACATAGTCTGGAGCATATGTCTCGATCTCAAAGGGATGTTGCAGGTTCGGTAATGAAAGTACCGGGGATGAGCACAAACGCTTCTTCCAGTCATCGAAAGCTTGTTGTTGGGATAGTCCCCACACAAATATTTCGTTACCGCCACCCCTGGTTACTTGGCCGAGGGCCCATGTGATATTAGAGAATCCCAACACGAACCTGCGATAGAAATTAGTGAGGCCCAAAAAGCTCTGAAGTTCAGTGAGTGTGGTTGGGGCTGGATAGTCACGAATGACCTGGATCTTGGTTGGATCCACATGCACACCATGCCGATCAACGATGTAGCCTAAGTAATGGACCTTGTCCATGCCGAAGGATCATTTTTACAAATTTGCATATAGTTTGTGTTGTCGTAGGGCGTGCGGAACCTATTGAATATGTTGCAAGTGTTCCACCCAAGTCTTGATGTAGATTAGGATGTCATCCAGATATACCACTACGCAAGTATTGGTGAAAGGTCGTAGGATATCGTCCATCATCCTCATAAAAGTTGTTGGAGCATTTGTCAAACCAAAGAGCATGACCAACCATTCAAAAAGACCTTCTTTTGACTTGAAGGTGGTCTTCCATACATCTATCTGTTCTATTGGGACCTGGTGGTAGCCAAACTTCAGATCAATCTTACTGAAGTATTTGGTCCACATGAGCTGATCAAGGAGGTCATTGATTCGAGGAATTGGGTACCGGTTTCAGACTGTGATTTCATTCAGGGCCCAGTAATCAATGTAGAGTCGCCATGTCTCATATTTCTTCTGCACCAACATGATTGGGATCCCACAAGGGGATGAGTTGGGATGTATGTGCCCCTTGTGGAGCAGTTCTTAGATCTGCCTCTTGATCTCCTCGTTTTCTAACAGAGAGCGGTGATAGACTGACCCATTGGGTAGCAATGCGCCTTGTTGGGCCCTTCGTTTTTGGGATAAGGAATCACATAAGTTTTGACTAAGTATGAGTTGCGCAAGCTTCAGAAGAAGCTGGATAGTAGAGCAAGAAAGAGCAACAGAAATCAGTTGCGAAAAGAACAATGCAACACCAGGTAATCAAAAGTGGTTGCAACAGAACAAGAAAGCATGCAAGCCGAGACAAAAGACACAACCTAGCTTATATATAGGGATGAACACAAATTGTAAAAGGTTTTTGGTTTATTTGTGCATTCGTTGTTGAGTCATTCAGATGGTATTATTGTCCGATCTTTCCCTCTCTACAGGGTTGTTATCAGATGAGTTAAGAAAAGGTCTGAGTCTGTAATGTAATATGTACGCCTTTTGAGGGTTGGAGCTCTATGACATGAGTCTAGAGCCAAGAGTCTATAATAGAGCACTACAATATGGTTCTGAGATTGTAATTGAAGGAAGATTCTGAAGATAATATAAGGAATGATACAAATTTTCAAAATTAGGCTATGTCTTCTTGTGTTTTACTCATTCATTACAATACTTCTTTATGGTTTATAAGTTCCTCATGATGGTTCTGTGTTTAATTGATTTTCTGCAACATAAGTAGGTTCGATCCTTGCACACATAAGATTCAGATCTGTTCGATAGGTAGATGTCTTCTGCAAGATCATGATGAGTCTTGAAGGTTCTGTGAATCCTCCTAAGTCTTTTCCTTACCCTTCTTTATCTATTTGTCTCAGCAGCGCTTCGGGTGAGACTTCTTCTCTTCGAAGGAGATGAAAATGCCAACGCTCTAGACTACTCGGTGCCTTTTGTTGGTAACCTGAGAAGGACCCTAGTTTGATCAAAATTGCGCCAACAAAATGGTTCCATTGCCAGAACCTGCATTAAAAAGGAACCTGTAGGGAGGATGCTTCCGCGGATTCACAGATCTAGTACTGACCAATGGTGGGAAAGAAACTGTGACGTCTTCATATGGAAAGAAGTAGAACTAAGGGGAAAATCCGTGGAAGATACTCCTGAAGCCGTCTTTTACCTAGAAAGATCGAGCGACCAATACGAGATATTATGGGTTAAGTTCCTGGAAGAACTTTTCCACTGGATACAAAGACTTCAAGAAGCCCCGGAGTTCCAAGAACGAGTCAAGAGGATATGTGCTTGGGACATCGAAAAGCTAGGAGCACTTCATCGGTTGGATTGTCCAGTCACGCGAGCATTTTATTTCTGGGTCAGTACCACATTAGAGGGATATATTATCGAGTTTACAACTGAGAACCACCAATCTTTTTTGCGCGCAGAGGCGAATTTCAAGAAAGATGCAAGTGGAAGACTGCTGAGAGAGATCCCCCTGTGGATTAAAGTTTTCTTGATGGAAGAGGGGATACTGACTATGTCCCGGACTGAGATGGCAGTGTAAACACCCTTGCTTGGGGTAGGGCGAGGCTGTGGTAGATTCATGGCCTGAGAGAGAGGACAGGTTACTTGAAAAATGGGGGGAAACAACAAGAAATGGACTCAATAGATGAGAGAGCCTTGAAAAGAGCCACCATAGTTGAGAAGTGGTGGCGTGGAAAGATCAAGAAAGCAACAAGACAGTATGAGAAGTTGAGGAACGAAGTCGGACCAGGAGAAGTAGAGGAAAGACAGATGGAAGAGTTGCGGAAGATGAGAAGACGGGAAAGACTAGCTAGTCAAAGATTAAGTGAGAGAGTAGTGCAAAAAGAAAGATGTCCCTAGGAGTTGGACAGGGAGAAGAAGGTGTAGATGTAAGAGAGAAGGAAGCCGACATGAATCTTGAAGAAGAAAGAGAAGATTCAACCCTGATGACAGGAGAGATTGGGAATCTGGCTGAAGAGACTGTTCCAGTGGAAGAAAATGAGACCCCCCAGATCAAAGAAAACTGCTTCGAAGCCAGTGGCGCCAGCCTCGAATCGCCCATACCCCAAGTGTCTTCTATACAAGCAGTAAGTTCGATACTACCTTCTCATGCTAGTTATGTTCTAGTACAATTAATTAGTCAATCATAGCTAGGAAGTGCGAGTACATGGAGGATATTGGGATCCCTTGGTAGATCGCAAGCAGGACCGTTAGGTTTTATTTTGATAAGAGCAAAAAGATCAGAAATGGATGGTCATGCGGGAGGTTCAATTTCCCGATACCCAAAATTTTGGGGTAAGGGAGATGAATATGTTGAGAAGCACTGGTTCTTATGTGAAGCAATCTGGAGATCCAAAGGGACACCGGATGTGAATAAGTTGGTCGAGTTCCAGACTACCTTGAGAGGTTGTGCTCTTAAGTGGTACATGAAGATCATTGAGCCATGAGTGCCAAGAATGCAAGGTCAAGCGTTCACACTTGGCCAGGTACAGACAAGGTTCATAGCAGAGTTCAAACTACCTCAACCAGAACAACATGCTCTGTCTGAAGGAGATAGATAAGATGTTGGAGGCATGACTCATTTTCGCAGTGGAAGAAGCAGAATGGGTCAGCCCAATAGTTATTCAAAGAAAGAAAGGCACAAAAGATATTAGGGTATGTGTAAACTATAGAAGTATTAACTGTGTGTGTGTGCATGACACTTTCCCAACACCTTTTATCGATGAGGTGCTAGAACAGTTTGTGGGGAAGGAAGCATACTCAATCATAGATGGATTTTCAGAGTACCACCAAGTTAGGATCGTCGAAGAGGACAAAGGAAGACCACATTCATAACAGAATGGGGATCTTTTGCATACAATGTGATGCCATTTGGCTTAAAGAACGCCCCTTCAATTTTTTCCAGGATTGCAATAGCAACTTTTAGAGAGTTCATTCATAAGTTTATAGAAGTATATATGGATGATTCGACGATATATAGCTTTCTCAAGGAACATGTAGCACTGCTACGACTAATGTTTGACAGATGCAGAGAATTGCAGATCTCATTGAATCTCAGAAAGTGTATCTTTTGTGTACGACATGGGAATTTGTTGGGCCACATAGTCTGTCGAGAAGGAGTATTGGTAGACCCATCCAAAGTTATGGTCATTGTGAATATTCCACCACCTACGAGTGCTAAGCAGTTGTGCTCCACGCTAGGACACACATGGTACTATCGCAGGTTCATCAGAAGATATGCCAACATTACTACACCTCTGGAAAACCTACTGAAAAAGGCTGAAACATTCCAATGGACTCCATAATGCGATAAAGCATTTGAGACACTAGAGGAGAAGCTTAACACAACATCGATACTGATATTCCCAAACTAGGAAAATGAATTTCACATCCATGTAGATGCTTCAGGAATTGCCTTAGAAGTTATCTTAGCGCAACCTAGAGATGGAGCCGTGGATCATCCTATCTATTTTGCGAGTCAGAAGTTGTCGCAGGCAGAGCGCAACTACACAATGACAGAAAGGGAGGGTTTATCCATGATTTATGCTTTGCAGAAATTTAGACATTATTTGTTAAGTTCTCATTTTAAGTTCTGTACTAATCATTCTACATTGAAATATCTAGTTAATAAACATGTGTTGGAAGGGAGAATTTGTAGATGGTTGTTGTTATTTCAATAATTTTCTTTTGAAGTTATTGTTAAGCCGGGAAGATGCAACATAGGACTTGATCACCTGTCCAGATTAGAGTCAGGGGAAAGTGGCAGAGCAGTAGATGATTAACTCCCAGATGCAGACTTGTACCAGGTTGAGGCCATACCAAAATACCTAGAGGACATAGTAGTCTTCTTAAGTACAGGGGCCTGCCCATAAAAATATTCCGCAACCCAGAAACTCCACATGGTTGTTAGAGCAGCATACTACCAGTTGATCGTGGGAAAGTCATATAAACTAGGGCTAGATAGTATCCTCAGAAGATGTGTCTTAGATCGTGAAAGACAAAATATTCTCTGGGAATGCCACGATGGAGTTGAGGGAGGTCAAGTGGGAGGAAATGCCAATGCACAAAAAGTTCTACAAGATGGACTTTGGTGGGCAACGCTCTTCAAGGATGTAAAGTTATACGCTAGATCATTTGATGTTTGTCAAAGAGTGGGTAAATCGTCACGACGAGTTGAATTACCACTTCAACCAGTTTGAGCCCTACTGGGATTTGAGAAATGGGAAGTTGACTTCATCGGACCAATCAACCCCACAACTAAGAATTCAAAGGCTAGATACATCATCACCGCAACTGACTACCTTACGCGTTGGGTTGAAGAAGCAAAAGTTCATGACTGTTCGACTGATATTGCTGCTACGTTCATCTTTGACAATATCATCACTCGATTTGGATGTCCTAGGAGCCTAACCAGTGTTCAGGGAGCCCATTTCATTAGTATCACTATAGAAAATTTTACAACAGAGTTCCTGATCCAACATCACAAAAGCAACCGCTACCACCCAAAGGCCAATGGAACAATAGAAGCCTTCAACGAGACCCTAGAGAGAGGGTTGAAAAAATTCTGTTGCGCAAATCGGGAAGACTGGGATAATAGAGTTCCAGCGATACTGTGGGCTTACAGGACAACCACAACGAAACTCCACAAGTACACATCGTTCCAACTAGTTTATGGGAAAGAGGCAGTGGTGCCTGCATAATTCATCACTCCAAGTTTGTACATTGCACAGATCACACATATGTTGGAGGAGGAATCAGTTGTGTAGATACTTATAGAGCTACAAGAACTTGAGGAGACAAGATTTCTAGCAGACTTCCATCAGTGAGTTGATAAAGAAAGACAAAAATATTGGCATGACAGGCATATTAAGACTAAGGTATTTACGCAAGGAGACAAGGTTTTACTCTATGATAGTTGGTGCCAGAAGAATCCTGGCAAGTTGCGCATGCATTGGTTGGGACCATTTATAATTGTGGAGATCCGATCCCCAGGAGCAGTTAGAATTGTGCAACCTGATGGTATGCTGCGGCTAGGATGGGTGAATGGTGCTCGCCTTAAACCCTATATGTCTCAAAACTGATAAAAATGGATTGTTGCTCTAGTCCGAAGGAGCATGTATAATAGTTAGATTTGAGTTTTCTGAAATTTTTGTAAATTCAGTCAATAAAGTCGATGTGCGCAGTGTTGCGCCATGACACATAGTTCATTTTTTTTTGTTTAATTGTTGTTTGATACAGAACTAAAGACTTAGCAGCACAGGATCATAAGCATAAAAGAAACCATTAATTACAGTCATTAATATGACGGGGTCCCCTTTTGTGGTCGGAGGGAGAACAAATCTTAATATGATATGAGTCCATGTGCCACACGAACCCAGTCTAGTCACAGCCTTTATTTCCATTACGGTACCCCTTCTGAATTTAGTTAAGCCATAAAGAAACGATAAGCAAAGATGCCATTGAAATTCGTGTTGAGATTCCCACCCATCAAATGGAATGGTCTGAAACTGGCCACATCCCTACCCAACTCGCACAAGTAAATGCTAGAATTGACTGATAGGATTACCCCGTTAACCTGTCCCGTCGGACGACTTAGATCCAAGTTGCGTACATACGGTCATGATGAACAACAATTATTGCTAAACTTTCCCACTAAGACAAGTATAAGGCTTTGAGAACTCGTCGGAGAACACATCTTTTTCAAAGAATGTAGCAATTCCTGAATTCTGTAGAGCGAGCCAACCTGTGAAATTGTAAAACC
The DNA here is from genome assembly GCA_009831015.1 of Picea engelmannii. Classification (NCBI taxonomy): domain Eukaryota; kingdom Viridiplantae; phylum Streptophyta; class Pinopsida; order Pinales; family Pinaceae; genus Picea; species Picea engelmannii. The sequence goes on from ML803303.1 coordinate 15,423, forward strand.
CGTAGTCGTGAGACTAGTCCTTAGATCACCGCGGAGGTTGTGATAACCCAAAATACACAATGTCGAGAGCCATAGGAATTCAAAGTGCAATATCTAAGGATGCAGTCCCAGACGAGCCCTGTGACCCCCGAGTTGAGGTCATGGGCGATCTCAAAGGGAAGGTGGAGCAGGTCAAGCTCCTCGATCTTGACCTAACAGATCCAATTTTGTTCCCCCAGATGAACATAGACGTCTTCTGGGAGATGGCTCCATACGAGTTGGGAGGCATGCAATTCGTGCCAAAACTGGAAATTGTCAACTTATTCAATTCGACCATCATGAACCTCAGAGACCTACTAGTATTCGGTACCACTGGTGAGGTTGCACGTTGCACCAAATTTCTGATCAGCGGGGTGCATGACCGAAGTCTCTGGTTGGATAGGCGGTATCCAATTGATGCTGAAGACATCCATCAACTTGCTGGTTTGTCTTTTGAAGGAGAAGATATGTCGAAAGGATTCTAGGGTCCTGGTAAGCACAACAAGAAGAAAGTAGAGCCCAACCTCTACGAGAGGTTCAACACAAAGAGGGGGGGATGCACAATAGTAATTGACCCCATAATACTAGAGACAATCATGAATGGTTGTTACATCATATTAACAAGGTTATGAGATCATATTACAAGGGTGAATGATCGCTAGATGCATTCTCATTAGCAGAGTTTTGCGCCAACGACGTTGTGTTCAACCGATGTAGTTACCTGCTGAATGAACTACTAGTGGCATGTGAGGAAGCCTAGGAGAAGGGAGGAACCTTCACCTACAGATATATTTTGATGGAATTCACAATTTTCAAGTGGAAGCCACCTATGGGAAGGGCGTTGGTTCTACCAAACAAGGGGTGCATGGAGAAGATGTTCGAGCCCTGACAGTTCACAACAGATTCAGAGAATGCAACTTTCAACATCACAACATTTGATAAGTGGTACAATGCCCTAATAGACGCAACATAAAGGTTGCATATTCCATAGGAGCTCCTCAAGTGCAACACAAGAAATATTGCCTTTAGCATGAACTGACATCATACGTTTGTATGGCCAAGGCATGTTAGCAGTGAAGACTTCCATTCAAGAATGTTGTCATTCTAACTAGACGAGGAGGCCTTCGACAAAGAAGTAATGTCGTGGCCAGGAGTTAAATGCAACTTGCACAAGTCCAGGATGTACTATATTCTGCCTGCGAAGCTGCTGAAGAAGAAAGGCAAAGAAGTAGGGGTAGGACCGAGCTCAGGCTCAAAGATGCAGAAGAAAGAAGCTCCAACACAATCAGACTCTGAGGAGGAAGATGAGATGTAACCATTGGAGCGTAAGAAAAGAACATTGTCGGTCTTCCATCCGTTGCTAGATAAAGCCATGTTGACAAGTGAGGACGTCAACAAGATCCTGAGTGCTATGTTTCGTTACTGAACCAGCGGTGAAGAAGCTCAAAATCGAGGTTTCACCAAATAAACCTCTGAATCCCCAACCCATTGCATCGGTCATCCTCTGCACCTGCGCAATGTTCAGAACAAGCCCCATCATCCATATTCAGTACGACCCTGAGCTTGAAGCCTTTCCATCTACCATCATCACTGAGCACCCTCCGTCATAACCACAACCCTAGTCGCCACCCTTAGAAACCACCATTCCACCCCAAACCACAAACCCAGAGCCGATGCAACTCAATCAGCCAGAGCAAGTGGAGCGAGAACTCCCAGAAACAACCCATGAGTTTCCTAATCTAAGACCAGAAGTTTCTGGTCCAAACCCCAAAGTACCAGAGCATAGCCTACAACTGACTGGCATGAGCCCAGACATCCAGGACCAACAGACTGTGCCTTCTGCGTAATAAAAGGAAACCCAAACCGTGGAGGAGCCGCAAGCCCAAAATAACCAACACATCCCCTCACCGACCAAGGTTGAGGGTTCCCAAGAAATCACAACACAGGAAGCAGAAGCAAGAAACAGGCAGGAGACACCAGAGGCTTAGAAGGAACCATTGTCAAGACCCAGGAAGAGCATGAAATCTGCGTGAGAACAGATGGAGAGGGTTCTCCAGAACCCTCAGCAATGTGCAGAGATAATGCAACTATGAATAGCGAGAACAAAGGTTCTGACTCTCTTGCTCTCAACGCTAAGGTTGAGGATCGTGCCACGATCATCAAAAGAGGAGGAGGTAGAGACCCACTTGGAGCATTCAACGACTAGTGGACTTCCACTGCAGACACGAGCACCCAGAGACGCAACCCCTTCATCCACTGACCTTGCACAGTGTCCAGCGACACACTTATTTTGACTGATCAGAGCATGAACTAATCAGTTGGAGAAAAGGCTCCAATAGGTCGAAAGGTCTACCGAGGTCGCAAGGGAGGAAGTGTTCCTTGCGCAAGCATCAAGAAAATAAGAAGAACATGCCAGGGTTCAGGTTGAGCATAGACTGGAAAGAGTGTAAGAAAGGCTTGTTGAAGCTTGGTTGAAGATTCGCAAGGGCGCACCCCAAATGCCTGAAGCCAACGATGTAGGCGAACCAGAGCATCATATTGAAAAGCTCCAAGGAGCATGGACACAACTCGCCACTCACGCTGACCATCTGGAAGTATAGATGCGACGGACTGAGCAAGAAGTGGAGAAACAACCTTAGAAGCTACAGGAGTATATTCAAAAGATATTATTTGAAGGAAACAATGCCCGAGCAACACTACACAAGTACACAAAAGAATGCACAAATATTTTCAGGGAAGTCAACTATTGGATGGGCATCATCACTGGACGCAACCATCTCCTGGAGGATGTATGCATGAAGATCCAGGTGTTGAATTATGAATTTGGAGCCACAATGGATCTGTTGGAGCAACAACAAAAGTTCGACTAGATCCAACAGGTGGACAATGAACTGAATGCCGTCTTTGAGGCACAGTCCCTAGCAAAGAAAGAGTTGCACGACTTCTGACCTATCATTCAGACAGTGTACATGAAGATGCATCAAGTTGATGCAACAACAGATTCTGAGTGGAACTCATTGGTCACGTCCAAGCCAAAGGGGTGTAGTACAAAGGCGACCCAATAGTTTGTTGCAGAAGCATCACTCCTTGCCAGGAAGTGGCAGGATAAGGTTGGAAACTTTCAAGGAGTGAGGGAGCGGGCCTTGGAGTTGGTCCCAGAGTCGGGCCCTTAATTTGAAGAGGCAAAAGAAGAGAAATCACAAACAAAAGAGCATAAGGAAGAAGAAAAGGATTACAAGGGAAAACAACAGTCACTCTTGGAAGATGCAAAAGAACCGAGCAGTTGACTCGAGGGAAAGTCAAGGGTTGTGGTCGAAGCCTGTTGGGCCCTTCATTTTTGGGATAAGGAATCACGCAAGTTTTGAATGAGTACGAGTTGCACAAGCTTGATAAGAAGTTGGACAGTAGAGAAAGAAAGAGCAACAAAAATCAGTTGTGAAAAGAACAGCGCAACGCCATCTAAGAAAAAACGGTTGCAATAGAACAAGAAAGTGTGAAAGCCGAGACAAAAGACACAACCTAGATTATATATAGGGATGAACACAAATTGTAAAATGTTGTTGGTTTATTTGTGCATTCGTTGTTGAGTCGTTCAGATGGTATTATTGTCTGATCTTTCCCTCTCTACAGGGTTGTTATTAGATGAGTTAAGAAAAGGTCTGAGTCTGTAATGTAATCTGTACGCCTTTTGAAGGCTAGAGATATGTGACATGAGTCCAGAACCAAGAGTCTGTAATAGAGAACTACTGTATGGTTCTGAGATTGTAATTGAAGGAAGATTCAGAAGATAATATAAGGAAGGATCTAAATTTTCAAAATTAGGCTATGTCTTCTTGTGTTTTACTCATGCATTACAATACTTATTTATGGTTTATAGGTTCCTCATTATGGTTCTGTGTTTAAATTATTTTATGCAACATAAGTAGGTTTGAATTTTGCACACATAAGATTCAGATCTATTCGATAGGTAGATGTGTTGCGCAAGATCAGGATGAGTCCCAAAGGTTCTGTGAATCCTCCTAAGTCTTTTCCTTACCCTTCCCTATCTATTTGTCTCAGCAGTGCTTCGAGTGAGACTTCTTCTCTTTGGAGGAGATGAAAATGCCAACACTCTAGACTACTCGGTGCCTTTTTTTGGTAACCTAAGAAGGAGCCTACTCTGATCAAAATTGCACCAACACGCCTAGGGTTAGATCGATGGGATGCTTGACCTGGCAGTGCAGAGGTACCTCGGTAAGAGAGGATAAGATATCTGAGTATTCTTCCATGAACTTATCCACTTGCCTCTGTTGTGTGGGGAGATCGGTCACAGAGGCCCTGGATGTGGTTGTGATCTTTCGCTCACTCTGAGAGTGAATCACGAAGAAGAAAAATTTCCTGGTCTGAGAGATGACATTCCTGCATTGCTTGGAAAAGATCAAGGAAATAGCACTAGGAGGCACTGCCTCGGGTATCCTGTACAATTTCATGTTCAAAGTAATAATAACACTATGAGGCCTAAACTCATATACAACATGATGTTTCCATAAATAAGGTTGGCCCAAAAGAACATTACAAATTTAGAGAGGAGCAATATCACACAATACCTTGTCTTTGAAGGGCTTGATGTCGTATGACAGTCGACATTGTTGGTTGAAGCGGAGATCGCTTCCTTGGCAGAGACATACAATGGTGTAGGGTTGTGGGTGTGATGTTGTCAGCAGGGCTAGCTGCTTGACGACCTTTGCTAAGATGAGCTTATTCTGGCTACCTCTATCGATGATGAAGTGCAGTGGGGTGCCTTTTACCCACATCTGTGAATGGAAGAGGCGTTCACCTTCTTCTGGCTCATATGGTTCACCTGGATGGAGCTTGGTGGTAGCAATGGTGCCACTAGGTTCTGCATCAATGATTTGTCTTCCCCTTTCTAGTTCTGACTCAGAGTCAGAACCCACATCTGATTCATAGGCTTTCACTTCGGCCACTAGCGACTGCTTTGAGCGATAGCCAGTAGTGTTATTCCAAGGGCTCTTATGGAAGTCGCACCACTTCTCGGTATCTTTCTTTGTCTTTTCGATGTCCTTCTTTACTTGTGGCTTGGAATAGTTGTCCTGATACTGTCCATATTTTCTCTGTCCTTTGTTCTATGGGTTGTTGCCTCCAATTCCTAGCTTTTTCTGTGAGGGGTTCCCAGGCCCAAATTTCCGCGTCTTTTGTTTGAGCTTGTGCTCAATTTTGACATCATATCGGTAGGCCGTGCCCAAGGACGAGATGTCTAGAAATTCCATTTCGGTCTGGATGTATCTCTGCAGAGCACCAGATGTCACTCTGAATCTTTGATACCCAGCTTTGTGTGCAAGGTATGGAAGATATGTTGGCCCTTAACCAAGTTTTGAGGAAACATTAGTCGTGTTTGGCCATTTTTGGGGCTTCGACAGGCTGGTCGAAGATGGAGCACCCGGGTAGAGTGGAGATCGAGGGATCTCGCTTGTTTTGTGGGATTGTGGACCCAAAAAGGGGTTTACTAGGGTTTATGTAATGGGTTAAGGGATGTTGACCCATGGGTTTACCCATGATTAGGCCTTGTTGTAAATGTATAAATAAGTAGTAGCTAAGCGAGGTAAAGGTAGTACTAATTGGCTTAGTGCATGACTAGTTGGCTTTGTGCAAAGAGTATGTTAAGACTTGCAGAGCTAAGTGCAAGTGTTTTTGTAAGTTCTCTATGCTACTAAGGAGTTGTCTCTATGCCTTGACCTAGTTTTGGGAAGGAGGATCTGGTGCGCAACTCGCAGATCTCCTATCCTCTGCGGAGTTGGGCTTTGTCACTTTGTGCACATGAGCAGATGAATGTAAGAAGATTGAATACTAATAAAGAAGAAGAAGAAGTTGGTGGACGTAGCCCCACATTGGGGTTAACCATGTATATCCCGAGTCTTGATGCACTTTGTGCGATGTTGTTTATGTGATTTATGCTTAGTGTTGTTGTTATAATGTAGGATGAATGCATCTGATGTTGTAGCTTAGTGCTTAATGGTGTGAATGAATGTTATATCTGAGTTAATGCTATGTGCTAAGTGATTATATGTGCTTGATCTGATCATTGCTACGTTGATCTGTAATGAAGGTTAATCTGCGATGTGAATGAGAATCATAATCTAATGCATATTACTGGCTAAGTGCTCTATTAAGTGTTGTAATAACAGATCTGTGTCCCAGCTTGGTTGTAGACACCTGAGTCCTGCAACCCCCCCTGCCTCTACCTCGAGTGAGTCCTCATCTGGTTCGTAGGTGTTGCCGAAAGGGCCAGTAGTTAGGGTTTTGTTGGTGCGTTGTTGAAGCATTGAACCCTGGGTCTGCCCCTGTGCCAAAAAATGGTTCCGATGACGGGACCTGAAACTGGGATTATCGGGAACTGAAGAAAAGAGAAAGCTCTGTGCGTAGATCTGTTGTTGTACTGCACAATATTCTACTTGACTTGTGAAACTCTGTGCTAAGAAAGGAACATGCTTTGAAGAAAAGAAGTAAGATCTTAAAGCTTTGTGCTCTGGTGAAGGTAAGATAAGTGGAAATTTTTGCTTCGAAAGTATGAATCTAGGTCTGTTTGATAGATTTTGTCAAAAACTAGGGCACAACTAGAAGAAAGAGTTGATCTGAATAAATTTGATAGAAATAGAGAAAAATATGTTATTCCTATGCATAGAAAGAATTTTTGGACTAATAAGTGGATGTAAAAACCTAGAAAGAATTTGTGCAGATTGCAGGTCTAGCACTGTGATCCCAGTGTGCAGTACAGGAAAGACTGGGGCTCGTTTAAAAGAAAGAGAGGATTGAAACTGTGTTATAATTGCAGAAGGTCGGGACATCTTTCTAAGGAATTCCCTGGTAGAGGTCCTATTTGTCTTTGTTGTAAAGCTATTGGTCATGAGGTTGAGGATTGCCCGAGAATGATTGCTAAAGTTGAAAAGATGAAAACGAGACAAGAAAACTATAAAGAAGGTCAAGAAACTAAGGATATGTTAAATAATCATAAAGAGAAAGAATCAGAGAAAGCTCAAACTATGTTAAAGGAAGTAATGGATGATCACAGAGACATCAATTTACCAGAGATCCTGAAAGAAAAAACAACCCATATTCACAAGAATAGAAGACTTCGACATAGACTGTGTATTAAATGAAGAAACACATGTGAACATTATGCTAGAAATCACTTGGGAAATTTTTGGAAAACCTACTATGATACCTTCATTGGGAATGATAGGCTTGTTTAAAGGAAAGATGATAACCCTACGTGGAAGAGTTACTAATATACCTCTGATTTCTCATGAAATGTCAACAGAAGAGGACTTTGAAGTTATTAGGTTTTGTTGAGAACAATGCTCTTTTCCCACTCTTATTAGGAAAGAATTGGATTGTGAAAGATCATATCAAAAGAAAAGAAGAGGAGGAAGCCACAGAATGAAAAAAGCAAGAATTAAGTGACCTCATAACCAAAAGAATAGAGCGACTAATAGAAGAACAAGAGGATAAGTCGAAGCAACAGAGGGCAAGAGAACTAGCTGTCGAAGTTGAAAGAACACAAAAAGGATTGAAGGACCTATCCATGCAAGAAAGAAGAATAACCACCCTAGAGTTAATGAGAGAAGAGGTATTACCTTCAAACCCTTTGAAAGAACATCGAAAATGTGAAGTTACCATACTAAGAGAAGATAAGGATAACAATGGAAAGAGGAATCCAAAGACTCTGATCACAGGAAAGAAGGTGAGGAATCTCAGTAAGAATAAATCCAAGTTAGAAAAACTATGGGAAGTTCCAGAAAAGACTTTGCAGGAGGCAGATCTGCAGAACTTGAACCTTGTCGGAATAATAGAACCACACAGAATGGGAATTCGCCATGGCGAATCTATATGATCGTTGGAGGTGCCCCGACAGTTAGAATGATGCTCCAGAACTGCTAGAAATGCAGTTATTGCCGAAAAGACCGTCGTTGGACCGTTGAGACTGCGCCATAATGGACTAATTCATATTGATTTAGGCATCCCTACCCGTTGGAGGAATCTGTTACGACACTTTCTTATTTAACCCGTCGGACGTTGTGCCAGGAAAACTTTTTGCAAACCGTGATATCTGAGCTAACAAAGAATACATTGTATTGTGCTATGCTTTCTAGACCTTGCCATGTGTTTGATTACCTCGCTTGTCCATTCGCCTACCTGATTTATTTTGTTACAAGTGAGAATGTCGGGCGAACCAAGCGCATTAGAAAAGTTTGTGGAGGAGATTCTTGTAGACCTCATGGTTGAGAGAGTCATGTCTGTAGGAATACATGCGTCGTCGACTGGCGGATTGCAAGCATCCCCATCGATTGGACAACGTTCTGGACGCACTATTGAGAAGTGAAGCAAACACCGTGACGATCTGGCTAACGCAAAGCAGATCCCGTTAGTCTTGCTGGAGTACATACCGCCTTTGGCTGGTGCGGTGAACCACGACAGTATCCCACGTGAATTTGAGTACACATTGATCACCGCATACATCCCGAAGGGGATATGCATAGTTGGACCCCAGTTAGGAAATATCCCAGCTTTGAAGAACAACGACTTTAACCTTGAAGACAAGAAGAACTACATGATGCTCGCGCCACATCGATATTTGATGAGAATGATTGGGAAGAAGCCGCACATAGTCTCCCAGCCATGGATTAAGGAGCTCGCGCAGTCGACGATCATAAATGTAATGAAGATCCCTCACTTCGACTGACATCAAGAGGTTAATGCTTGCCTTAAAATCCTCCTGTCGTGTTACCATAGAGGATATTTGTGGCTTGACAGACTCATAACTGTGGATCCGACTCTGATCCACCTCATCATAGGACTGAGCATGCAGGGACCGGACCCTCAGCAGTTCTACCCAGGGAAGACTTCAGACTGCTCCCTGGATCAACGGATAAAGGTAGACTATGGTGATGTAGAAAAGGGAAAGTGAGGCTACAACCTCCATCCAGGATGGCACAATGCTCCTAATTTGTCAGCTTATAGCTGGTAAGCTCGTCAGAAAGAACCGTCCAACATAGGTCACAAGATTCGTAGTAGACCTCACAGGGAAGTGCGTAGGAGGAATGCAAATGAATTGGGCAAGTTACCTCGTCAACGAGATCGAGAAGGACTTCCACAAAGCGCAGGATCAGGGCTACGAGTTTCATTTCAGTTGGTTATTGGTTTTAATCGCATTTGTCATTTGGGAGATATCAGAAGGAGCGACATTTCTATAAGTTGATCCATCAGAGCTGTTGGCTGCAAGGTTCTCCACCTTATGGTATACAAATGACATGTCGAAGCAGTGGCAGTCGAACGTTGTCTTCCATTCTTATTACCAACATATGAAGTGTGCCATTGAGGCATTTCCACGAATGACCCCGAATACACTACATCAGTACAGACCGCTAGCGAAGTTCCACGCAGATCAACACTTTATCTAAATCATTGTGCACAGGGATGAAAGTAAGGAGGAACTGCAGTCCTATTACAAGCTAATCGATGAAGATATGGAGGAGATCACTAAAGAATGGCCAACCGAGTTCCTTGTACTGGTTGAGGATGCAAAACTCTCCAACCCCGACATCATCAAAAGTTCCTTGGTCATCCGGGTCAAACATGATGGACAGACTAGCGTGAAGAAAAAGAAGAAAAATGAGGAAGTGCAGAACATAGAAACTGATGAGGAGGACAGTGCCTCAGAGGAAAGTAGGCCTGATTCACCAATAGGAGGAGGAGGAGATGAAGTAAACCAAGAATAAGGAGGGGAAGAAGGAGAAAAGCAAGACAAAGGTGAAGTTACACCACTGAAGGATCCCCCTACTAAGGCCAAAACATCAAAGAAAATGAAGGTTTCCCCGTAGAAATCTTCAACAAGAAATAATACCCGAGCCAATAAGCCTTAGTCGAAAAATGTGCTCACAGTGGACGATGTTGATCTCATCATCACAGCCATGGAGGATGCTTCAGAGGATATCTTGCAGAGACATGAAGCGAAGCAAGAAACACTGTATGGAAGAATAGAGAAGGAGCTCAGGGACATACAACAAGCCATCCATTCAAGCTGCGTAGTACCTACTGCACCCACTTTACCGGAGATTGCAGAATTGGGGATGAGCCCACCCAATTACAAAGGTTAGAAAATGCAACAGAGGATTGACTTCGTCGAGTCCAAGAAGAAAATGAGCAAGCTACAAAATCCTTGAAGCAAGAGAAGGAGGAGGTCTTAGAGTAAGTTTGAGTTGCTCGGAAGGAGAAAGTTGAAATTAGGGCGATGTTCAAGGAGGACAAAGAGAAGATCCAGAAAGAAAAAGACTAGATACTCACAGAGAAGACTGTAGTTAAAGAAGCAGTGACTAAAGCACTTTCCTCTGTGTCGGGCTTGGCACAGGAGGAAGAAGAGTCAGTCGAGATACAAGTAGGAAAGATTGTTGAGGCCATTCAACAACCTCAAGAAAGAGTAACGAAGTTAGAACTTCAAGCAGTACTGAGCACTTCGCAAGAAGTGTGCGATCAGAGGGAATAAATCACCAAGAGCGCAGTTGGAAGGATCAGGGCACTCGCCTTAGAATGTAAGCAAATGAGTGACCGTAGTGCGCAGACCTACAAATGCCTCACAAAAGATCTGAAGCTAAGAAAACTGGAAGCACAACTCTAGGAGGCGCATCAACAAGCATCCATTGTGCAAGCGTAGATGAAACTGCTCACTGCAGTCAAGAGGATGAAAATATCATAGGGACAATGCACAGTCCAGCAGCAGGTTACTTCCATCCAGAGCAGAGTCATGGAGGTTACACAAAGACTCCAATCGGTGAAGGATGAAGCCTGCACGCTTTTTGAAGAGATTGAAGGACAAGGCTCGCAACTGGAACAAGTGGTTATGACAGTGGAACAATGCCTGGAAGGGCATATTACCGAGCAAGTGATTCAAGAGTTTGTCGAGTAGGAAGATCTGGCAAAGCAACATGTCAAGGAAACTGGAGCTAATCTCGAGGCCTTTGAAACAATGTTTCCCAGATTTGAATGACTCAGGATGAGTCATAGGTGAGTGTTGGGGGCTTGTTGGCCCTTGACCAGGTTTTGAGGAAACATTGGTCTTTGTTTGACCACTTTTGAGACTTTGACAGGCTGGTTGAAGATGGAGCGCCCAGGCGGAGCAGAGATCGAGGGATCTCGCTTGTTTTGTGGGCTTGTGGACCCAGCTAAGGGTTTACTAGGGTTTATGTAATGGGTTAAGGGATGTCGGCCCATGGGGTTACCCATGATTAGGCCTTGCTGTAAATGTATAAATAAGTAGTAGCTAAGAGATGTAAAGGCAATACTAATTGGCTTAGTGCATGACTAGTTGTCTTTGTGCAAAGAGTATGTTAAGACTTGCAGAGTTAAGTGTAAGTGTTTTTGTAAGTGCTCTGTGCTACTAAGGAGTTGGCTCTGTGCCTTGAACTAGTTTTGGGAAGGAGGATTTGGTGCGCATCTCGCAGATCTCCTCTCCTCTGTGGAGTTGGGCTCTGTGGCTTTGTGCACATGAGAAAATGAATGTAAGAAGATCGAACACTAATAAAGAAGAAGAATAAGTTGGTGGATGTAGCCCCACACTGGGGTGAACCATGTATATCCTGATTGTTGATGTGCTTTGTGCGATGTTGTTTATGTGATTTATGCTTAGTGTTGTTGTTATAATGTATTATGAATGCATCTGATGTTGTAGTTTAGTGCTTAATGGTGTGAATGAATTATAGATCTGAGTTAATGCTATGTGCTTGATCTGATCGTTACTGCACTGATCTGTAATAAGGGTTAATCCGCGATGTGAATGAGAATCATAATCTAATACATATTACTAGATAAGTGCTATGTTAAGTGTTTTAATCATGGATCTATGTCCCAACTTGGTTGTAGACACCTGAGTCCTGCAACCCCCCCTGCCTCTACCTCGGGTGAGACTTTATCTGCTTTGCAGGTGTTGCCGAAAGGGCCGGTAGTTAGGGTTTTTTTGGTGCGTTGTTGAAGTGTTGAACCTTGGGTCTGCCCCTATGCCAACAAGATATTTGTGAACTCTGGCACTGCTTGGTGTCTTTCTTGCCGCAATGTGGTCCATTTGGTATACAAATCATCATAACTTCTGACAGGGTAGTATTGTTCCTTAATACCATCCCTAAAGGATTCCCAGTTGGCTGCAACTGTAAATAATGAGGGTTCCTCTATTTCCTTTTGCTCAGAAAAAGTTTCCCACCAATCTTTGACATGGGGAACGACTTTGATGAGTGCAACAGTAATCTTTTCTCTATTCGAAAATTTATGGACATAAAAATACCCTTCTAGTAGATTCAACCACTTGTTTACAACATCTGCGTCTACGTGACCTTCAAATATTGGAATATCGAAGTTGATTTTTACCTTGAAGGGGGCATCGCCTCCGCTCGAGGAAGATACGTCACCTGTTGGTAGTCGCCGAAGGATTTGTGTGAAACTATCCATCATCTCGTTCCTCTGTTGCATGAGGGATTCCTCAAGAAAAATTTTGAAATGATCTCATGTCCCATCATATTTCATTTCCTCTTCCATGATAGGTTGCTTGGGCATGCAAGATCTTTTTTCCTCGAGAGAAACAAGCTCAAGACCCAATTATTTGTACCTTGACCTCGTTGGGGACATGCATTAAGACAACAAGGAGCAGACCGCTTTGATACCACTGATCTAGATTTTATGAGCAGAAAAAAATGAATACAAATTATTAAAATATGATTAACATAGAATAAAAGAGATACAGTAAAACTGGTTTTCTATTCAATAAGGAAATAAGCTGAAACTGTAATATGCAACGAAAAACAAGCTTGCTCGAATGGTGGCGGCTTATCTCTGAGAAGAGATGTGACCATTGCACTCATTCACAAGAACATGATTACAATGAGGCTATGAAGGGATTTTTTCTACAATCAAAAGGAATTCCAAAAACCCTAGACATCCAAAAACGTAACCCTAGGAGATGAAGCACCAAAAGTCATGTGGGCCCCGTTTGGGTAAGTTAGTACATCAACTTCCCGGGGTCGTAAGTTTTGCATACGATCTTTGTTTTAGGCGCATGATAGCTCGTTGGAAAGGTATCATAGAGGAGATTCATTTTGAGGGCTCAATCGAAGCCGTCGGCTATAATTAAAAATATCGATCTTGAAAAACCTTCATTTAGGCCATGAAAATGGCCCCGGAATTTAAAAACTGCTAAAAAATAGTAAATTGCCAAGATTGCCAGAAAACTGTTTTGAGCGAGTTGGAAAAGGTGGGTGGTCACCAATTCCACGTGGATAAAAAAAACTCCTTATATATATTTAATTTCTATTTCAAATAATCAAGGAGGATATCATATCTTATCTCCAAGTCAAATTGATGAGGTGGCTTATCAACTGTTGTCTATGAGATTTTTTAGGAAAATAAATCTGGAAAATTCCTAAAAAATAGGGTCCAAAAATATCTTTGTATCTCTAAAACTGTGATAGTTGTGTAAAATTAGAGAGAGGTTTTTTGTGAAGGGGCCTGTTCCCAACAAAAACCTCTTTTGGTTTCCAAAAATTCATCTCCAGCTTCTTTGAAACGTCGCCAAAAATTGGTCCCTAAATCAAGAAATCATTTATTGTGAAATCTCTAAAAAATAGGCCTCAAAGATATATTCGAACCTCTTAAACTGTGATATTTGTGTAAAATCTGAGAGAGATTTTTGTGAAGGGGCCCGTTTTCAATAAAAACCTCTTTTGGTTTCAAAGAATTCATCTCCATCGTTTCAAAAAATTCTCTTGAGGGTAAGGACTACAAAAGGAAAAAAAAAACAGAGTATTTCCTGTATTTGATTTCTGTCTTTCTTCTTTTTTCTTGATTCTCTAATATGGATTCCTTTGTTGTCTTCAGGCTCATCATTTGGAACAAGCAACTTTATATTGAGTATGAATATCTAGTTCAACCTCTATTTTCTGTTTCTTTTTCCGTGTTTTGGTGGCTTGATTGTAGCTTTTAATTCTTTCACCCTGTCATTTTCATCCCTTATTTCCATTCTGAATTCTAGATGTTCTTCAACTGGACCAGACCGATTCAATTCAATAGAGAACCTAGGATTTTAGACTTTGAAATCATGCTTATGATCCTTATAAGATGAACTACCATCAATATCCTCTGCTTCAACATTATCTGACATTTTAATCCCCTGATAATCTTGCAACTCTGTCTCTAGGAAACAATCAAATTCTGATTTGATCACATCCTCAAATGGATTATTTTCAAGATCTGTTGAATAACATTTTTTCAAGAATGATTTGGACAAGGTTTTGGAATTTATACTTAGCTTTTTGGAAGCTCTGGTCACATGCTTCATGGGGTGATCTGCTACTTGTTTGCCCTTCCCATCCTTTTGTTGTTCTTCCATAGTATCATATTCATATTTAAGCTCTAATTTGACCTTTTCCCATTTGTATGAAGAAGTCATAGGTGATTTTCCCTTTTCCTCCCATGCACTTTCTGTTGTGTCATCAAGGTTCTAAGTAAACATCAAATAAATCCCCTCATGATAGCCCTGTAGCATTGAGTAGAAGTTAAACCACCCCGCCCTTCTGAGCCTTTGCGAAATCTCTGGGTAAGTTTCAAGAAATTCAATTCCCTCTAGTTCTAGTTGGGTAACTTTCCCGCTTTTCTTAGGTGCCATAATGCAGATCACTGAATTTCAGAGTCTGTCTAGGGTTTCTGTCAAGAACAACTATAGATCTTTTGAAAATGTTGTGGAAGAGGTTGGCGACCTGTAAAACTTGTATAAAATGAAACCAAATATAATCTGTTAACCATCATTGTATGAAACAAAATATATTGAAAGACTTGGGTGTAATCTGTTAACCATCATTCTATGAAACCAACAGACCTGTGATATGATTTAGAGTGAAGGAGTACAACCCCGATCTCTTCGAATGAGTATAAAACTAAGGACATGACTTTGATATTTAATTGTCAATCATGTTGGCTTTTAGGATAAGATCTCGGGCATCCTCTGACATGATCTTGTGAAGTGGCGCATGGAAAATAATGATTACTCCTGGCGCTATTCTTGTAGCCCCTTTTCCCATAAGCAAAATTTCAAATTTGAAATGAGAAAAAGACTTTTGACTTGATGGAAAGATCCTAGAAGTCTAATTCTAAGCTTAATCACACTAGTGAATGTTAAAAACACTCAAAAAGAATAATGGAAGCACACTTTTAAAACTATAGAGGAAGAAAACAAAATGTAAAGTAATGCTAGGAAAGGATAGGGCAGGGAAAATAATCTTTCAACAGTCATTGCAAAATCAAGTACTAACAGACGTGTCCACTTTTTGGCAGACCTTTTGAAACATTTTTTGACAAAATTCCTTAGGTACTTGTGGGAATAACTAGTGGCGGAATTATCCATTTCATATTCCTTAAATATTGTAATCAACAAGTCAAAAAATCCCCTAAACTCTTCATTGTTGTTGCACACTTTGTTTCTTCTAATCGAAACTCACCTTCCGATATTCATTGCATTTCATAAAAATATGGTGATCAATAGTCCCGTTGAACTCCACAATCACCCATTTCTTAGTATGTTCATCTATGAGATTATGGTTTTCCTCTTCATCCTAGATTCCTAGATGGAGCCTATGTTCAAACATGTATATATTTTGCTAAACTTGAGACTAAAAGGAAGTTTCTTTTATGAAAAGTTTATTATGGAGCCGCCTTTTTATCAACAAATCAATTTTAATTAAGACTTACTTTGAAATTTTCGGGAGTCGGCATTTCGTGAAATACAAAAGGTCAACGTTGAGCCTCCACAAAGCCCCGATTCCCGAATTCATGAAACTGTTAAAAGTTAAGCCACGTTTATTAAAAATTAAGAAGGTTTACTGTTAATAATCCTCATTACGATTTCGCGATTCAGGAGTTTACACACGTTGCAAGTGTCGAGGTCATGATACCCGAAACCCCGAAAGCTTATGGTCTAATCACGTCTTATTTTGACTTAAAATATGCTTAGCAGTTAATAAATCCCATCGCGATTTAGTGATTCGGGATTTTTTACGTTGAATGCTATCGAATTCCCGGTGTGTAAGTCACGAAATCCCGTTTAAAATGCAATTAATTAAAAGTTTAAAAATACTTAATATATCATTAACCTGTCACATTTATGGGAACCGGAGAATTATTATTCATCACGTCCAAAAACCCGAAACATGGAGTCCCAAAAACATTGAGTGCTAAGTGTGATTAACTTAACATCAAAACAAAGTTTAACAATTTAATTTGGTTTTTCGCGTTTTCGCTTTTCAGGATTCTTCAAAGACATTTCATTCAAAATCCCGGTCTCAAATCACCGATATTTGGAAACATTTATATTAGATTAATGAAATATCTCATAGTGTAAGACACGTATCTCCAGACGTACCCTCCTCATTAAGGAAAATGAATTTATCAACCGTAGAAAGCACAGTCTAATTAAGGCAGGCTAAAGGCAAATAAAGGTTTCCAATTCAAATTTCTTTCTCACTTTCAACAAATTAGCAAGTATATCTGAGAAAATCTTATGCCTTCATTTCTGTAACAACTACTCGTTCTTTATCACAGGTATCTTGATACCCAAGAACATGCAGAAAAAGAGTGATGACACTGATGAAAGCTCAAATCCGAACTCAGATGTTCTATCTGATACCACACCACATGTTGTAGATTCAGTCAGGTCCTCGATGCAGATTTTTGAAATCTTGGAGCATGAGGTTAGGAATTTCCCAGACGATTTTGGAAACAAAAGGACTGATAAGACTGAAAATAAACTCAGGGATATAGTAGAGGTCGAGCTCCATAAAATAGCTACACGACCGAGGCTCATACCATATAGTGACATGATAAACTGGGCTCTGATGAACACAGATGTACAGACCGGGAGCATTGTGAATCATCAAAAGGTCGTCATCGACTCTTTCAGGCTAGAAAACATTCAAGTAATGTATAAGCTATCCCCTATTTCTAAATATATTTATAATGCCGAATTCGTAGAAGAGTTTCAATGAAAGGAGTGCACAAAATTTGACCAAACCTATCTGAATATAATCAAAGGATGGTGGGGGATTCCAGCAAAATTTAGAGTTGATACCCATGGCGTTTATGCCACAACATCGCTAAATGAATATATAGTTTATATAGCAATGATGTTATGTAGACTATTTGGGAGGAAAATCCCTACCCATTTCCCAGCGGAATGGGTGCCAATTATACACGAAGTAGTCGATGGTTACACTTTCATATGGGGTAAGATTATATCAGATAACCTAACCAAGGAGGTTGCTGAGTACCAAATGGAAAAGTCAAAAGGCCAACTAACGTCTCTTTATATGGCAACATATGTCATGGATGTTATCTTCTATATGACCCCTTTCCCATTGATGAATTGGAACTGGAATCCAACCAGTGCAGAACCCATCCATTTCTATCACTCTCAACTATGGGAAGAAAAATCAAAATATTTCTTTTACTAAATCTGTCACTATGTAGTGATTCTTGTACACCAAATATTGTATTGATACCCACCCCCTCGGATTTCGGAGCAAATCATGGGAAACCTAAAGACAATTGCATATTGGTTTATCAAAGATAATTTCTCTTATGTTAGAGTCTTCAGATGTTCAATTCCCCCTCATGCTCTCCCAAAATTTCTCCTTGACAGACTGGTGTGCAGAGAAGTAGCTTATCAAATAATAACATGAGGCATTGGCAAAGAGTTAAAAGCAGTCCAAAAGAAATTATGTCCAGCTTTTCCTGTACAGATTGGGAAGTTTTAATTGCTAAATTTTGTCCATACCAAGGTAGAAGCTGCAACACTTGAAGACATTAAACTGGTAGATGTTGAACTCAAAAGGCATGATCCATATCAAATTGTGGGAAATCATCTATCTCATTGCAATATGAAAGCGTATGAGCATGAAGACTCCCCCTGTGACGAAATATGTAAAGGAGCCAGAGCCTATGAGGAGATATTAGACAGAGTCCAGGCATTGCCCCCTGACCTACATACCAACTTTCTTCTTTCTAGAAGCACAGACGAGATGGTTTGCCCAAGATACTCCAGGGAGAATCGACAAACCCTCCTTCGGAACAAGAAAGTATACCTCCAGGTTTTGAACTAAAGTCTTTGGATAAAAGGACTACAGAGGAAAACCCAAAGAATTTTGAAGTACCTCCACAGAGATCAAAAACTTCGTAGACAGAGCTTCTAGGGTCTGAAATAGATTCCAAATCTAAGACTCCTTTAAAACCAAATCAAATGATTCCTCCTTCATCTTCAACTATTCTTGCTGATATTCCCAAAACAATAGAAGGAACACAACTCATAGAGTTAGGTAGCCCTATTACAACATTGACTCCTTTACAGTCAACTTTTGGGACTCCTCATCTTGAAGTTATGTATATAAGAAAGCTTACCCCAATCTCTATTGAAGAAATACCTTCCTCGAACTTCTTTTTCAGTAGGAAGAGGAAAGCTGTAGTGAAACAAGAAATGCATCCTAAAGAAGGTACAATGGTAAAAAATCACAGGGTACTTGTTGATGGACAAAATCTAGAGGACGAGGATTTTTCTACAGAGGTAGCAGGCTCTTTAGGAGCTTTCACAACGACCAATTTGTTTTCAGATGATAACTTGAAAGCAAGGCTTAAACAAAGGAATCAAACGATAGCCCAGTTGCAAATCCAAATAAGGAACACAGAGAAAAATATCAGAGATGAGATAAATAATGGACTGGAATAAGCCAGAGTTGTTGACAAATAGGAGATTCAACTACTCAAGTCTAGTTTAGATGATATGTATAAGAAGATGCAAGCCATTCAAGGGCAAGTCATCAAGCAAGATGAATTAGTAAAGAAATTACAAGATAAATTGAGTTCTACTGAAATCCAGGTGGTAAATATAACGATATTCCAAGCCCAGGCATTGGAGGCGCACCAAAAGCTAGAGGCGGATCAACAAAGCCTATTTTCTAAAGTAGAGATCATTCAAAACTATTTTTGGGATGTAAGTCAGTCATTGGAGAACATTGCTTTCAAAGAAAAAAAGGCTACAATAGCTCGGGCCACTTTCCAAAAAGCAGTTGTATTTTCGGCTAAAGAGGAGGTACCGGTAACTCCTAAATTAACTGTCGCTGAACAAATCAGATATCATGTTGAAGGTATGGGAGGCCAATATATCTGAAAGTGGGAAAATGGACGAAGAGATAAGGGAGGAATGTGAAGAGACTTTCGATTTGTTAGATAACAAATTTCTAGACATTGGAAAGGGAGACTGCCCTGGACTACATGGACAGATCAATGTTATAAGACATCAAATGAACCTAAAAGAAAGCTTACATGAAGCTCAAGTTGAAATTTCACAGCTGATATAGGTCAATGTTGCACAAATGGGCAAATGGCTGGTGAAGCCAAACTTATAGTTACAATCAGTAAAATTTGAGGATAAAAGGATCAAGGACAGGTTGTCGAAAATTCAGAAGAAGTTGTATCTGTGTGAAGCGAAAGATGCATTGGAGCCTTCGCAAAGAATAACGCAATTTATAAGGAGGTGTGTCAAGTGTTTTGAGCCAAGCGAAGCAAGTACTTCAAAGAAATGATGAAACAATGCATGCTGCCTGTTATACCAGTGTATGTAAGAAGATAAGAAAGAAATCAGTGGAACGGTTCAAGTCTTTATTTTTTTTGTAATCGTTAAATATGTAGGAATAAGGAGAGTTCCAACCATCTAGGGTTGAGAACCTTTGTATAAATATAATTTCAAAAGACTTAGAGAAGGCCTTTTATGGCCGATTGTAGCAGAGAATTTTTTCCTTTGCAAGAATTAATACAAACACAAATCGAAGATTCCATATTCCGTCAAGCCTGAGTTATGTGTTCCTCTGTTACTTCATATTCAACATCATTTCTTATATATCTTTGATGAATGTTTAACTATAACTTAGTACAACATCTACTGTGGTTATTCGTTATTTTCGTCATCTGATTATTTACATATTTTTCTCTGTATTTGCTATTAGTAGACACAATACTCGTGAATTACTTAGATTACCATATCTTATGCTTCATTAAAGTTTTCTTGTCCATTTTCTTCTTCTGTTACAAAGTGAGATTCAACCCTAGTTGATGCCTCACGTTTTCCAATAGCTTTATGTTTTCTTTCATTTCATGCAGTATTTTCAATTTAACTCATATACGGGAAACGACCTTTAAAATTATTATACTATTAATTCAAGTTGGGAATTTTTCTCATATAATCTAAAACAGAAAATAACAAATCTAAAATTAACAGATCTTTAATCCTTCCTTTCCTCCATGACTGTACCTATTGCAAGATAACTTAATATAGCACTCGGGCTCACAGATCAAACCAACATCACGTTAACCATGTTTAATACTATCCTAGAGACAACCACCACCTGGGTTGAACTTGAACGTTCATGGGAAGCCATTGAACATGACATAAGCAACCAGGAACAATTGGAAGCGAGACAAAGACAATTCAGAGATAGGCCACAACTTCTTTCCTAAAGAACTGCTTTTCTCTTTATATATTTTAAACCCTCTTTATTTTTTTGGATGCCTAGACTTTATACTTTAAAGCCTTAAGTATAAACTCAGGAACAACATCTTTTTTCCATCGTTGCCGGAGAACGAAGAAGCGAAGTTATTTTTCCCTGGGAAGAACGACATTGATAGTTTATTAATTTGATAGTGAAAAAAGATGGAATACTTTATAAGGCTTTTTCATCTTTTACTTGGAGACTCCACGATTAATAAACTGGATTTTAACCGAAAGAATACCAGAAACAATCCAGACAAAAAGCAGACTTCGCCTGTATCCGACCCAGAAAAAATCTTGAAATCAAGAAGATACCTTAAACATACTGCTTCATCGACAAGTAAGATTTATCAACCTAAATTTGCACAGTCGAATACTACGGATCTACTTGAAATTTCAAATTCCCCTCTCCTTTGCAGAGAACCATCCATCGATAGAATTGAAATCCTAGAGCCTGGGTTGGCCTTACCCGAATTTAAAGCCGAGGCTTTTTCAACTGTTTCTTTTACCAATAAAGGTAAAAGATCTATCTCACTTCCTGCCTCGATTGACACTTCTTCACTTCTCGAAGTTCAGTTTCCAATCTCTCAAAACTTCGAAGAATATTATGTTTACCTTGACTCGAATCCTATTGGTTCTCCCGTATATACGCCCTGTGAGTCCGAAGAAAATAGTCCCCATTTTCCAAGTCCCTCTTTTTCAATCTTCCTCTCTCTTGATGATCAATTTCTCAAAACCAGCTTTCCTTTTCCAAACACAACCGAAAGGTTATCACACCCCTTTAAAAGTCCCCTTTATAATCTCCAAGTTTGATCTCCTAAATTTTCAATGGCTGCGACCGGAGCAGGTGGTGCCATAGGTGCAGGAGGAGGAGGAGCCGGTCATGAACCACCTCCCCCTCCTAGGATTTTTTCTAAAGCCGCTAGATACGCCCCTCTAGCACTCCCATTTCCCCTCCATGACCTACCTGAAAATTATATGAAAAATCTGCCGAAATTCACTGGGGAGGGAGACTTGACTATTGTCGAACATATCAATTTCTTTGATCAATTTGCTGACATCGTTGGTCTTGAACATGAATATGTTTATTCGAGACTCTTTGTTCAAACCTTTGAAGGACAGGTGAGAACCTGGTTCTGAGGTC
This sequence comes from Picea engelmannii, assembly GCA_009831015.1. Lineage (NCBI taxonomy): Eukaryota > Viridiplantae > Streptophyta > Pinopsida > Pinales > Pinaceae > Picea > Picea engelmannii. Next base: position 37,205 of record ML803303.1, read on the forward strand.
TAGCAACATGATTGATAGGGTCATATGATGAGTTGGAAAATGCTTTTATTAGACAATGGGGAGAAAGGAAAGACCATCTCTACTATCTAACCGAGTTTGGGGGCTCTGAGAAAGAAAAATTCTGAATCGATTCTCGAGTTTACCCAAAGATTTAATAAACTGTATAATAAAATTCCAGCTGAGGTTAAACCTTCCCAACCTGCAATGAAGGTAACTTTTGTTGGGGCTTTCGATCTTGATTTCGCTATGTTATTAAGGGAAAGGAGATCAATATACCTCACCAAGATGCAAGATGATGCCTTAGAAATCGAGTCAAATATGATGGCATTATGTAAGTTGAAAACAAAATTTGAAATGGGAAATAGGGAAACCAGACGGTACAGAGACCAAGCGGGACCCTCTGGATCAGGTAGGTCTTCTAAAGACAATATGGATGACATGGAAAGGATAATTAAAGAATTGTCGAATAATATCTCAAGAATGGAATTGGATCAATCAAATAATGATCATTTCCCTAGAAAGGATTTCAGAAGGAATCCTAACCCTCAAACAAAACAAAGACAGATTAAGAGTGAGGACCAAAAGATTCAATCCCCCTTCAAAAATGTAAATTTTATAGGAGGAGAAGACATGCAAGAGTTTGAGGAGTTATAAGAAGACATAAATAACCTTGGTGATGACTATCAACAACCTTATTTAACAAGACAAGATTATGAAAAATCCTTAAAAATAGAGTACATATATGAAAATAACAAGAAGAACAATATTACAGAAGATTCATCCTATCAAGGAATCACATATGATATAATGGATGGATTACACAAGAAGTATAATCTGAGACCAAGAAACAGGAATATGATAACCACCCCAGTAAAGAAAATCCTACCAGGGGGGGAAACAGACGAGACAACTTAAAAAGTTGTTGAAAAGGAGACTATTAAAATCAAGACCGTTGACACACAATCTATCAAGACAAAGCCAACGGAAATAACAACCAACAACACAAGGAAAGCGAAGATTCCTGTGACTGAAACAAAAACCTCACAAAAGAGTAAAGATGAAAATAAGGGGATAAAAGCTCAAAACACAGAATTTGATAAGATGACATGAAATTTTAGTCTTGAAAATGAGATTAATAAAAACAAAATTCCTATACCTTTGGTCGAAATAGCAAAAAACCCTGCATACAGGAAACAAATTTCTAAATTGATTAATTTTTCAGATACTGAAAGTCAGGCTGATGTTATAAACTTGGAAGACGATAAACCAAATATAATCTTTGGTCCACACTTTGAAGGTGCCAGAGATACCGTCGCTCCTTTTTATATTACGTTAACTGTACATGATAGTCTGCTTCACAATTGTATGTTGGATTCGAGAGCCTCTCATAACGTAATTCCCAAAGGTATTATGCATACGCTGGGTCTCGAAATCACTCGACCATATGGAGACTTATATTCATTCGATTCGAGAAAAGTAAAATGTGTGGGTATGATAAAGGATTTGGTCGTTAATCTTGCTCAGGTTCCTGTGAAAAACATTTTTATGGATGTAGTTGTTGCCGATATACCCCCAAAATATGGCATGTTGTTATCCAGGTCTTGGGGCGTTAAGCTTGGAGGATCCCTCCAATTGGATATGACGTATGCCACGATCCCAATCTTCGGAGGACAATTCACACGTTTATACAGAGAAATGAGGTTGGCGTTTACAGTAAGTGATCCGTTAAAACCAAAGAACTACCATGTTTATATTGTTGATCAGGATTTAGGAAATTGTATTCTATCTATTGATGATGATATTGATGTATGTATAGAAGAAAGTGGTACAAAAAAAGAATAAAAAATAAATAAAGATGTATATATTTCCGGTGTTTGGAAAATGTATTTTGATGGTGCTTCATCCTGTGAAGGAGCAGGAGCTGGAGTGTTGTTTGTGGCACCCGATGACGATTTCATTATACCTTTTTCTTATAGATTGTAGTGGGATGTATATTATACTAACAACGTATGTGAATATGAGTCTTTAGTCCTAGGATTAGAAGCTACCAGAAAATTAAAAATTAAGAACTTAAAAGTCTATGGTGATGCTGAACTGATCATAAAACAAGTTAATCGTCAATACTAGGCTAAGCACCCAAGGTTGAGATCTTATAGAAACTGTGCTTGGGATTTAATTGAGAATTTTTTCTCATCGGTTAATGTTCATTTCATTCCTAGGACTGAAAATCAACACACAGATTCACTAGCTAAAGCGGCCTCAAACTTTACGCCTCCAACAATTTTTAAACTTAAATACCATATAGAGACGAGGCACAAACCTTCCATACCGAATAACATACAACATTGGCAGGTTTTTGAGGATGACGAACAAATCAAGAATTTTTTAGAGATGGTAGATGATTTTTCCGAAACAAATGTTGACCAAGAAAACCAGAATGATCCCGCTTGGATCATGCAGGAAGGGGAAGATCCCCAAGAGTTTCAAGACAAGATTGCTAATCACCGTATGCTTATTTTGAAAAATAATCAGATCCCCAAAGGCCTGATCCCCTTAGAGAGGTTATTTAATCATGACGACATCTCTATGAAATCCACTTTACAACCTCAACCAGAGGAGGGTGAAGATTGTGATATAGGTACTAACAAAGATCCTAGATTGGTAAAATTATCTAAATATCTTTCTCTTGAAATGAAAAGTAAGTATGCCGAGTTTCTTAAACAATATAAAGATGTTTTTTCTTGGTCTTATGACCCATTAAGAACTTATGACACTACTATAATGGAACACAAAATTCCTCTAGTTTATTTTTTTAGATGTTTTCATGTAGCATGACAACGTGACAACATATATGTCAAATTGGGATGTAGAGCACCTCACTACTCTCCATACAACAAACACCTTGTTAGGGTAGAAAAAATGGGAATTATGGATAAAGGGTATCATTGGAGAAGGGTCCATCAAATTAAAAATAAGTGGAATTTAATATTAACCACACAGAGGACATCTATGATGTGAGACCCTTAAGAGGAGTAAGTCTTCCATCAATAGGTAGGTCGACCATTATCAGTGACCAAAAAAAGATAGTTTTTTTTTGTTTCTAGTAGTAGTTTACATAGGTTATGAAGCCTAAAAAGTTATGTCTTTTTGTTTTGACTTTTGTCTCTAAGTCATGTTCAATGACCTATTCGGTGTTGAAAGGTCCCACATCACCTTATAGATCTTGCATGAGAATTTGATTAGTACAAGGGACTTGCCATCAAACCTTTGCATTAATGTGATGTTTGGATTGTTATCTCCATTTCCTAGGGATAACTAAGGAGATGATGTCTCGAGGCCCTTAGGTTGTAGACATGGAGTACCGAGAGATAGATGGATGATAGTGTCCACTTGCACATGAAGAGACCCACCTCACCACCATAGATCTAAGGTTCATCATGAGGGTATCCACGACATGGGTTGGCTTACAGAAGACATTGAGTGTTGCTCCATGAGGTAGAAACCATGTATTATGGTGAGTTTCATTTCAATATTTGAGGCATTTGAGTTTGTTTCATTTAAAACTATTTTTGATTATGTAATGCCTACTTGGAAATTATGCTCTTTTCCCTATTTTCACCTTGGTGGTTGAAAATTCATCTTAGTAAGTGGTCACCCTTAGTGATACGTTTGCTAATGGGAGGTCCCCTTGAGAGGTCATCGTACCATTCTCGACCATACTTTCCACTTTCCACACTTCATCCCCTCATTTCCTTATCTTTCTGGATTTTCGGGTGTACTGATCCAAGAAGAGATTGTCCCTCATTTCATGGGAAGAAGGGGATGAAGGCCCAAAGGGAATGTAGCTGGAAAAAGATAAAAGCCATATTATGAACCTTCCAAATGATCGCCTAAAGAGGTATTGAGAACGATGAAATGATTCTCTTAAAAAAATCAAAGACCTGCAAAAGAAAATTCACATCATATAAATGTCTCACTTGTTGAGGTGTGTACATGCATGCAATGTCCCTTTATTTCCATGCATATGGAACTCTGTGCACCCCTAACTTCAAGTGACTCTGTGGTACTACCCCCCAAGCTAATTGATTAACTCATAGGGAGTACCTAGTGTTTGGACCTTAATTAATTAATTGCAATAAATGGGCTTGGAAAAAGGATGCATTGAAAATGAAGGTGCATCACACCCTCTACAAAGGCACCCATAAATGAGACACTAGGATCCCTTGTATGTCATGAACCCCATGCCTAAAAGTATTACCCCCATCAATGTCACTTTATTCACATGACTTAGAGATAGGCTCGCTTAGGAAACACTCCTAAACTTGATGTATGATTCACCCAATAGGTCGCATTGTCAACCCTCCCATATCTAAAATTGGCAAATTGCATAGGGTCTTTGAGCACTTGTTTAGTTTGATGAGGTGGTTTTTGAAGCACATGCTTAGGTGGCTCTCTTATTGATTTCTTTTAATTATTGTGATGCATTTGAATTGAGATCCTTGGAGGGTGTATTCATTGTCTTTGTAGGACCTGATTGGTGGACAGTTTTGGAAGAACAATCCTAGCTTGGGATTTCTTGGCTATTGAAACCCACAGGTTGGATACCATGACCCACACCTTGGGAAAATAAGGAAGATGAATGTTTCCTTTGGAGGCAAAAGGAGAGACCATAGAGGACCTTACCTAGCGCCTACTAGCCCAATGTTTGGCTTCTTGAGGCCAAAATGTCACACTTGAGGAGCTTGATGTCACCCTAGGGCTAGCGTTTTGGTGGTGAAGGTTTTGTCAATGGATACTTGGCACATTTTGATGGGAGAAGGCTTGACTTGAAGGAGAAAACCATAGCACATAAGAGGGAGGCCCTAGAAGGCCCAAAAAATTCCATTCTTTACTCCAACGACTTGCAAAAAGTGTCAAAATGTCACCCTTTAGAGGGATGACGTCACATTAGGGTTTCTTATGTGCATTTATTTTAAGATAAGTTTGAATTTGATAATGTAAAGGGGAAAAGTGAGGGTTGTTGACCCATTACTTTGTGGTTACCCTAAAATTAAGTGTACAAACACTTTTATGAGGATTTGTACAAATAGAGACCAAACTCTTGTCATTTTATCATAGCTCTCCCATTGTGAGAAGACTGCTTGGCTGAAATTTGTGCCCTACTTGGGAAATTCTATCTATATATATTTTCTACTATCTCTTGTGATGATTTTTCTTGGCTATTGGATGAAGAAGTAAGGCACTATCTTTCTTGGGGGATATTTCTTACTTTTATGTTGGAATTTTCTTGGTTAAAAGTAGTTTATCTTGTTAATGCTTCGACTAGGTAAGGACTATCTCTTGTTATTGCTTCTTTTCTTGGTTTCAAGGTCAATTTGTTAAGATTTTTGGGATTATAAGAGTATAAAACCCCACTAAGGCCATCATAATTGCTTTGGAATAATTTTTTGCACAAAGGAATTCTAGGAGAAGTAAAAGGGCTTACACCCTCCTAGGTTTTTCCTAGCTAGTCTTGTTTGCCTTGGGGAGTAAAAGGGTTTACACCCCCAAGGAAGTAGCACAAATAGCTCTTTAATTTTAAAGACTCCATAACCCAATAGTTAAAGGCACTAATTTCTTGCATTGGAGAAATAAAATCATTGCATTGGGGATACATAGAATTACGAGATATTGGAATTGTCTAAGTTGGGATCTTTTATATATGCTTTAAGCTTGCTAAATCCTCTAGGGCATCTAGATTGGTCAAGTGGATTTTAAGCTATAGCTAAGTAAAATATGCAGCCATTAGGGTTGAAACAAATAATCTTATATCTTGATTTTAACTTGCTTTTTAATTGTGGAAATTTGCTAGTAAACCATTATTATCATTCTACTGCTAATTGGTGAACTTTTTGTCGAATTACTCACTTGTTTTCGTGGTTAAAACTTGTTGTTGTAGAAAATATTTTCTACAGCCACTTGGCTATTACAAACATACTCTAAAAACATCATATAAAAAACCTCTAAAACCACTAAATCTTGTGCTAAAGTATTGGGTATTACTATACATGTTTTATGCTTCATATTCCAACAAATATTTGATGTGTTAAGTGGTTAGATCTGTAGTAATTGGTTATTTTATTTGCTGATATATACTCTTGTTCACCGCTGTATTTAGGGACAACAAGATTAAAATGATTTTCCACTTAACTTTGAGCTTTTACTCTTGTCTCTTCTTGTGTCTCGGGGAGGTACAACCATCTTACACAGGTACTCACACACTTGGAAATCATAAATCAACATCAAGACTCGTTATCAAGCCATCCTCCACTTAGTACTTTGACCTATAGGGGTAGCACTTCCATAATATCACTTGTTGGTTGTGGAGCCTTATTATCTTCCCGTTTCATATGTAGGTCAAAGAAATTGCAGGATACACAATTCATGCCCCCCCAACCATGAGGGGGCCGAAAGTTTTTTTTTTAAATGCAATTAAAATATTGTAATTTCATAGTCAATCTAGACCGTTCATTATAAGGTCATAGATTTGACGATAGAAGTTATGTTAGGGTTTGTTTTCGTAGAAGGAAACCCTCTTTTATGAGGGAATTTTTTTGTGACAGTATGTTATGGCGAATATTGTGTTATGAGAGAGGAGACTGTGAGAGAAAGAAGAGGAAGTTACAACATGTGTGTTATAGGTTGTATCCCTTCATTTTGCTAGATAATAAAAATGAAGGACCTAACAATTTCTCTGGTGGACATAACCCACACTAGGTGAACCACGCATATCTGTGTCTCTATTGTATTGTGTATATTCTGTGTTTTATTTCCGCATTTGTTTTATTTTATTGCTCCACGATCCTATTTTTTCTAACAAATAGTATCAAAGAAAAAGGTAACTCATAGGAAAAGAGGGTTCCTGGTTCGAGTGGGAGCAATGGAAGAAGATATAAATTTTAGGGTCGAGAAATTTATTGGCAAAAATTACCAATTATGGAAGATGCAGATGGAAGATTATTTATATCAGAAGGATCTTTACCTACCATTGGATGGAAAAGCAAAAAAGTTGACAAGTATGACAGATGCAAAATGAGAGATTCTTAATAGAAAGGTATTGGGACCGATACGATTGATCCTGGCAGCGTCGATGGCTTTCAATATTTCAAAATAAAAGACAATGAAGGATCTAATGGATGCATTGGATAAACTATATGAAAAACTCTCAACATCCAATAAGGTATTTCTAATGAAGCGATTATTTAATATGAAGATTTTAGAAGGTGGGTTTTTGCCAATCATTTAAATGAATTTAATACGATTACTAATCAACTAAGTTCTGTAAAAGTGGACTTTTATGATGAGTTCAGGGCTCTTCTAATCTTATGTTCATTGCTAGAAAGATGGAATGGATTGGTCATGGTTGTAAGTAACTCTATCTCTAGTTCAAACACTCTAAAATTTGATGATGTTGTTGGCGTTATCCTTAGCGAGAAAATGTGACTGAAAAGCACAGGTGAGACATCAGGTAATGCATTGACTGTGGAGAATAGGTGAAGAAAAAAGGATAAAAGAAAGGGCTCAGGGAACCATGGGAATTATATGAAGAACAGATCCAAATCCAGACTAGGAAAGATAGAGTGTTGGAATTGTGGGAAGAAAGGACATCTGAAGAAAGACTGTAGAGCTCTAAATAAGCAAAGAGATGAACAACAAGAGAAAAAATAGGAAGAAAATGTAACATGTGATGTGTTACAAGATGCTTTGATTCTTTCTATAGATAATGTTTTTAAGTCTTGGGTAGTAGATTCAGGAGCTTCATTTCATGCCACACCCCATAGGAATGGAAACCAATGGTTGTTGAAAGAGGTAATAAATGTTCTAGATCTAAGAAAAAATACGATTTCAACAGGGCAGTTGGAAAGTGAAGGTTGTATATCTACATTTACAGATAAGTTGTGGAAGGTCACCAAAGGATCAATGATGATAGAAAAAGGAGAGAAGGTAGGTACATTATATTTATGTATTGGTAATACTAACTCTTCTATCTCTTTAGCTTCTACAAGAGTGGACATAACACTATGACATCATAGGCTTGGACACATGAGTGAAAAAGGGATGCAGATCCTTCACAAAAGAAATTTGTTGCCATGTCTTAAACAAATTGATTTGGATTTATGTGAGCACCTTGTTTATGGAAAATATAAGAGAGTCAGATTTATCAGATTTGGAAAGGAAAATAAGAGTGAAAGGTTAGATCTTGTGCATACAGATTTATGGGGACCATATCATGTATCATCTCTTGGTGGATCTCGTCATTATATTACTTTTATTAATGATGCAACTAGAAAAACTTGGGTTTATTGCATTCGACACAAATATGATGTTTTTGAAACTTTTAAGAAATGAAAAGATTTGGTTGAGAATGAGACAGGAAAGTTTTTAAAGTGTCTCAGATTAGACAATGGAGGTGAATATTGCAACAAGGAGTTTGATGATTACTGTTCATACCATGGGATTCGTAGAGAGAATATAGTTCCAAGAACACCACAAGAAAATGGTGTGTTAGAAAGGATGAATAAGACAATCATGGAGCGCACTAGGAATATGATATTGCATGCTAGGTTTGCCTTACAATTATGGGCAAATGTTGTAGATATTGTTGTTTACTTAATAAACATAGGACCTTTAATCTCTTTGTATGGTGGCATTCCATAGGAGGCATGGACAGGAAAAAAGCTAAACTTTTTTATTTATGAATACTTTCGGTTGTGAATCGTTTGTCCATTGTTGGCACAGGGGCAGAACCAGGGTTCAACGCTCAAGAGAGCACCAACAAAGCCCTAACTATCAGCCCTTTCGACAACACCTGCAGAGCAGATGAAGTCTCACCCGAGGTAGAGGCAGGGGTGTTTGCAAGACTCAGGTGTCTACAACCTTTTATGGGACATGGATCTATGATTATATCATTTATAGAGCACTTAGCATCGATCATTCATCAATATTCAACCCTTATTATACTTCACAGACAGCACAGAGCTTCGCGGTGTACAGTCAGATCTACAGTATTTCAGCACTTAACCATAGTAACCCAGATTAGATCTAGTAGATCAACACTAAGCATCCTCATACACATCAGATCTAATAATCATATATATCTAAGAAGCACAGAGCATAAGTGGATATATCAAAGCACATAGCATAAGAAAAGATAAACACATTGAATCAAAGCACAAATCATAACACACGGGTTTACGTGGTTCACAACCACCTTGGGGCTACGTCCACAAGATATTCTTCTTTATTATCGTCTTCAATCTATTACAAGCACAAAGCCTCCAAAACCCTTCTTCGCATAGGATAGAATATTTGCGCAACTCCCTAGATTCTTGTTCCTTACGTTACAACACTTAGATTTCTATAGCAACCTCACAATAACTTGCACTTAGCCTTGCAAGCCTTACACGGTTCACACAGAGCACCTATTCAACATCACATAGATGCACTACCAATTGCACTAAGCAATCACATCTACTACTTTTTACATTGCCTATCCTTCTATTTGTACATTACAACAGTGGTCCTAAGCATGGGTAAACCCACGTGCCAACATCCCTTTCCCATTACATTAACCCAAAAACCCAAAAAGGACCCAAAAGGGGGCCTAGCTTCCACAATTTCACTTCTCTTTGCACTTTGTCTTCGACAGGCTGTCGAAGTCCCAAAAACGGTAAATTATGACCAAGTGTTCCTCAAAACTTGGTCAAGGTCCAAGAGGCCCCCAACACTCACCTATGACTCGTCCCGAGTCACTCTGGTCTGATCAATTCTGCTTCGAATGCCTCAAGCTTGGCTCGAGCTGCTTCGACCTGATGTAGTGCGACAACCTATTACTCAATGAACTCTTGGATCACTGCGTCGTTTACTGGCCCTTCCAAGCGTTGTTCCATGGTGATGACAACCTGTTCAAGCTCGAATCCCTGGCTTTCAACTTCAGTGTCAGTTGGCATGCCTTTTCTTGGATTGGTTGAAGTTGTTGGGAGACTTCCATCACTTTACTTTGCAATGTGTGTACCTGTTGTTGGGAGGTGCGTTGTTCTGGAAATCTCTTCATTCTGTCGACTAGGGTCAAGGCCTTCATCTACGCTTGTAGCGTATCTGCATGATGCTTTGCTTCTTGGAGTTGTGTCTCTAATGACCACAACTCTGGATTCTCTGTGAGGTTCTCATAAGTCTGGGCGCTTCTAGTGCTCAATTGCTTGCATTCAAAGGCAAGGGTTTTTAATCGGCCAATTGTGTTGCGGGCAGTTGCCTTCCTTAGGTATCTTATTTCTTGAGGAGTCTCGGGCACAGTACGAAGTTCCAGATCTGCGATGTGCTGCTGAAGTTGTTGGATTACTTCTTCAAGTTGTGCCACCTGTTATGGGACACGTTCTTCAATATTCACTTCGATGACCGTCACAGAGCGAAGTGCTTTGTGAACCCTTTCCTGTACTTCAAGTTTATCTGCTAGTAACTAGTCTTTTCTCTATTGTAACTATGCTTTTTCCCCATCCCACTTCGCTTGCAGGGGAAGCTTTTCCCGTTTTGCCTTACTCTGTTTTTCTACAAGTGCACTCTGTACTTGTGTAAAAGCCTGGGTGGCTTGCGTTGTGTCTTCTTGAGTTCGTCGAAGGCGAGCTTCGACTTTATCAGCGATCTGGTGTAATTGGGTGGGATCATCGCATGTTCCTGCTGTTCCAATTATCAAGGGCGCAGTAGAAACTGCTTAGCTGGACTGAAGTGCCTGTTGCACTTCTTGAATTTCACCCTTGATTCGGTTGAATACCTCCTCCTGCTTCGCTTCTTGATTTTTTGCGATCTCTAGTGAAGCATCATTCAACGCAACGATTAAGAAGTTGAAGTCGTCTGGTGTGAGGGTAGTCTTAAACGTAGTCCGGGTGGCCCTAGTTTTATTTCGGGATGAGGGATTTGGTGGGGTAATCCTCCTTTTTTTAGAGGGATCCTCCTCCTCACTAGGTGGAGTAACCTCGCCTTTGTTTTGCTCAACTTTTGTGCCACCTAGTTCTTTGCCATCACCTCCCTGTGCAGGTGAGATCGAAGTAGTCTTCGTTGATGTGCTATGGACATCTTGAACTTCATCATCCTTCTTAGTCTTTCTTGGTCCAGGTGTATCCGGCATAGCTTCAGGGCTATCCACATCGGACATTTTTGTGGGGTCTGCTACAACAAGGAGGTTCGCCGACCATTCCTTGGTAATCTTCTCCAAGTCTTCTACTGTCAACTTGTAGTATGACTGGAGTTGTTGTTTGTGCTCATCAGCGTGCGTTGTGATATAGGTGAAGTGGAGGTCCACGCTGAATTTTATCAAAGGTCTAAACCTGTGAAGTGTGTTTGGGGTGAGGCACGGTGTAGACTGGATTTCATTCTTCAATTGGTTGTAATATGCGTGGAAGAGGACATTGGACTTCCACTGCTTGTTCATGTCACTGGAGTAACACAACGTACAGAACTTCGCGGGCAGTGGTTCGAAGGGTTCGATCTCTGGAAAAGTGGCACCTTCTGGTAGCTCCCAGGCGATGAAAGCGATTAGTATGAGAAACCAACTAAAGTGGAGCTCATACCCTTGGTATTGCACTTCTTTGCAATCAAGCTCTAGCTGGTTTACAAGGTATTGCGCCCAGTTCATCTATAGTCCCTCAATGCACTTCCCTGCGAGGTCAACTATGAATCTAGTCACTTGTGTTGGTCTGTTCTTGTGAACTAGCTTGTGTGCGATCAACTGACAGGGAAGGTGCACTGTGCCACTCTGGATAGAGGCTACCTTGTAGCCTCGCATGCCTTTTTCGACATCGCCATAAGTTTCTTTTATCTTCTACGCTAGTGCTTGGTCTGAGGTCTTTCCAGGGTAAAACTCCTGTGGGTTAGGGCCTTGCATACTAAGTCTTGTGATCTGATTGATCAAGGTCATATCCATAGTGATGTGGCGGTCCAACCATAACTATCCTCTGTGGTAGCAAGACAACAACAACTTGACGCATGCGTTGATTTCCTGGTGTCTATCGAAATGCGAGATCTTCATTACATTAAGCAGTGTGGACTGCACAAGGTTATGGGTCCATGATTGTGGGACAATCTTAGAATTCTTGCCTTTGGTCCTGGTTAAGTACTTATGCGGGGCTAACATGCTATAAACTTTACGATCTCTAAGGTTAAAATCATTAAATTTCAGTGCTGCGAGCTTATCCTGGTTAGCATGAACTGCGCACACCCCTTTCGGAAGGTACGTGTTGATCAAAGTGTACTCAAAGTCTCGAGGTACATTGTCATGGTTGATGGCACCGCTTAAAGGTGGTAAGTAAGTAGGTAGAATGTGTGGGATAAGCTTGGCATTTGCGATGTCATCCCTGTGCTTGGTCCTTTTCTCATCGATCGACCGGAATGGACCGGCGCGAGCAGTGGAAGGGGAGGCCTGGAGTCCTCTTGTTGACGATGCTTGGACTCTTGTAGATAATCCTCGCTCTGACATGACTCTCTCAGTCGTTAAGTCAATCAAAACTTCTTCAACTACTTTTTCAACAGCGCTGAGCTCATCCGACATACAAGCTCGGGTCAACTAGCTCGGGTGTGAAGTGAATTCAGAGACTACAGTGAACGGTATGGGAACAAGGCAATGATCACAGGGTGAAGTAATCTTAGGTTTTGGTCTCAAATTCTCACTTAGCAAAAAGTATTGTCGGTGTGTGGTGTGATGGACTAAGTAGGGAAACTTAGCAACGGTCTGCTTGCAACAGGTATGAGGCTGCATTAACTTATGTTATGTTCGTTATGGTGTGATCTAATGGTCTAGTGGCTAGCCATAAATGATTTTCGACCCTTTCGAAGCGACAGTCGAACGATTATGTTGGCTTCCAATGGCTATATTACTTCGCCTCGATGAAGTGGCATATGTCGTTTTTCTGATATCCCGACAAAGCTCCAATTCTGCAAAGTGTCTTGCTGCGAGGTACCCTCTGGGATCTTCTATAATTTTTCAATATTAGCCTTCTTCTTACTTAGCTTTCTAGCCTTCTTTCCAGTGAGCTTCGTCTCGGTGATTCTCTTCCCTTTTTGATTCTTATTTTCCTTGGACATAGTCACTTCGTGCTGGTGAGATTCTCTCCTGGGGTTTAGGTATATCACTTCTTCTTTGTTTGGGGTAGAAATTTAAGCCTTTTGTGTAGCTTTGGCCTCGACATCTGGGCTTCTAGTGTCATATGTCTTCGAGTGGTTCTCTTGTTCTTCTATCAACTGTGCGATCCTTTTAGTCATGAAATCTTTTAACTCTTGTCTCTGTTGTTCTAAAACCTCTTCTTCTTCCTTCTTTCTAGCTTGATCTCTTTCAATCCAAGGTTTTCCGAGTAGCATAGTAAACGGGGCACTGTCCTTAATGAATTTGATAATCTCAAAATCTTCTTCTGTCGAAGTTCCATTGACTGTCATAGGTATCTAAGCGAGTTTTCCACATAACATCATCGATTTTCCTCTAAATAGTCCTATTCCTTCCAATGAGAGAATCATAGGCTTCCCTATAGCTTCCCAAGTTCTTTCTGGCATAATGTTCACTTGTGTTTTTTCATCAAGAATACAGTCAATGTTGAAGTCCCCTATTCTTGCTTCGAGTTTCTCCTTTTCTTTGAAGATCTCTGGTAATTGGACATCTTTATGTTCCTTCAGGCTTTCTTTCATCTGCATTAATACTTTCTTTGATTCTTGTTGGGTTTCTGCCTTTTCTGGATCTGCCTTATGGTCTTCTTGATTCAGATTTATCCTTTCAAGCTTAGCGATCATTCTAGGGCAATCCAATACCTCATGGTCCATAGCTTTGCAACAGAGACAACTAGGTCATCTACCAGGGCATTCCTTAGCTAGATGGCCTGGTTTTCTACAATTGTAACATAGGATTAATCCTCACTTTATTTTAAATGATCCCCAGCCTCTTCTGTACTGCGCACTAGAATCGTGATAGCTAACCTGCAAAAAATTCTTTCTAGGATTCTGCATCCATTTGTTAGTCCATACATTCTTTCTATTCATAGGTATAACATATCTATCATTATACTTATTAGATCTATTCATATCAAACTTTCTTTCATATATTAATGCTCTAGTTTTTGAGCTAGGACAGAATCTATCAAACATACCTAGATCCATGCTCTAGAAAAAATTTCACTTATCTTACTTCTACAGAGCACAAAGCTTCCAAATCTAAGAACTTTTAACTATTCTTACCTTTATTAGAGCACATAGCTTACAGATCTTACATCTTTTCTGCAGATCTAACCTCTTTCTTTCAGAAATTTCCACTTTTACTTTTTCTTAGAGAACAGAGCATTCAGGTCTCTCTTATTTTCTTCAGATCTGATCTTACTCTCTTCAGATCTGACCTTATTCCTGGCACAAAGCTTCATAGGTCAAGTAAAAATATGCGCACTAGGGCAACAGATCTACGCACAGAGTGTTCTTTTGCACAAAGTTTCTTCTTCCTCTGTTCCCAACAATCACAGTTTCAGGTCCCGGCAATGGAACCATTTGTTGGCACAAAGGCAAACCCAGGGTTCAATGCTCAAGAGTGCACCAACAAATCCCTAACTACCGACCCTTTCAAAAACACCTGCGAAGCAGATGAAGTCTCACCCGAGGTAGAGGCAGGGGTGGTTGCAAGACTCAGGTGTCTGCAACCTTAGTTGGGACACAGATATGTTATTATATTATTTACAGAGCACTTAGCATCGATCATTCATCAATATTCAACCCTTATTATACTTCCCAGACAACACATAACTTCACAGTGTATACTCAGATCTACAGTACTTCATCACTTAACCATAGTAACCCAGATCAGATCTAGTAGATCAACACTAAGCATCCTCATACACATCAGATCTAACAATCATATATATCTAATAAGAACAGAGAATAAGTGGATATATCAAAGAATATAGCATAAGCAAAGATAAACACATTGAATGAAAGCACAAAGCATAACACACAGGTTTACGCGGTTCACCCCCACCCTAGGGCTACGTCCACAAGATCTTTTTTTTTATTATCGTCTTCAATCTCTTACAAGCACAAAGCCTCCAAAACCCTTCTTCGCATAGGACATACGATCTGCACAGCTCGCTAGATCCTTCTTCCTTGCGTTACAACACTTAGCTTTCTATAGCAACCTCACAGTAACTTGCACTTAGCCTTGCAAGCCTTACATAGTTCGCACAGAGCACCTATTCAACATCACATAGATGCACTGCCAATTGCACTAAGCAATCACATCTACTACTTCTTACATTTCCTATCCATCTATTTATACATTAAAATAGTGGGCCTAAGCATGGGTAAACCCATGGGCCGACATCCCTTTCCCATTACATTAAACCAAAAACCCAAAAAGGGGCCTAGCTTCAACAATTTCCTCTTCGCTTTGCGCTTTTTCTTCGATAGTCTGTTGAAGTCCCAAAAACGGTCAATTATGACCAAGTGTTCCTCAAAACTTGGTCAAGGGCCAACATCCATATTGACAAAGAAAATAGAACAAAGCTTGAGGAAAATCCAAGAGGTGTACCTTTATTGGATACAATGTTAATGATTTTGGTTATCGCTTATGGGATTATGAAAATCACAAAATAATTAGGAGTATAGATGTCATATTCAATGAGAAGGTCATGTACAAAGATGAGTCGCAGGGAAAAAAATAGGAAAAAGAAAAACCAGAATACACAGTGCTTGATGAGATCACTGAAGAAAAAATTCCAAAGGTACCATAAAATCAAAATGTACAACAACATGAGCAACATGTACCTCAAACTCCTGCATGTCTTGTTAGAAGATCTACCAGGTTAAGTAGACCCCCTGAACGATACTCTCCTTCATTGTTACATTTATTGTTGACTAACTTTGGTGAAACAAAAAGTTATGAAGAGGCAATGCAAATAGACACTAAAAAGAAGTGGGAGCAAGGCATGAGAGAGGAAATTGATTCCTTGGTAAATAACTAGACTTGGGACCTGGTTAAGTTGCCTACAGGAAAAAGAGCATTGCAAAATAAATGGGTTTACAGGTTGAAGGAATAAGATGGAGGTAAAAAGTGGTACAAGGCTAGACTTGTTGTAAAGGGGTTTGCACAAAATAAAGGTATAGATTTTGATGAAATATTTTATCCTGTTGTTAAAATGACTTCAATTAGGACTATTTTAAGTCTTGTGGAAGTATAAGATTTGCATCTTGAACAATTAGATGTAA
>ML803303.1:54029-76196 GCA_009831015.1 Picea engelmannii
TTCTATAGGGATATGTTGATTCATATATAACAAGTGATAAGGATACCATGAGGAGCACCACAGGGCATGTTTTTATTGTAGATGGAACAACAATAAGTTGTATTTCAAAAATGCAAAAGGTTGTTGCACTCTCAACAACATAAGTAGAGTATGTTGCTGCTACAGAGGATAGTAAAGAGATGAATTGGTTACAAAGGTTTATGGAGGAATTGGGAAAAAAGTAGGAGAATAATCGGTTGTACTATGACAGTGAGAGTGCCATTCATATTACAAAGAACTCAACCTTCCATTCTAAGTCTAAGCATATACAACTCAGATACCATTTCATACAATCTATCTTTGAAGATGAACATTTGAAGTTGGAAAAGATACATACTAAGTCAGAATAATGCAGACATGTTAACAAATCTAGTAACCAGGGATAAACTGAGTTCCTGCTCAATTTCAGTTGGCCTTCTAGCATGAAGGTGAAGATGAGAAATTTTCTAGGTCCAAGGTGATCATAGTCCAACAGGTACAAAAACAGTGGATTTGTTATGATCAGTCTCCAAGTTGGATATTATTGGTTCTGGAGCCTAATTATATTGCTAATTCGTATGTAGGTCAAAGAAACTGTAGGATACATAATTCATACCCCCCTTGACCATGAGGGGGCCAAATTTTTTGTTTTTTTGCAATTCAAATATTGTAATTTCATAGTCAATCTAGATCGTTCATTATAAGGTCGCAGATCTGACGACAGAAGTTATGTTAGGGTTTTTTTTCCCTAGAAGGTGTTGGGTATGTGTTATATTCTTTGCACAACTAGCATTAGTGTCTATTATGTTATGCCAGGCACGTAGGGGGGTGATAGCCCCCCTCTGCGAGGGTTTAGGGAAAATGCCCTTGAGAATTTATTTTTTTCCTAAGGAAACATGTCACATTTTTGCCTCGTTTTTCGTGTCACCTTGATTTTCCCGTCCATTGTTGGGCAGTTTTTTGGTACATGATTTTTGTATTTGGTTTTCTGTTTCCAGTTAAGGAATTAAGGTTGTGGACTAATCTACGTCATTGGGTTAGGGTTTTGGATGATGCTGACTCCTATATGTATATTGTATTGTAAACAATGTATCAGTATGAATGAATATATAATATGTTGGTTTTCCTGGTTTGGGTTTCTAGGGGAAAAATATCTGTGTAATGTGTGTATTTTCCATTGTATCTTTTCAATTCTTTTATTGAAAATTTGTTTGAAGTAAAATATTGTACAAGGTTAAAATCTACATTTAGTATCAGAGCTTTGTTGGCTTCAAGGGGACACCTTTGTGGTCAAGGGTTTGGCTTGGGACTATGATAAGCCTTGTTACAGTGGGAGATCTGTGGTATTTATTTTTAAGGTGCAAATAAATAGCGAGTAGTTCAAAAATGGAGATCAAGAAGTTTAATGAGCAAAGTTTTGAGTTGTAGAAGCTCAAGATGGAAGACTTGTCCGTGGATAGAGATCAGTGGATCATGGTGGATCCAAGTACTGCACCTACAGGAACTTCAATAGATGAATGGAAAAAGTTGGATCAGAAGGCGAAGAGCACAATTCGACTGTGTCTCTCAGATTCAATATTACTAAATGTGTGATAGGAATCTACAACCAAAGATTTATGGGATAATTTGGGGAAGTTGTATCAGTCTAAGTCCCTAGTAAATAAACTATTCTTGAGAAAGAAGTTGTATAACCTGAGGATGGGATATGGAGACTTGGTGGCAGAGCATTTGAACGCCTTCAATATTGTGGTAAGTCAGTTAGTATTTGTTGAGATTAAAATTTCAGATGAAGATAAGTGTATCAATTTATTGTTCTCTTTACCAAACTCGTGGGATAGTATGGTTTTGGCCATAGGTAGTAATAAAAATTCCTTGAAGTTTGATGAAGTGGTCTCATCCTTGTTGCAAGAGGAGATGAAATGAAAGAACATGGAAGGATAGAGCACATATGCATTATTTGCAAGAGGATGCTCCCAGGAAAGAAATAGATCTAAGTCCTCAAGTGGGAGATCTAAGTCTCCCGAAAAGTTTATAAAGGTATGTTGGAGATGTGGAATATAAGGGCACTACAAGAAGCTGTGTAGTTCCAAAGTTGAGAAAAAGAAAAGATCTGAAGAATCTCCTTCTACAGAAGAAAATACCTACAAGGAAGAAGGAGGGGATGTGTACTTGACTTCTTCAAGAACACATGCAGATCATGAGGCATGTTGGTTGACTCAGGTGCATCCTTTCATATGATTCCCCACAGGGAGTGGTTATGATAATATGAAAGGTATGATGGAGGTAATGTTTTCCTAGGTGATGAATCGACAACCAAAATCATAGGTCGAGGAAAAGTCAAGTTGAGGCTCATAGATGGAAGGATTATAACACTACTTAGTGTTCTGCACATCCCAGGATTGGCCATAAATTTGATTTCTGTAAGAAAAATGAATGATGTAGGGATAAAACCAATATTTGAAAAGGAAACCTGCAAGATTGTTCGCGGAGCAATGGTGCTACTGAAGGGAGTTCGGTTTAGAACTTTGTATAAGTTGCAAGGAATAACTATTAGTGATGGGTGTAATAGTTGCATTTTTCATGATATTGGAGTTGAAGAAGAAAGAAATCCTACAGTCTAGTTGCTCTCTAGATTTTGATTTCTATGAACATTGTGTATATGGGAAGCATAATCGGGTAAGATTCCCATCTGGTGCGATGAGGGCAGAAGGTATTTTACAACTAGTTCACAGTGATGTGTTTGGACCTATGTTGGTTCCATCATTGAGAAAATATGTGTACTATTTCTCATTTATAGATGACTTCTCGAGGAAGACTTAAATATATTTCCTTAGGAAGAAATCTGAAGTCTTTGAAAAGTTGAAAGAGGTTAAGGTTCTTGTTGAGAATCAAACAAAGAAAAGAATTAAGGTGTCGAGGACAGATAATGGTAGAGAGTTCTGCGGGAATGAATTTGAAGAATTTTGTAAGAAGAATGGTATAGAAATGTAGAAGACTACTCCATATACACCTCGGCATAATGGAGGTACATAAAGGATGAACAAGACGCTGATGGAAAAAGAAAGGTACATGCTTAGTGTTGTCAGGTTAGGAAATAATTATGGGCAAAGGCAGTGGGTACTTCATGTTACCTGGTCAACATATAACCCTCATCAACGATGGATGACAAGACTCCACAAGAGGTATGCACTGGTAAGAAACCTTCTCTCACACATCTCAAGGTATTTGGCTGTGAGGCCTATGTCCATGTTCCAAAGGA
Organism: Picea engelmannii; assembly: GCA_009831015.1. Lineage (NCBI taxonomy): Eukaryota > Viridiplantae > Streptophyta > Pinopsida > Pinales > Pinaceae > Picea > Picea engelmannii. The sequence goes on from ML803303.1 coordinate 57,307, forward strand.
AAACATGAGTAAGCTAGATAAGAAGGCTAAATTTTTTATTTTTATCTGGTATAAATATGGTCTCAAAGGTTACAATCTTTGGAAACCAGAAACTAAGAAGTTTGTGTATAGCCGAGATGTGGTATTTAGAGAAATGAAGGATTTTGTTATACAGAAAGTCCTACCAAGTAAGGAAGAACCAGAGAAAACATAGTTTGATTCAAAGGATGATGAATCAGACTCTACAAAAGAACATGAATCAGAAGAAGACGATCCTCATACTCTAGTATTGAGGAGATCGGTTCAAGAAATAAGGCTACCAAAAAGGTATACTCCATCTGATTTCCATTCAAGTTTTGATTTGTCTATTATTGATGATGATCCTAGAACTGTCAAGGAGGCAGTGGATTCAGAGGATGGAAATCTCTGGAAAAAGGCCATGGATGAAGAAATGGCATCCTAAAAAGAAGCTGAATGCAGAAGCAAAAGTGGAGAAATACAAATCTCAGTTAGTAGCAAAGGGTTATTCCTAGGTCGAGAGAATTGATTTTGGTGAGATTTTTTCTCCTGCTGCCAAGTTAACTTCTATAATGTTTATGTTATTTGTTGCTGAGAAATCTATTGGATGAGCAAAAGAGAGGTTGTAGTGGAACTTTCAACTACATAAGTTGAATACATGGAAACCACTCTTGCAAGTAAGGAAGTAGTATCGTTACAAATATTGTGTTTAGGTATTGGGTTGGTACAACAAGCTCTAAGGATAGATTTTGATAGTCATAGTGCAATTTTTCTGGCGAAGAACCCAACTTATCATTTAAAGACAAAGCATATTGATGTTCAATATCACTTTGTGAGAGACATGGTTGAAGAAAATAGAATGTTGATGATGAAGGTGGACACTTTGAATAATGTTGTAGATTCATTAACAAAGTCTGTGAGCACTAAGAAGTTCTCTTGGTGTAGAGGATCCATGGGTATTGTTACCCTTGATTGTTGACTATGTAACCCTGTAACCCCCTGTATGCAAAGAAAACAACAAATGGGATAATGTTGGGTACGTGTTATATTCTTTGCACGAATAGCATTAGTGTCTGCTCCATTGCGTCGGACGCGCAGGGAGGTTTGAGGGGGGGCCTTTCTCCTGAGAAATTGTTTTGCCTCGATAAATGTGTCACATTTTGCCTCATTTTTTCATGTCGCCTAAATTTTTGTGCCCATTGTTGGGCTTTTTTTTGGCACATGGTTATTACCGATGGTTTTCTATTTCCAGTTAAGGAATTAGTGTTGTTGACTAATCCAGGTCATTGGATTAAGGTTTTGGATGCTGCTGGCTCTTATATGTATATTGTATTGTAAACAATGTGTCACGATGAATGCATATAAAATATGTTGGTATTCCCAGTTTGGGTTTCTAGGGGAAAAGCATCTGTGTAATGTGTGTATTTGGAATTGTACATTTTCTGTTCTTTTATTGAAAATTTGTTTACAATAAAATATTGTACAAGGTTAAAATCTATAGAAGGCAACCCTATTTTATGAGGGAATTATATTTCAGTTGTATGTTATGGAGAATATTGTATTATGAGAGAGGATACTGTGAGAGAAAGAATATGAAGTTACAGTGGGTGTGCTATAGGTTTTATCGCTTCATTTTGTTGGATAATAAAAAGGAAGGACTTGGAAATTTCTTTGGTGGACGTATCCCACACTGGGTGAACCACGTATATACATGTCTCTATTGTATTGTGTATCTTCTGTGTTTTATTTTATTGCTCTACAATCTTGTTTTTTCTAACATCACTTTCCAACTCATTTCCCCCTAGGGTCACCTGAGATTCCCCCTTTGTGTTGGATCTATCGTACACTAAAGTGAGGGGAGGGATTATCTAAGGTGACAGTGGGTATACTCTCCCACCATTATCGACATCTTGTGGATTGGGTCGGGCTTTACCCAACCTATAATTTGTGTGATAACATGGATCATTTGGAGTCAATGCACATCCACATTCCCTTGAATGTTTTTGTATGAAGTTGCATAATAGTACATACAAAATATTTTTCATTTCCAACTCATGTTCCTTTGAAGGTTGATATGATTGAAACATATTTTTCAATGGTTTGGAAATTCAAGTCATAGAAGGCTTGCCTAGATTTCAAAGCATTCCATCCCAAGGGGAAGTCACAACAATGGTAGACAATATTTGTTAGGTAGCTAGAGAGGTAGTAGTGGGGGCCCAGAGGGCCCATAGTGATAATAGTAGAGGCCATTCAATGTAAAGTGGACTAGGTCCACTATATTATTAAATAAGGCCCACTATAATAGTTAGATATAATAAATGTAAGATGAATTCTTAGAAGGTTCTACTTCTAGAAGATTCCTCCTATAGAATGTTCTTAGGTGATGGTAGCACTATATAAAGGGGTTCAAGCAATGTAATGGGATATGAAGAGAAGTATTGTATTTGGAGCGGTAGCTCAATAGGAGGATGCCTCCTCGAAGAGGCAAGTGAACAGGAGAGGATCCCTTCCATAATAGGATCCATTGTATGGTGTTACCCCACCTCAAGGGTTTGGTAATAATAAAGTGTGGATTTCTATCTTTATTTGTGGATATTGTCAGGCAAATTATATCACTTTTCTAATGACTTGAAAACATTAAATTGTCAAACCAGGGTTGGTAATCTTAGAGCTGCTACACTATATGTGCAGGTAAGAATATTCTAAAAACTATTCAAAAGAAGCCAAATTACTTTATCTATAAAACTCTCTACTTTCAAAATGCAGGAAAGGATATTTAACCATTAATTTCATCTATTCTATTTTAACCATCTACTGTCTACAACTAATGCTAAGCAAACCATTTAACCTATACCAAACTAGAGAAATTTAAATACCAAACATAACTCTAAGCTATCCTTTGAGTCATCTAAATTTAACTTTGAATCAGAACTCTTATTCTATCATCCATTAATTCACAATTCATTTATCAGAAATGCAGAAAGAAATGTTTTAATCACTAAATTCTTCTTATATCTTTTAGTCATCTACAGTGTTGTGGGTGCTCGTGGAAAAATACTCTAGATCTAAGAATAAAGATTTAAAATTCACTGTTTACAAAGGAAATATTAAACTTCTAATGAGTTGAAGTAATCATAATAGTGTTGAACAAGTATAAAACAGAGTAACTAGTGCGAAATGGGTACGAAACACTAACAATAACTCTATTCTATTTGTAAATCTATTTCCTATGGAAGGGAAATCCTATAAGATTGTAAGGATAAATTTAATCTACAAAATCACAACTAATCCACTAATTATAAATTCAATCTAAGTCACTAACTCTACAATTTCCTTCAACCAACCTCTGTAAAGGTAAATGATAAAAACTAGTCAAACTACAAACTTACAAGCTACTAATGAAATTAATTGAAATTCAACTATCATGCATGAATTTATCTATATTAACAAGAATTCAAATGATCCAAGACTTGTGAATTAATTTAAAACCTATTTAATTCTACCATTCAGTATTTCTATCCTATGATTCAATCTACGACTTTAGAAAATTGATGATTCAATCTACAAAGCACAAAACATGGTTATTCAAATCTATCTGCCAACTATCTAGGTTCTGTGCAGAGAGATCACTCTATAGAATTATAATGCCATGTGATCTAATTTATAACGGAATTCAATCTAACAGTTGCATATTTAAATCATAAAAACATGGAATAATTTCTACAGTGATTATTTCTATTGAAACAACAATCAACATCTACTTTGTATATCTACTATAAAATGAAGAGATCATCTACCTCTGGTGGTGGGCCCTCCCACAGAGACAGAGATCCCTATTAACGTTTTAGAAAAGAATGATCTATGCTACCATATCCATTCAATAGCGATTGCAAAACGATTAATCCATGTGTTCAATATTTAACCAAACATCAATTCAGAGAGAAAACCAGTATCATTCTATTTAGCAAAAATCCCAGTCAAAGTTTTTTCAAAATCAATCGCTGCCCTCATACCGGGGCAGACCCATCGTTTTATAATGTTTTAACTCTCGTTTTTGGAATTGGCGATCCTCCATCTAAGCTAACTACCAACGCTAAAAATGGAGAAGCCATGCAGAGTATTAATTACATAACAAACTTAAATGGGCGATCTCATGACACGAAGTGTCATGAGATTCACCTCAAATCACAACTTTCAGTAAATGCGTCTCTGCATACGTTCTTCTTTGGATAGGTGTCCAACTTGTATGCTGAAGTGGCATCAAGCTTTATGAAGCTTCATGAGCAAAAAGGTAGGCTGCGTGAACATATGATAATCTGCAATAGCGTAGTCAAAAAGAGTTGCATCCCAATATTGCATTAGTCCATTAATCATAAATTAACATTCAAAAGATTAAAACATTTGCAAAATGTATTAAAATATGATCTCTTTACCTTAGAAACATGGTTAGGCAGGGCAAAAAGATATAGGCTAGAAATGTAGAAAAATAGATATATGTTTGTCAAAAGGAGATATAAGATGTTGGTAATTGGTGCAAAACAGGTGAAAAACAAGTCAAAGATATGCAAAAATAGAGGTCATATTCATGGCCCAACATTTCCCCCAGGCTGAAGTACTTTCATGTCCTCATGCAATAGGACTAGGAATAGGGGAATTAATGAGAACTTGGAAACCAGGAACTGTTTGTATCTTCAACTTTCTAACTTGCTTCTTTAATCTTCTGATCTGTGCTTGTCTCTGATGAGCAATCTTCTCAATCTTCTGCAACTTCTTAAGAAACTCTGTCTGCCTTCCTTTTAGACGTTCTACCTTAGCTCTCAGATGGGTGTTCTGAATTATTCTCAACTCATTTTCTGTTTCTATATGCCTATTAAAAACTTCATATTCTTGAAGTTTCTCATTTAGGCGCACATTTCTTCTTATCAATCTACCAAGGGAAATACATCCTTCTTCACTTCGAGAATCAACATCTGTAGGAGAAAAAACTTCAGAAATTTCCATCTACATTCTCTCGCATTGGTGTAGACATTGATTCATGTACCTCAGGGGCTTCTTCTATTTTCTTACAATCTTCAACTTCATTTTCAACAGAACCTTGAACAACATTCAAAACAGAGTTAAGAAGGTTTTCAACAAGGTCTTCACTAGCTACAGGATGTTGAAAGTCAAGAACATCAGTTGTAGAGTTACCAACGAGGTCCTAAACATCCTATTTTGGAACAATCTCTTCCTCCTCAGGATTTTTCCCAAAGTCTTCAACACCTTCTACCCGTCTATGAACTTCTTTTAATAATCATGGCATGCTCCAAGTTGGAATTGGCTAGAATTTTGTTCTTACTGTAGGAGCTTCCTCCAGGTTAGAAATTCTACTTCTGGTCATAGGATTTGAAAGAGAAGGGTTAGTTAAAGACTTCTGTTTAATTCTTGGTTTAACAATGAAGTCCTCGACTCTGTCAGAGTCGAGGTCTTCATTCAATCTCAGTTCATCTGTAACTACTTCCGATTCAATATACTCCATCTTTTCTTTACCTAGATTTGGCTTCTCCATATACTTGTTTTCCTTTTTCTTTGTATTTTCATTATCGGGTACTGGAGCTTCATAGGTATCAGGGGACAATAGCAATCTCAATCACTTTTTACTTTCAGAGGGTGTTTCTAGTTCAGTAATATCATGCTTTTTATTCGTTCCTTGTCTTTCAGAAGTAATAGATGCATGGGATTCAGGTAATTTAGAGGCAGACTGAAGCCGCATCCATCTATTAGATAAAATTGTAGCCTTACTGACTTTCGACTTTGACCCCGACTTCTTAGATTTACCAGGTTTAAAATTCCCTTGAAGACACCCTTCCCAGGTTAAATCTTTGGCTTCCAATGCAAATGAAACAAGAATTTTAATTAACCCATGCTGAGACAAACTACCCTTAGGATTAGTTGTACTTTTCTGAATCTGGTTTGCCATTTTTCCCAGGGTTTGGAGCAGATAATACAGAATGTTCATAGGGGAAGTTCCTTCTAGATGGAGTAACAACTTAGCATGATATATATACAAAGTATCAAAACGTCCTTCGCAGGTGACAATTTTTTGCAAAATATACAGAACCTTACCCCATAAGCCTGACAACCAGGTTTTAGGAATGCCTCTTGACCAGTAAGCATCCTTGAATTCAGGAATCAACAGCTGATTAAAAATATCCTTCGCAACTAGTTTTCCTTTACACCATCTTTCCCCTGTGTGTTGCAGACCCACCGCCTGACTGATAAGACTCTATGTAATTACCAATTCGAGGCCTTTGATAATAGTGCGATGCCCGTCGAAGGTTTTATCAAATTGCAGAGCAATCTCCGTATCATATCCATCAAATTTATCCAGAAAGGGCATTAATCCTGCAACTTCAAAAATGTGCTTGATATCTCAAAAGGTCGTCGAGGAAGCAATCTCATCCAGACTATCTGGTTCATGCTAACTAGCTACCATGTTTATGGGTATAGAGGTGAAGGTAAGATAGTGAATTATGTAGGTCGGATTGAGAATGGATAAAGGCAGAAACATTATGCACGATAAGGTTAAACAGTGTCTTAAACAGAGGTAAAACATCCACATGCATCATTATGTGTGGTTGATCAAACATTTTCATCATTAATTAACCACCCCGAAGTACTAGAAAGTACATTACCGAAATCATGCAGTGATAATGGTGGTTGCATAGATACGGTCTTAATCATGGCAAAGTTTACATCAAGTCATGGGATAGATAGTTTCTATGAGGATTCATCAAAAGTGGAGCGTCTGAGGGTATAAAAGAGTACACATGTCTGAAATCGTGTGAGAGTAAATGGAGAGAACGCATCATATGGTAAGGATAAAATTAGTATCGGGGAAGGGCATGTGCAATCATTTTGTCAAAGGCCAAATCTCGTTATGGAAGGGTGGCGACAATCGATCATTCTTTTAATAAATTTAAATGTATTAATAATTTGAATGATTAACTAAAGTAACACAAACCTCATCCATTACTTACTGTTTTCATGTTTTGTAACAGGTGATGAAGATCAGAGCCCAAGTGTATCCTTTTCCATAAATGTCCCCTGCTGACCACAATGCCTCTGTCCAAGCTACGATGGTACAGAGACATTATAAAAGTTCTCCCTGTTTTTTCCCTTTGATTTTAATGAATTATAAAACTGAAAAATTCTCTGCAACAAAGTGCCCTCGGATCCTTTTGAAACCAATCTGATGTTTTTCCTGGCTGGAACTGATATTATTCTTTCTCATGAGTAAACTGACTGAGTACTAGATAGGTACAGAACTGGTACAAAACAAGTACCGAAAGAGTGCTGAAATAAACTGGTGCAAAACCGGTACCAAACTGGTACAAAACAAAAACTGGAAAAATGCTGAAATAAGATGAACAATAACTGTAGCGAGAAAAATCTGAACAGAGTGATTTCTAGCCAAACACCGAGCTCCAAGCTCTGTAACTGAAAAACCAACTGCAACTAGACAAGTATCCCAAACCTGCTGAGGTGTAGAAAAAGTTCCCATTTTGGAGCAAACAAATCTCTGACTAACTCTGAACTTGTCCTCCTTTTATTTCAAAGAGGGGTCAACCAAAATCATCAAATCTGCAACATCTTCAAATCTTTTACCTGTGGTACAAATCTTTATTGTGTGAATAAATGTTTTGAAGTCGAACATAAAAAGAAGTCATTGGATTACCATCCATTAATGTATGTTGTTAACCAATGCGAGAGCACCCACCATTGATGTCAATGGGCCTCAAGGTACCTGTAGTACATCTTAACAGGCATGAATAGATATTTTGATGTCAAGTCACCTGTAAGATCTATCAACCAAGAGACATTAATGTATTCCCATGGTTGTTAGCAAGGAGATTTTCCATTAAGGCATGCAAATTTCAGGGTACTAAATAGTCTCTAGCCTCATTTCCAGATAAGGTGTTGATGTCGATGGAGTGAGACTTGTTGGAAGGTGGACCTTGATGTATTCCACATCATCCAACTCGAGTGAAAATACAAATTTGTAGAAAATTGACTTGGTGGAACAATAATCACTTACTTGTTGATTTTTACGAGCCCAAGTTAGTTATCGCTCGTTGCTTTTTCACATTTTGAGAGTCTGAAAAATGGCTAAAAGAAGACTCCAAGGGATTTTCTTTCCCGTAATAATCTACTGGGTTTGGGAAAGGAATAAGCCTATACCCAATTGATGCTCCTCTCATACTTTAATGAGCAACAAAGCAAGCAAACAAGCTCAAAATTTATTAGATTAAAGCAAGACAATATGGCAGTATTATAAAATGTTTCACAAAATAAACAATCTTACCTTCTTACCTGTTGCGAAAAATAAAGCTGCTTCCATTTTGTACCTGCCTCAATCCTACAAAACTAAAAAAACAGATCAAACAAGAAAGAAACTATATAAGAGAAAAAACTTTTTATTTTATTTTTTATTTTTATTTTATTATATATATATATATATATATATATATATATATATATTATTTATTATTATTTTTTTTTAGATTTAAAAAAGAAAAAGAGTCAAGGAGTAACAAGAGAAGAGGAAGACTCTTCTCTTACTAACTCCATTTCTGTTTGTTTCGATATATCCTGCATGAAATCATCTTTGGATAGAGGTTTTTGATAAATTCTCAGTCGATGTCCATTTACTACGAAAGAATGTTGTGAGTCATCAATGGTCTTAATCTTAACGGAACCATTGTCAAAAACTGTCTCAACTTCATAAGGTCCTAACCAATGTGTTGTAAGTTTTCCCTTAAAAGTTTTGTACCTTGAATCAAATAATAAAGCCCAGTCACCGGGTTGAAAATGCTTCTTTTTAATAAACTTATCATGCCATTTACTTCGTTGATTTTGAATTAAAATAGTTCATTGAATGGCATATTGTCTGATTTCATCTAATTCATTCAATTGCATAACCCGTTGATTCTGTGCCTCATCCAAATTCAAACCCAATTCTGCTGCTATACAGAAGGTATGAATACGAAATTCTATGGGAAGAAGAATTTGCTTACCATATACCAGTTCGTAAGGGGTATGACCAGTGGTGTTTCACCACGTAGTCCTATATGCCCATAAAGCCTCTGTAAGTCTATCTGCGAAATATTTATGGTGTAAATGTATTGTCTTGGTCAGAATATCTTCTAAAACTTTATTCGTGGATTCCACTTGCCCATTAGCTTGCAGATGGTATGGGGAAGACTTACAATGTTTTATCCCATATTTATTTGTGAGTTGCTTCATTAGTTTAGAGGTGAATTGAGCACCTTGGTCAGTAACAATTTCTCGTGGAACACCGAAGCGGGTAAAGATATCTTCATACTTAAATTCGACCACTGATTTCTCAGTTTCTTGATATAAGGATTTTGCCTCTACCCACTTGGTCACAAAATTTGTACAAACTAATATGTATTTCTTCTTTCTAGACATTGGGGAAATTGGTCCTACAAAATCAAGTGCCCATTTATCAAATGGTTCAATCACAACCTGAGGTCGTAAAGGCATCTCATCTTCTACGGTAGGTCTCCACATCCTTTGACAGCTATCGCAACTTCTTACATATTTTGTTCCATCCTTAAACGGTGTCGGCCAGTAATATCCTAATTGTAAGACTTTATATGTTGTTCTCTTATCAGAGAAGTGTCCTCCACATGGCCCGTCATGACAGGCTTGAAGGATATCAGGAATCTCATCTTCCCGAACACATCTCCTAATGATCATATCAGGACTTGTATAAAAAAGATCACTGCCTACCCAGGAGTAATAATCATTCTGTTGGACAATCCTTCTCTTTTGTGGTGATGACAAATGAGCTGGCAATCTTCCTGTAGCTAAATAGTTTGATGTATCTGCAAACCATGGGGTCTTAACAGCTACTGCAAATAAATGTTCGTCATGGAAATTATCATTCACTGAAATATCGTTATTGTCTTGAGGAATTCGAGAAAGAAAATCTGCAACTAAATTTTCTTTTCCTGGCCGATCAACTATAGTGATGTTAAATTCTTGAAGTAACAAAAGCCATCGTGTAATCCTTATGGTAGTAACTGGTTTGTTCATCAGAAATATAATAGCAGAATGGTCAGTTTGTACAAAAACTTCATACCTAGTGGTGTAATGTCGAAACTTATTGATGGCATGAATGACAGCCAAAAATTCCTTCTATGTCATAGTATAATTTAATTCAGGAGGAGTTAAGTTCTTGCTAGTAAAGTAGATGGCATAATTTTGTTGGTTTTCTTTTTGTCCGAGTACTCCTCCTAAAGCAGTGTCTGAGGCATCCGTGGAAATATGGAAAGGAAGAGACCAATTTGGTCCTCTTAAGATTGGTGTCGTGGACAATTTTTCTTTTAAAGTCTCGAAAGCAATTTGACAATTATCATTCCAACAAAATTCTACATCTTTTGTCATTAATTTGAACATACGACCTGCTATCTTTGTAAAATTCTCAATAAATCGACGATAATACCTAGCATGGCCCAGAAAACTCCTCACCTCCTTTTGAGTTTTTGGTGGTGAAAGTTTGACAATAACATCAATTTTGGTTGGGTCTACTTTGATTCCTTCTGAGGATAAATGGTGACCTAGGACTATCCCTTCAGTTGATAACATCCTACACTTCTCATGACTGAGAGCCAAGTTTGTTTCTTGACAACGAATTAAAATTTTTTCCAAGTTGTTTAGGGCTTCTTCAAAGGTGTTTCCATACACAGTAAAATCATCCATATAGACTTCCACACAATCATGGATCAAATCAACAAAAAATCCCAGGACTGCTCTTTGAAATGTGGCAGGAGCATTACATAATCCGAATGGTAGCACCCTATAAGCATAGGTACTCCATGGACATGTGAAAGTTGTCTTATCCTGGTCTTCCATAGCAATTTGGATCTGATTATACCCACTATATCCATCCAGAAAAGAAAAGTATTTCTTTCCTGACAAAGTATCTAAGACCTGATCTATGAAAGGTAAAGGGAAATAGTCCTTCAGGGTTACCTTATTGAGTTCCCTGAAGTCCACACACATCCTCCACTTCCCTGTTACTTTCTTAGGCACTACCACAAGAGGTGACACCCATTTACTATCAGAAATTGGATAGATGAATCCCACATATAGTAATTTCTGTAATTCTTCTTTTACAAAGTCTTTTAGGATAGGATTCATTCGTCTTTGTGGTTGTCTTACTAGTCTTATTTCAGATTGAATATAGATATGGTGAATACAAGTATCAGGATGCACTCCTCTCATATCAATATACTCCCATGAAAATGCCCCTGATTGGTCTTTTAAAACTTTTGTTAATTGCTTCTGTTGATTTGGACTTAATCCAGAATTAATATACAAGCTTTTCCCTGGACCAATCTCAATTGGAATAGTGGATGATCCTAAATGTTCATCAATGGTAAGAACCATAGATGATGAGAATGAAGTAAATGACTCACTCTGTTCCTGGAATTCTTCGTTAAAAATTTGATCGTATTGAGAATATGTTTGTGGAAATTCCACATTTTCTGTGACTGACAGAAACTGGCTCAAGATATTATCTTCTATTGGTTCTTGAAGAGACTAGAACTCATCAACAGAAAACAAGGGTTATTCCAAATCATCCTCATTATAGGGACATGTTAACCATCGTAGGTCTTTAGAAACTAGTTGAGTTGGTGGATATAAAGTGAGCTTCTGTGAAGAAACTCCATTTGAAATAAACATGTCTCCTCCACGACACCCTATGAAAGCATTAGCTGTAGCCAACCAAGGTCTTCCTAAAATAATTGGATGACCTTTCGTGGGATCCTTCGATTGAATAATCATGAAGTCCACAGGATATTCCCATGAAGATAATGTGACCAGGATGTCATCTAAAATTCCAACAGGTTTAACAGTTGTTCTATCAGCAAGTTCGAGAACTGTGGGAGTAGGGCGAAGGAGATGGCTTAAATGTAACCGCTCAATAGTATTGATGGTCATTATGTTAATAGATGCACCCAAATCTACTAAAGTATTACCAACAGAAATATTATTGATAGATACAGTTACTATTGGATTTCCCGAGTTGGCATACTTCACAATTTTAGGTGATTTAGAAATATAATTTGATAACTGTCCCACGAGATGTATAGTAGGGGGACCTTTTTGTTTCTGACCAGGTTTCTTAATGCAAAGTTCCCTGATGATTTTCGCATAGATTGGAACATCCATTATTGCTTGTAACAGTGGAATATTAACACAAACATTTCTCAACTCATTCATGATATCAAACTCAGGTCGAACAATTGGTTTTTCAATAATCAACCTCTCAGGAAAAGGAGGTGTTCAAGGAATCTGAGTTTGTATAGTTTGTTGAGGATTAGATGATTGATTTTTTGGAATAATGACATCTTCCAAGGTTTCTTCATTCGGTAATTCATCCGGAGTTTCCTCCTCTTCCTCTTGAATAATAACGGTAGGAGATGTCCTTCTTATTGGTGGAGTTTTATTTAACACCTTCCCATATCTCAACTGAATTTCTTGTATGGGAATGGGAGCAATGGTGTAAGATGGAAAGTTTTGAAAATCAGTATTATGGAGAGGCTGAGATGGTATATTATTAGGATTTGGAATGGGTTGAGCGGGTAATATGGTAGGTCGAGGAGGGTTATGAGTACAAAATTGTTGTGAATTTTGTGGAATTGGTGGTGGAATAAATCCAGGCAATAGTTGTTGCATATTAGGGGGGTACTGAGTATTTGGGTTTGGAGGCATTGGTACTGTAGGTTGTTGATTACTTCCATAATTATGCCCTTGCCAATCCCAAGTTTGTGGAGTGGATACATTATGTGGTGGACAATTTGGCCAATTCCATTGTTGTTGTTGAGGTTGTTGTTGAGGAAAAAGGGGGTAATAACTGGAAGGTTGTGGGGTTGGATCCTGATACATGTTTTGATTCCTAGGTTTCCATGGCCTCCTAGGTGGATATGATGATTCTGGAGCCTCCCCTCCCTTGTATATAGCTTGTAACCCAGGTAATGATGGGCAATCCTTTGTTGCATGGTTATCAATGCAAATTCCACATACAGAAATATTATCCAAAGGACATTCCCGTCGAGGATGTCTTTTCCTACATCTGGGACAATATATGCCTAATATAAGGTCTTCATCTTCATGCCTTTTCTTAATTTTAAGAGTGTCTAACTGAGAGCCAATGGTATTAAGGATATCAGTTTTGAAATTTTCCAGAAGATTTCCTAGTTCACTCCTGGTAACTCCTCCAGAGGTAGTGACCTTAGTGTTTCTATTAAGAGGTTCTCTCACACTCTTTATTGTTTTCCCCTTACTTCTCAAATAGGTTCTGCATAAGTCACCAATTTATTCGAAGGTTTTTTGGTAGATTTCCCCTGAAGCCATTAGATTAAGAGTATCTATATATTCTTCCAAAATGCCTTTTAAGAAAAGAGTTTTGATGGCTTCATCTTGGAGACCATTATATTTGGATTTTTGGAGAATATATATAAATCTTTCCAGGAAATCCTCGAGACTCTCTTCATCATGTTGTTGCATTTTGAAAATATCATTTCGAGAATCCTTGGGTCTACARTAGTCTTGGTATTTCYTTAAAAATRCTGCTWTCATAYCCTCCCAAGATCTAATAMTGTACTCTCCTAAAMYCATAAACCATCRTAATGCAGAATCCTTTAGAGTTGYAGGAAAYAAMTTCAACTTATGTRCATCCTGTAGATARTTGTAACTTTTGCAGAGGATATCAAACTCAAAAAKGAAGACATCTRGATCTTCACTACTTTTCCCATAAAAGGTCGGTAGTGCAGAGGGTGGAATACTTTTCATATTAATATTTTGAACTAGATCCAAGATTGGGAATCCAAAGGTAGGTTCTGGTCTTGGTTCATTTTCTGCTTGTTCTTCCTTCCTATGCTCATTATGAAGTTCTTCTCCCTCTCTTCTCTCCATTTCTCTTTCCCTTTCAGTTCTGTTAAAAGATTGACCGAAGATTGTATATGCAATTCGATCTTTCTTCGGGGAAGGCGTGAAATCCCACCTTTCCTCTTTTGCAATGGAGTTCCTTCTAACAGAATATTTATCCCCTAATTGGATAACTGGATTATCCGAGGATCCTATTACTTCTGCTCCAACAATTGTGGTACCTATCTGTGACACTATAGGATTAATGTTCTCAAGAAGATCTTCCACTCTCTCAGGATTAACTAAATCAACCCAATTCAGACTACCAGGAAATTGTTTTCCAGAATGGGTGGTATCACCTAGTTTTAGAGGTGTAATCAATGTTGATTCAAGTTCTTCAGATATTGTATTGTCACCTTTTAGTCCAATTTCGGGTGTTTCTTCTTCTAATCCTATGTTCCCTTCAATAGTCTCCTCATCCAGTATCTCGATTTTAGTTTCTATTGCTTTTTCGGTGGAGGTTTCTCCTTTTTATTGTTTTTTCTCAGAATACCTATCTGCAGAGGTGGTGACAGAACCCTGTCGCCCACCAAAAATAGTTTTTGGATATTTTTCTTGTTTTGAGTTTCCCCTAAATCTACCTCTATTATCTCTATTTCTCACGAAAACATATTACAAAAAGAAACTAATAAAATAAAGACTAAGATTGAGTTTCGGAGGAACCTGTGATAACAGATGCACATGTTCTTACCTCTCGTCTTACAGTTCCTCCTCCATCAAACTTCTAGAAAAAATCATACCAAACATGTCAAAAATAATTAGAGCCAACTATCTAACTTACCTTGTAAACAACTCCCCGACAACGACGCCAAAAATGTCATGCAAATTAGATCACTTTTCTAATGACCTGAAAACATTAAATTGTCAAACCAGGGTTGGTAATCTTAGAGCTGCTACACTATATGTGTGGGTAAGAATCTTCTAAAAACTATTCAAAAGAAGCCAAATTACTCTATCTATAAAACTCTCTACTTTCAAAATGCAGGAAAGGATATTTAACCATTAATTTCATCTATTCTATTTTAACCATCTACTGTCTACAGCTAATGCTAAGCAAACCATTTAACCTATACCAAACTAGAGAAATTTAAATACCAAACATAACTCTAAGATATCCTTTGAATCATCTAAATTTAACTTTGAATCAGAATTCTTATTCTATCATCCATTAATTCACAATTCATTTATCAGAAATGCAGAAAGAAATGTTTTAATCACTAAATTCTTCTTATATCTTTTAGTCATCTACAGTGTTGTGGGTGCTAGTGGAAAAATACTCTAGATCTAAGAATAAAGATTTAAAATTCACTGTTTACAAAGGAAATATTAAACTTCTAATGAGCTGAAGTAATCATAATAGTGTTGAACAAGTATAAAACAGAGTAACTAGTGAGAAATGGGTACGGAACACTAACAATAACTCTATTCTATTTGTAAATCTATTTCCTATGGAAGGGAAATCCTATAAGATTGTAAGGATAAATTTAATCTACAAAATCACAACTAATCCACTAATTATAAATTCAATCTAAGTCACTAACTCTACAATTTCCTTCAACCGACCTGTGTAAAGGTAAATGATAAAAACTAGTCAGACTACAAACTTACAAGCTACTAATGAAATTCATTGAAATTCAACTATCATGCATGAATTTATCTATATTAACAAGAATTCAAATGATCCAAGCCTTGTGAATTAATTTAAAACCTATTTAATTCTAACATTCACTATTTCTATCCTATGATTCAATCTACGACTTTAGCAAATTGATGATTCAATCTACAAAGCACAAAACATGGTTATTCAAATCTATCTGCCAACTATCTAGGCTTTGTGCACATAGATCACTCTACATAATTATAATGCCATGTGATCTAAATTATAACAGAATTCAATCTAACAGTTGCATATTTAAATCATAAAAACATGGAATAATTTCTACAGTGATTATTTCTATAGAAACAACAATCAACATCTACTTTGTATATCTACTATAAAATGAAGAGATCATCTACCTCTGGTGGTGGTCCCTCCCACAGAGACATAGATACCTGTTAACGTTTCAGAAAAGAACGATCTATGCTACCATATCCATTCAACAACGATTGCAAAATGATTAATCCATGTGTTCAATCTTTCACCAGACATCAATTCAGAGAGAAAACCAGCATCATTCTATTTAACAAAAATCTCAGTCAAAGTTTTTTCAAAATCAATCGCTGCCCTCATACCGGGGCAGACCCATCGTTTTATAATGTTTTAAATCTCATTTTTGGAATCGACGATCCTCCATCTAAGCTAACTACCAACGCTAAAAATGGAGAATTCATGCAGAGTATTAATTACATAACAAACTTAAATGGGCGATCTCATGACACGAAGTGTCATGAGATTCGCCTCAAATCACAACTTCCAGTAAATGCATCTCTGCATACGTTCTTATTTGGATAGGAGTCCAACTTGTATGCTGAAGTGGCATCAAACTTTATGAAGCTTCACGAGCAAAAAGTGAGGCTGCGTCAACATATGATAATCTGCAATAACGTAGTAAAAAAGAGTTGCATCCCAATATTGCATTAGTCCATTAATCATAGTATGCATTCTTTTAATTAACATTCAAAAGATTAAAACATTTTCAAAATGTATTAAAAGATGATATCTTTACCTTAGAAACATGGTTAGGCAGGGCAAAAGGATATAGGCTAGAAATGTAGCAAAATAGATAGATGTTTGTCAAAAGGAGATATAAGATGCTGGTAACTGGTGCAGAACAGGTGAAAAATAAGTCAAAGATATGCAAAAATAGAGGTCATATTCATGGCCCAACAGATATATTGTGTATTTAATATTTGTGGTGATTATATTTGTAGATCTATTCAGGTTCTTAACAATTGACTAGAGAGGTTCTTAATGTTAGGTAGCTAGAGAGGTAGTAGTGAGGGCCCATACGGCCCATCGTGATAATAGTGGAGGTCATTCAATGTAAGGTGGACTAGGTCCACCATATTATTAAATAAGACCCACTATGGTAGTTAGATATAATAAATGGGTAGTTAGATATAATAAATGTAAGAGGACTTCTTAGAAGGTTCTACTTCTAGAAGATTCCTCCTCTAGAATGTTCTTAGGTGATGGTAGCACTATATTAAGGGGTTCAAACAATGTAATGGGATATGAAGAGAAGTATTGTATTTGGAGCGATAGCTCAATAAGAGGATGCCCCCTCAAAGAGGCAAGTGAACATGAGAGGATCCCTTCCATAATAGGATCCATTGTATGGTGTTACCCCACCTCAAGGGTTTGGTAATAATAAAGTGTGGTTTCTTCTATCTTGCTTTGTGGATCTATTTTGTATTCAGTATTTGTGGTGATTATATTTGTATATCTATTCAGGTTCTTTACAATTGGTATCAGAGCACTTTCCTTGGCAAACATTGTGGGCAAATATTTTTTATTTTTGTAGATTTTTTTTTCGAAGAAAAAAGAGGGCCGCAACATTCCAGAAATTTTCGGTATATTTCTGTGAAAAATTTGCAGAAATATGTTGTATATCTGATTTTCTCTCAGAAAAACACCCAATTTGAAAAAACAAATCGTCTGAAACGGAGTTCGGGAAGTCAATATATTGAAGTTTTAAAATCTGCAAATTTTCAGGGTTTTTTCTGCGGACGACGTCGGGATATTTTTTTATTTGTGTAGCATATGGAGGCCAAAATTTCCCAAGATAAATTACATATATGAGTTCCTCTCACAATTTCACCCAATTTCAAAAAAAAAATCATCCAAAACAGAGTTCGGGAAGTGAAGTTATGAGCATTTTAAATTCAACGGTTTTTCAGGGTTTTTCCGAAAAACGCCGCGATTTTCTACAGTAATTTATTGGGTTTTTTTGTGATGGAGACGGGACTGCAGAGTTCATAAATTTTCATAGGGTGCTCAAATGGCTATTGCTTCTCAAACCCTTAAAGAAATTCTACAGATTACTGAAACATTCAAAACTCAATTGTTTGACACATTGTTTGACAAAGTGCATGATAGATTGCATGACCTTGAAAATGACCTCAATGATAGTTTTCGTAGTATTCAAGATTCATTGGATATAATGTAGGAGAAATTTCTTATGGCGGACATCAGGGATGAATAAAATCAAGAAATATATGCTTGGTATGATTTTGAGGCCGATTGTGATGATTGATATATGGATAGTTGTCATTTCTGGGATGACAACCACTTTCATATTTTATTTGATGAATCTAATCCACCTTCTACAGAGAGCATCAATGTGACAAATCGAGAGTCAATGATTATTACCAGTGTCCATCTTGAATATTCTACAATGATATTATTCCTTCCAGATTCTTCTACGACCCTTTTCCACTGTGTGGATGGATCTTCTTATTTGGATCCACATGACAGGTGTCGGTCTTTGGAGCATCATTTTGGGTTGGTTATTGGGTTCCAAAATATTCCACGGGGAGTTCACATGAGAACTTGGACATGGGGCCCGGGTTTACAATGGCGGTTGGACTACTTTAGCATGGTGGCTTTCCTTTCTACATGGGACCTTGGTTCTCCAGTCTTCTTCAACATTATGGTCCGGAATTATCCATGGGACCCTGGTATATGGTTTTACAACAAGCGTTGAGGACAATGCTTTCATAAGGGGGATGGAATGTTAGGTAGCTAGAGAGGTATTAGTGGGGGCCCAGAGGGCCCATAGTGATAATAGTGGAGGCCATTCAATGTAAGGTGGAATAGGTCCACTATATTATTAAATGAGGCCCAATATGGTAGTTAGATATAATAAATGGGTAGTTAGATATAATAAATGTAAGAGGACTTCTTAGAAGGTTCTACTTCTAGAAGATTCCTCCTCTAGAATGTTCTTAGG
>ML803303.1:87462-103040 GCA_009831015.1 Picea engelmannii
CTTTTTGCAAGTATACATGCTTTGAGGTTGAAAATACCTTTTCAATATATTTGAATGATAACTTTCTAGACATGTGCATATGATGATAGGATCTTGTTGGTTCCCTTGGTAGGGATGTTGGAATTGGAAAAGGTGTGGTAATTGCCACAAAAGCCTTATTAGCTGAACATGGAATGTCTATTCGAGATCGACGCTTTCTCATCCAGGTATGCTTGAAAGTATTTTTGTGTCTTCCTAGCCCTATGATTTTTGTTTATACTTTGAAATACTAATCACCCTCAATAATATAAAGGTACATATTTCCTTTATACATGTGTATGCATATAATCATTGTATTTATAAAAACTAGTTTTCTTCATAATTAAGTGTTTTTTTATTATTTATTTTTCGTTTGTTTCCGATTATTCTTATTCTCAGACCATAACACTCTTTTCTATCCAATTGCAAGGCCTTCTAAATGAGAGGATGCAAGGATTGGTCATGAATTCAACAAAACCAATCATTTTATGTATAGTCGGTTTGAAGATGTTTATAGTTGTTTACCATTCCATATTTTATTTGGATGGTGTCCTATGGGTTAGGGAATGATGTCTTGAGGTCCCACTTAAAGATCAGTTTGAGACTGGAAAAAAAATAAAACCCATTTTGAGCTCCAAAAAAGGGTCTCATGTCCTATACTTTTACAGTTATCTTCACATTTATTTCAGTTCTCTGTGAGATAAACTTATAAAGAGATCATCATTTAGTTTAAACCCATTTTTCCTTGTTCAGGGTTTTGGAAATGCAGGTTCTTGGGAAACAAAAATCATCCTTGAGAAAGGTGGAAAGGTGTTGAACCTTGTAACTTCTTCCTTCTTTTTATTATTCCGCACTTGTATTTTCCGTAAGTATGTTTCCCTCCCCTAATTTTCATTATTGTATCTTACCCCCATGATTTACACCTTTTCCATACTTAGTTTATTTTTCATTCGCGGGTTGGTAGACTCGCGAACTCACGACATATCACTTTTCCCTCTTGACCTCTTCCCAACACTTAGTTTATTTTTCATTTTGCAGACTCATATTTTCATTTATTTGTATCTCCTATCCTCACAAGCATGTCTGACAAGCATCCATACTTAGCCATTTTTCTATCACAACGGACTTGCAAACTTGCAGACTCGTATTCTCATTTGAAATATCCCACTCTGCCACCCCGCCATGACATATCCTTCCTCTTCACACTTCTCGAGTCAAATTGAATGCTAATTCTACGAACTCAACTGCTAAATTAAATTATGAAAAGGCCATTATTAATGATGTTTCTATCGAGGAAAATCTCATTTATTTCAGGTTTATGTTATTAATCAAGGATCTAACATAAAATATTATTTCACTATTTTGAGCGACATTACGGAGAAGTCTATCAACCTATTGAAGATGGCCGAAAGAAGACAACATCTATGTGGGGATACCTTAAATTTACTTGCCAGAGAAGATACCAATTACCACTGGTCAAGGGAATATTGGTATTATTCAACGCTTCCAAACAAAAATAATAACAAAGTCATGGACATCAGGAATAGTTCTCGCTAGTTGTGTCCCCGAGGTTTTTGAGTGCAAATATATCGTCACCTAGTGCATTGACAAATTTGTCCAGAACAAAAGAACCATTCCTCTACAAAGTGTCTCCCCTATTTCATTGTCGCCTCCAGTCTTCGATAAAATGTTAAAGCTACCAGAGCCGAACTTAACATATAAAGGAGAAGATGCCATAAATTTATTAGAAGGAAAAATAATAGAATCGAGCTCCTGCAAGAATATATACAAGATCCTACTACGATGCCGAAAGACCTATCTAGAATCCAAGCTAGTTCTTTAAAGGACCCCTATCAAGAAATTACTTGGTTGTTTACTAGAGTTATGGGTCAGGATTCTACAAAAACTATTCCTTAGCTGGCCCTGTATATTTTATATTTCACAGTTCATGAGGATGCTATTTTTGATTGGGAAAAGATCATATCAAATGAAATTTCCGCACAGTTGATGAATTTTAGAAGCGAGAAAAAGTTTTATATGGAATCTTATCTGGTATTTTCTATCACACATTGTCATTTTTTTAAAGGTCTGAGTATTGGAAAAAGCGTAAATTCAAAGATTGACCCTGTGACTATGTGTTATCAAGCTCTCTCGAGGCATAAAGTTATCCATTTTTTTTATGAACTTTACAATGATTTTGTCTCTAAATTTAAGAAATTACTTTTTGGGGAAGATACTTTTAGGCTTTCATTGGAAGAATCGAGATTTTTGGATAAAAAGGGAATTCTAGAAAAAATGGACAACTACAACATCATTAGGATTTTCTGTTCTCATGAAAAGCCTATATACCTCCCTTAGTATATGCCAGACAAATTGTTTATCAAAGAGGTGGAAAGGCAATATAATCTTGGGTTTCATGCTTTCTATGAGAAAAGGAAAAACAGTTCATTCCCTTGCCTTGGTAAGTGGGTGAAATTCTCTTAAAATAATTTCCCAAAAATGATGAATATGCCTCTTACTTTAACCAATTTAATTTGAAGTTTGCAGAAGAGATCAAAGGGTTTGACCCTAACAACCTTTTTTATAATCATATGGTAGTAGTTGAGATCAATACACTCATATTTGAAGAAGAAGAGGGTGACAGTCCTGACGCCACCTTGCATGATGTTAATAAATATTTTGGTGACATAGAAACCATTGTCAGCACTACTGAAGGTCACAAGTAAAGAGGGAAACCCTCAAGTGAAATAAATGCTCAATCACATACTTTTTCTCATTTAAGTCTTTTTCCTAAGGTGAATCCTCAGTCTACAATGGCCCAACCAAGAAGAACCCCAAGTAACAATTATGGTGATGATGGAGAAAGGAATCCTCCTCAAGGAATTCTAGAAAACCCTCTTAAATTACAATTCAAAAGGAAAAGGGTCAATTCTCAACAAGAGGATGAAAAACAAAACGTACCCGAGGATGATATTTTTCTTGACAATATAGACTTAGATGTGGATATTGAAAATATCTAGTTTCTAGATGATGAAGAACACGCCCAAGAAAATGTATAGTCCGTTGCATTAGTTGTTCAATATGAAGTCTTCTCTGATGAAGACATATTTTCTGTGCATAATTTTTTATTTGACAATACTTCAAAGAAATCGACCTTTGAAAGAATCTCAAAGAATAAGAAAGGAAAGTCACAATCCATCATTGATACTAAAAACATGTTGCCATCAAAACTATCTTCAATTCATAGAATCACAGGGGATGCATTGGACGTTTCAATAGTCAATATGGAAGAGGAAAATCTCATACTTAAAGAGACAGTCAAGGAATTGGAAGAAACCTTCATGCCCCCACCTATATTAGCTACCCCAGTCGCCATGTTACAACTTGAAAAAACTTCTCAAGGAGCTCAAGAATCAAATATGCGAATAAAAGGAATTTCAAGCTTAATCATTGCTACTAGACACTTCATTGAAAAGAACATAAAGAAAATAATGTCGCTCATTTTATATTTATGGGACTTGGCAAAAATATTTTCTACTCTCAGGCTTAGAATTAAAAATACTAAAGAATATTTGAATTCATATTTGAAGAATGATGAAGGATTCTTCACAGATGGGGTCTCAATATTTGTAGCGAAAGTATTGACAATGACATACCATAGAAGAAGATAGGAAGACTTTCCCTCCCAGAGCTATATAAACAATTAAAGGCATGTTGGCTTGAAATAATTAATACATTAAAGGGGTTGTTGAATCAATTGAAAAAAATATCACAGAAAAGGATCGAGGCATATTCAAATATTATTGGTTTGGATATTGTGGGATCCACTATTGAGGTTTCAGATCAAAGCTTAATCTCAAATTCAATGATCATGAGCAGAGAGCAATTTGAAGAGAAAGTTGAAAATCTGAAAAAATCATCGGCCAAAAAATTTGATAGTATGGTTGAGTATACTTATGATGACATTGATAATTGGCTTGTTGAGTATACAAATAAAAATGAGGTCATTGAGACTATATTGCAAAATTTATCTATTGACCATAGGGGAATCGAGAGTGAATTTCTAAGTATCAAAGTAAAAGAAGAAATATTTGTTTCCCCATTAAGGGATTATATTCAAGAATGGCTAAACAAAGCTATATCCAAGATTGCTAAATTTCCAATGGAAACGGTTACAACCGACCACATAACCGCAAAGCCAAAGATATAAAAGGCGCATCAACAAGCAAATGAAAGTGAGAGATTCCATCACAGT
This sequence comes from Picea engelmannii, assembly GCA_009831015.1. Classification (NCBI taxonomy): domain Eukaryota; kingdom Viridiplantae; phylum Streptophyta; class Pinopsida; order Pinales; family Pinaceae; genus Picea; species Picea engelmannii. The sequence continues at coordinate 91,736 of ML803303.1, forward strand.
AAGTTCATATTGATTACATACCTTCTTCATTTTCATATTTCATACAATTATATTTATTCTTTCACTGGAAAAGTGTAACCGAATTCTGATAACTTCCTCCTTGTCTTCTTTCCAGATCTTGTTTCTCGTGCTCCACTCCATGTCCTTATCCTCATAATATTTCTTATAAATATTTTTATGGTCCACGAGATCCCCAATCCCAGTCCACTTATGGAGAAATGTCAATAATTTCAAGCATTGTAATAGACATTATCATTTTTGAGAAATCCCGGAGAACTAAGTCAGGATCGGTTTTGATTGTATTTTATAACTTTGAGTTTTGAGTATAGAATATTTGAAGTTGGTATATCAAAATCTTCTTTTGAGCTTAATAATTAGTACTCTTTCAAAGTTCTCTTGTGCCATTGGACCATTTCTTTTTTTTGAATGTGATCAATTTTTTTATTAAACTGTGATGGATGTGAGGATTCTATTACTTTCTATATCGTGTGATGTTTGAGGTTCCTGGTCCATTTCTCAGGAATTCTCTTTTTATATGTATCTTTTAATTTTTAGTATTTTAAATTTTGTTGCACGATAAAGAGTCAGATTCAGTCATTTGACAAATTCATATATTATTTTTGACATAAAATATTTAAAGAAAGTCATAAGCCATAGAGGAGTACCACCTCTTTAAAAACGCAGGGGGATTCATATCCTCGTGAAGTTTCCCTTTCGGTCTTGACAAATTCAAACATCAAAAAAAGGTTGTGGCTATAAGTGATATCATAGGCGCATTAAAGAACACTAGTGCTCTCAATATTCCTAGCATAATAAGATATTCAAAGGAGAATGGTAATATTAAGGACTTCATGGAAATAGATGCAATTGATACAAAATGCTTGTTACATGGAGAATGCGATGTACTAATTCCTTCTTCTCTCTGGGGTAATAGGTTCATTTTTATTTGACACATGCCTTAAATATAACAACTTGATGCATGAGCATATTCTACGATCAACTTAGTATTTGACCTCTAGAAGGTCTTAGGAATTTTATTAGAGGAAGTTGGTTTCCCAATTGTAATTGTTTTAATTATTTTCCTAAGTTGTAATAGTCTAGTGTGTTAGAGAAGAAGGCAATTTTCCATGAATGCAATACTTTAGGTAGGAGGTTGAAGAGATATATAATTTAGGATAGATGTTTGAATATGATCCTATCTTCTAGGATAAAAATCGTGTTGTTTTGAACTAATTATAATTATGTTGTATTTTTGGGAGATTCGACCATATCTTCCATGGTTTGGATCTATCTAGTCCTTATTGTATTAAAAACTCTGATAGGTGTAAACAAAGGCATGAGATATGTGAGTCTGAGTGTGTAAAGGGGTCCAAGATACCAAAGCAAGGAATCGATCTCCCATTGTTGTACATTTTATTCCTTTGAATCAATAAGAACTCCATAGGTTGTGTGAATTTCTTGTGTGTATTGGATGCCATTGGCAATTGCTATGATATTTAGAAATCCTAAAATTCATATTTTTTTGCAGGTTCAATAGTGTTAATTGTGGCGATGCAAGCATGATTATTAGAGTGGCCCATAACCAGAGTCAAGAACCTGTATTGTCTAAATCCTATGTTTTTTTGCGTGTTTCAGTTTGGACGGTCCAGATTAGATATGGGAAAGAGCCTAACGGATTGATGGCTCACAACTTGTCGACACACTAGGTCCCGGAGCATTGTTAAATATTATAAAGCGTTTACCAGTAACCAAATACCTGATCTCCGAGGATATCGGTCCCATAGGCCTCGATACTTTATCGGGTCGTATATAAGTGATATTGTAACTTGACATCTGGTCTTCTGGTATATTAGCCCCATCGACCCCTGGAACTATAATACACCAAGTGCAAGTGTTTTCGGAGCCGATGTCTCGATCTCCTGGTGTCCCAGGATCATAGTTCAACTGAACAAGTTATATATCGACTTGTCGACGTATTGGTGCCTCGGATTTGGAAAGGTTGCAAGTTATAAAAGAAACCTGGTACCCCAACTTTCGATATCCAATTTCCAATCGATCAATTATTTAAAGTACTTGATCTATATGATCAATGATCTAGATTTAAAGGTGAAAGGGAAATAGAGTTTGGTTGAAGGATTAATTTGACCATTTATCTAGATGACAGATCTACAACACATATTAATTGTGTATGATTAAATTGCATACAAGATAATATCAAGGGACCCCCCCACAATTAAATCACATGCTTTAAAGGAGAGGACATGTGGAGTGATCCTACGATTGTGGGTTCCTACCTGCATCGATTTTTTAATCCGTTGTGATCCCCCCGCAATAAAGCCAAGGGTTTTGAGCGCTCGATCGCGTGGAGAAAGGGGCTTAATGCCATAATAAGTAAAATTTTGAATTTCTGTCAAATTGAAAAGGAATTTCGAACTGATCGAGTTGAAACCAGTCTAGATTGGTGTCACAACTATAGAAGCCAAGGAAAGACATTGTTATATGCTAAATACTTTGACTAAGTAACAACTTTAAATGCTTGGTTGTTGAAGTATTTATTATACCTACAAGGTAGATTGAAAAATATGTTGAATAAAAGTAGATGTTCATCGTAGGGGAATGCTAGTGAAATGAAAGTTAAATTCATAGTGAAGCAATAAATCATCCCACAAAACCAAAGGTTGATGAGGTCGGTTGGATTTTTATCAAGATGATTTATTTATTTTTTCCTTTTATTGTTTTGAAGAGACTTAAATTTATCCCTAGATTAAAATTAAGGTTGTTATCCCCAAATCTTAGGGATAACTAAGAAGATGATGTCTTGAGGCCCTCAGGTTGCAGACACATAGTACCGAGAGACAACTTGACCAACAATGTCCAATTGCATAGACATAAAGCCACCTCACCACCACAGTTCTAGGTTCATCACGATGGTATCCACCACATTAGCTGGCTTCCAGAAGACTTTGAGTCTTGCTCCATGAGGTACAAGTCGGGTATTATGGTGAGTGTCGATTCAATATTTTATGCAATTGAGTTTGTTGCATTTAAAACTTCTTTTGATTATGTAACGTTTTCTTGGAAATTATGCTCTTTTCCTTTTTCCTTGGTGTTTTACATTGTGCCCTAGTAAGTGGGTCACCCTTAGGGATAGGCTTACTACTGGGAGGTCCTCTTGATGAGTCATCATGTCATTCCCGACCATAATTGTCACTTTACACACTTCATTCCCTCATCTCCTTACCTTTTGGGATTTTTGGGTGTATTGACCCAAGAAGGGATTGTCCCTCAGTTCATGGGAAGAAGGGAACCCATGAAAAATAACTAATACAAAATTCCAACCAAGGAAGAGCATGTGTGGGAACTGTTTTTCATGCTTAGGTAGAATCCCCACACATTATTTCCAACTTGGGGAAGCATAATGTGACCAGGGTAGAGTCAAGGTGGGCACTATTTTTCATGCTTAGGTAGAAACCCCACCTTGGCTTCAACCTGGAAACACATTAAAAGAGTAAAGGGAAATGAATTGGATTTGGAAAAGGTGGCATTGAAAATGAAGGTGAAACACACCCTCTACAAAGGCACCCATAAATGAGACACTACAATCCCTTGTATGTCATGAACACCATGCCCAAAATTCTTGCCCCCATCCATGTCACTTCATCCACATGACTTAGAGAGGGGTGTTGAGGAAAAAGGTATGAAGAACCTCACTCAAATGTTTTTAGATCTTGCTAGGATAAAACAAGATGGTTGGGAATGTTACCCGGGATTTATAGCCTTAAAATCAAAACAATCACTTGATCCACAATAAATATATACAAGAGACCAAGGCTGGTTTTATTTATTACATATAACTGTGAAAAAAGAATAAAATCAAATATACATAAGTGTGTTTATGGATAAAGAGACAAGGATAAAAAGAATCTGAAAATATCATTTAGGATACACATGTGAGACAAAAATAAACCATCTGATTTATTTATATTGATTTCTTTTTGAGATACAAAGAAAAAATTCTCTTTACAAACCCCTACAAAGGTGGAGACCAAATTCAAATTTAGAAGCCTCCGACGGGCACCATACACAAAGAATCTGACAACAAAATAAAACTAAAGTTAGAGATCTGGACCAACTTGACATGAAAGTGTTGTCACTTGAGTCTGCAAAATATTTTTTATCACTCATGAAATCTAATCCACAAAAAAACAAGAATACACAAACTGCCTAAGATAGATCTTACACCTTTAGAAACAAGTTGTTGAAAGATATGATTCAGTTTTGAATCCCGATGTCATTAAGATGGTTGATCTTTCCAGTAAACTCAGAGAGAATGAAGAAAAGAATAATCTCACAAGTATAGAGAAGACCTTATATCATAAGTTCCTTCTTCTCTCTATTCTCCTCCCTTGTCTCTTCCTTTGATTGAGCTTTTATTCTTTTTCCAATAAGTTATGGTAGTTCAAATACCTTTCTTCTTTTTAAGCTTGGTTAGCTTAACCAATAAGTAGAGACAAATAAATAATAATAAACAAATAAGGGTCTATTTAAATAATAACTAAATAGGTGGGATCCCTTGTTACTCCAATTTTCATTTCTTTAATGATCAACAAAATATGAAATATAACACCCTAAAAAATTAACTCAAACATTCAACTTGTAACTCCCATCCTTATATAAATAGTCAAATATTTTAGTATCAAAATAAAACACGACTATTGCCCAAAATAATAATTATATCCATGTTGTCCAAAAACATTCCGTCTAAATGTATCTTTGTTGTCCAAAAAATTATGTCATCCTACTAAATTAAAGAATCCAGCTTAAAGAATCAGGTCTAGGTTGCATTATCCCTTGCCCAACTAAATTAAACAATCCAGCTTGGAGAATCATGTCTTTGAGGTAAGAGCTGCAAAGTATGAGAAGCTGCAAAAATAACTAATCTATCAACCATTGAATTAAGTTCCCTCTTAACATGAGTGATGTTAAATGATAATAGATTTGAAATCAACATCCAAACAACTTGGGTATAACTTTTAAGTAACTTATTGTTTGGTACATAAATTTTTTGTACAAGATCAAAATCACCAAAGACTGTAAGGTGGCCACAACCAAGATTATATGCATTTTCAATGCCTGACAATAAGACTTCAAACTCAGCAACATTGTTTGTACAAGCAAATTCCAACCTATAAGACAAATTGTGAATTTTACCTATTGGAGAATATAGAATTATGTCAACTCCATTACCTTCGTTTGAAAATGAGCCATCGAAATGCATGTGCCACATGCCATCATCAAAATAAGTTGGTTCAAGTATAGTGTCACCTTCATCAACAAAGACATAGTACACCCCCAAATATTCTTCGAGATAATTCACATTAGGTTGGGGAACGCTCTCTATATGGGGTGAAATTATTCCTTCCCTAAGAACTATAATGTTCTATCCATTTTGAGGGATGGATAAATGTGTACCATCGAGTGAAAGGTATCCACCAGTTAAGGCATGCCACTCCCTTCCCAAAATAATTGAGTATTTACTCATAGGCATATCAATCACTTGGATATTGAGAGTTGTTCTTATCTCGGGATGCACACACAAAACTAAGGTTACATATTTGATCTCACCGATAGTTGATTGTTGTTGATTATTATAAGAGAGCATGCTTCTAGAATTTTCGTTGGTACAAAATAAGCCAAGCCCTTCCATGATGATTTTAGACATCACACTTGGACCAGACCCACCATCAATTAGGCAACAATTAGCTATTTTATACATGATTTTTACTGAGATGTAGAAAGGAGGGTTTTTTACAAGGTTCCTAAAGTTATTTACACCTATTCTATTTACAATTGAATCTTCTTCCTTTGTCTCTTTAAATAGATTGGCTATGGTAGAAATATCACCTTCCATAAAGTCCTTAAGATGTTTCTATTTTTCTGGGACAACAAGCATGTCCAAAAGGGTAGCATGTAATTTGATATTAACCAATTGGTTAAGGACATTATACTTGGAAGAAGGAAGAGGAGAAGATACTCCTTTATTGCTTGAGGTTTTGACAACTTGTGTATAATCACTTTGAGAAGATGAACTTGGGGCAGAAGAAGTGTGGGGAGGATCAAATTTTCTCTTGGAAGTGTAAGATTTATTCCTAGTATTCACTACCATAACATCTTATGGTTCATCCCAATCTAAAACAACTATAGTGGTATCGGGCCTTTTGCCAAAAATCTTATCTCTAGCATTTCTTTTAACTTCGCAGGTATTCTCATCATGATTTTCTTCACAAAAGTTACACCAAGTGTGAGTCATTATGGTCTTTGGCTAAAAAGTGTTTTCACTAGTATTTCTAAAAGACACTAGAGAAGAATAATCCCCAGGGGAAGAGGAAGAAGAAATTCCTTTTCATTCGTAGGATATCATCTTATTATTCATATCTTGCATGAGTTGTAGAATAGTAGACATATTTGTTTGCTTTACCAAGTCTCCCATATGAATACATGTTCTTCCAAGTTTCTCTTCATATTCTAGCCTGAGGGTGGAACCGAGATTGTCCATAGCCTTTTCTTCAATTCTATGACAATAAGGAGAAGGTAAAACAATATAATAATGCATGAAAGCAGCTTGATTTTAAGGATGAATTAGTTCATGGATTTGATTATATAACTTGGTGAAATGAAGGTTGAAATATTTAATGGTTTGACCATCATCATAAGCAATATTGTTGTATTCCCTTAATTGATCAGCTGGACTCTTGGGATGTCCATAAGTGGATTTGAACCAATAAACCAATTCTTCCCAAGTTTAAAGGATCTTAGGCGGGAAGTCAAAATAATATGTTGCAACTTTCCCTTCGAGAAAATTGACAAACAAACGCATGAAAGTGTCGTTATCATTAGCTCCTATGTTATGACAAGCATTAGAAAATGCTACCAGGTGTTCATTTGTAGTAACGGTACATTTTCATGAGAATCTAGGTAAATGATTCTTGAATTTTGGTAATGGTTGGGTGGATGGTGCGAGAATCAAGGGAGAAGACACGTGCCAGGGGGTGGTTGTAGCATATTCCTTGAATTGAAAATGTCCATATTTCTTAATGATATTAGTAGGATTGGTAGTGGATTGAATAGGGACTTGATGACTATAGATACTACCAATCACAGATGAAGCAGAAGGTTGCGAGGAGGAGGAATCTTCGTTACCACTACCACTACCTAAGGACTTCATGTTGAAAGTGATAGGTATGGTTGATGAATATGAACTGGAAGAATCATAAGGGTTTTCCTAAGAGCACCCTGTTGTGTTGATAAGATAATTTTACTCCTCCCTATTTCAGAAATAAGGGTGACTTTGGGGGACAATCCTCTTCTTCTTTGAGAAATACGAGAATTAAAGGACATGAAATAAAATATTAAACAAGTAAGAGAAAAAGGTTATTGTTGATTTCTGGACTGCCTTTTCCTGGCTTCCCAATGTTCACATATATTTATGTCCCTATCAATTACTTCCCAAGAGCGGTCAAGTTCAACATGAGTACTAGATGTTTCTAAAATAGTATTGAATAAAGTCAAGGCAATGTTGGTCTGGTCATCAAGACTGTTTCCAATATTCGACTATCTCACAATGGGTACTATCATGGAAATATCAATCAAAGAGTAATCGGACAAAACAAAAAAATAAAATACAATAGTGATACAGTCAACCAGAGAGATGTGGAAAGATCTCCCCAGTATGGTCACCAAATAAATGTTGAGGAGAAAGGTATGAAGAACCTCACTCAAACATTTTTAGATCTTGCTAGGCTAAAACAAGATAGTTGGGAATGTTACCCGGGGTTTATAGCTTTAAAATCAAAACAATCACTTGATCCACAAGAAATATATACAAGAGACCAAGGCCAGTTTTATTTATTATATGTAACTGTGCAAAAAGAAGAAAATAAAATATACATAAGAGTGTTTATGGATAAAGAGACAAGGGTAAAAAGAACCTGAAAATATCATTTAAGATACACATGTGAGACAAAAATCAGCCATATGATTTCTTTATATTGATTTCATTATGAGATACAAAGCATAAATTCTCTTTACAAACCCATGCAAGGGTGGGGACCAAAGTCAATTTTAGAAGCCTCTGATGGGCACCATACAAAAAGACTCTGAAACAAAAGAAAACTAGAGCTAGATATTTGGATCAAATTGCCATAAAGGTATTGTCACTTGACTCTGCAAAATATTATTTATCAGTCATGATATCTAATTCACAAAAAAACAAGATTACACAGACTGCCTAAGATAGATCTTACACCTTTAGAAACAAGTTGTTGAAAGATATGATTCAATTTGGAATCTTGTTGCCTTCAATAAGACATTGTTGTCATCAAGATGGTTTAGCTTTCTAGTAAACTCAGAGTGAATGAAGAAAACAATAATCTCACAAGTATAGAGAAGACCTTATATCAGAAGTTTTGTCTTCTCTCTATTATCCTCCCTTGTCTCTTCCTTTGATTGAGGTTTTATTCTTTTTCCAATAAGCTATGGTAGTTCAACTACCTTTATTTTGTTAAGCTTAGTTAGCTTAACCCGTAAGTTGAGACAAATAAATAATAATAAATAAATAAGGTTCTATTTAAATAATAACTAAATAGGTGGTACCCCTTGTTACTCCAATTTTTATTTCTTTAATGATAAAAAAAATATGAAATAGAACACCCAAGAAAATTAACTCAAACATTCGCCTTGTAACTCCCATCCTCATATAAATAGTCAAATATTTTAGTATCAAAATAAAACATGACTATTGTCCAAAAATAGAATTATATCCATGTTGTCCAAAAAAAATCTATGTAAATGTATCTTTGTTGTCCAAAACATTCTGTCATCCTACCAATAAAATCTGTCCTAAAATAAAAAACATTAAAATCCATATTTACTATGAGAGGTGGTTTGCCTTTTTTCACTGTCTCCTTCCTTTGATTGTTTTACTGATGTACCTTGTGCAACAACCCGTGGTTGATTGGAAACTTGGGGATGAATATCATTGATGACATGGGAACAACTATCTTTAAGGTGGACATGAGAGGACACTGATTCAGAGGAGTCTTTGGAAGACTTGGAAGGATTAACCACTCCTTTTCCTTTATTTATTTCTGTCTCGAGAATGACAGTTTTGAGTCTCTTGCTTACATGAGAGGACTGGATTGGTGAGGAAACACGATCAATTTGGGAATTTGTGTTGAATGGCGATGGAGAAGGGGGAAACAATAATGATATTGTAGGCCAACCATGATGATGTACAACATGTTGATGGAAAAATTCTCACCAACCATCATTGACTGGTTGCTCTTGCTGCATAGAGACATGAGGGGGAACATAGACACCAACGAAGATTTGATGAGGCTATAAAGGATGTCTCTCAGGTCTAGACTACAGAATCCCTTGGCCAACTAAATTAAAGAATCCAACTTGGAAAAGCCGATTCATTTCTTGCGGATCAACGTCAAAGTGAATTGATAATCGTGGCCTTTTATGGCCCCTTTGCCAATTATTACCTCTGCCTCTGTTGGCACCTCTTCCATTGCTGCCCCTACTAAAAAAACTCATCCTGAAGCAAGATTCAAATCAAAGTATGGAAAAACTTTAACCATTCATTCATTAACCCTCTACCTAAATAAAATCAAAATGTTCACTCTATTATTCAGAATAGAAGCACATGCAATCCATCCATCGATACAATTCTTCACATATTGAATTATATAATCAATTGCATTGAAACAGGGAGTTAAGGGGTCATTGGGAAAATGAGGGGCTTTGTAATGAATGAAAAATGATAGTATGGACAAGAATGAATAAATGGGTATTGTTTCAAGCAAAATGAAGAAACTTATAAAAACAATGCCTCCATAGCATAATTTCCAATTCCAGCCGTCATCCAATCCTTTTCCATTCTTTTTCAAATAAAATTCATAATAATAGAAGAGGGAATAATTAAATGTTATTGGGAAGATGGTGGGCATATAATTAGCGAAAACTGAAATTATGAACGGAAATGAAATGATTAGTGTTCTATTTTACAAATTATCATTTACTCAATTCCATAATCAACATTAATGTCCTGTGCTGAAACCATATTGAATTTACCACTATTCATCAAGTTAATTATTTCCAAATCAACATGACAAAAGCTGCCACTAACCAATTTCGTTTGTGCCATAACCATTTATTTAAAAACTTCAACATACAGTATCCACGACATAACAACTTTTAAACTGCTCAATATCAAACTCAAGGGAAATCCCAGATTTGTCAAAAATTGTAAGTGTTGGCCCTTGACCAAGTTTGGAGGAAACATTGGTTGTGTTTGACCACTTTTGGGACTTCGATGGGTTGGTCGAAGATGGAGCACCCAGGAGAAGCGGAGATCACAGGATATCGCTTGTTTTGCTGGCTTGTGGACCCAACAAGGGGTTTACTAGGGTTTATGTAATGGGTTAAGGGATGTTGGGCCATGCGTTTACCATTTAATGTGACAAACAGTGTAATATTGTTAGACAACCTTGTCAGCTATTTTAAATGACCTATTTTCTAATTAAAGGTCATTAGGATGATATTAATAGAGGACGTTGCCTCTCATTTTTACATAACACAACTCACTCTCTTGTGAGAGAATCATTTTTAGTCTTTGTCTTGGGATTTTTGCTCTTGGAAGTGAGGTGCAACTCTTGTGGAGGATCATTCTTGGCATGTTTATGGTGTTTTATATCATTGGAAGGTTTTACAACTAGGGTTTGATAAGCTCTTCATGATTTGTAAGTGTATTTCTCATGCAAAACTTCTTAAATGAATGGTTGTAGGTTAAATATCTTGCATTTATTGTTACATTGCTATTATTTTGCTTAATCATTGAAACCCTAGGTAGCAAGCACACAAGTAGGTCCTTGATACATGTCCCCATGATAGAAAAATTGTTTTAGCCATTGATTAAGGAAGATATAGCCTAGTCGTTGCTACACTAGTTCCCCTTTTTCTGAGTTAGCTTTTGAACATAAGTTGAAGAAAGAAGACGTCCTAGGCCTAATTAATTTTACACCTAGGGTTTTGACTTTTAGGGTTTGAAGGGCCTTGCTCTTGCAACACTTTTCACCCTTAGATTTATGCTTTGAAGCTAGCCATTTTGCCAAGGATTTTTAAGGAAAGAGGGAGGAGCATGAGGCCTTGCTTAAGCAACACCGGAATGAGCCTCCTCCCCTTAGGGTTTTGACTCTATGGCCCTGCCATTGCAACACCATAAAGCCTAACTCTCTTGTCC
>ML803303.1:109678-120859 GCA_009831015.1 Picea engelmannii
GTCATGCCTAGTTTGAGCTTTTGGTTGATTAAAAACGTTGTGGCTTAGTCATCTGATAATAGACATTGATGCGTTGATAATTTTCATTGGCCTATTTGCAAAACGTTGAGCTCTTTGTCTATAGAACTAACCCTAGAACAAGGTTGACATCACCTCTAGTAAGCTTGACGCAACAATCTTGTCTTGAATGAGCATTTAATGATATTTGATGCATGGTGTTAATTCAAAGATTCATTATATAGATTGAATGTTATATCATTTCCAGTATTTATTGAGAAGTAGTATTATAAGCCATAGCCTTTATTGCAATCATTGACTTCATCAATAATTACTGTTATTTATGCTCATGTATATTAAATATTGATAGTCATTGACAAATGAAGCATTAACCACTATTTGCATGTATTAGTTTTATTGTTGCCTTGTCTAGGAAACAGGTGCTTCTACTGTGGTATTTCTTCATTCTTGACTATCTTCTTGGTGGTAATCTGTGAAGGGAAAACTCACCTTGATCCTTTAAACCTTTGCCCTTTCAAAACCCCAGATTACTAGGGACGTCTCCCTTGGGTTTAGCCACCCTAAATAGAAAGAGCTCCCCATCGAGGTGACAGTGGGTGGGAAAGATCTTGTTACGCCAGTTTGGCCCTTACCTTTCAGCTGCTTGGCCCAAACTACAAACTGAGCGATAACAATGCCAAAAAGCACTTGGGAAATTTTGGGAAATCCTACTATGGTACCTTCACTGGGAAGTTCTAGAAAAACTACGGGAAGTTCTAGAAAAGACTTCGTAGGAGGCATATATGCAGAACTTGAACCTCACCGGAATAGCAGAACCACGCAGAATGGGACTTCACCACGGTGAATCTATATGACCGTTGGAGGTGCCCCGACCGTTAGAATGACGCTCCAGAATGGCTAGAAATGCAGTTATTGCCAAAAAGACCATCATTGGATCGTTGAGACCGTGCCATAATAGACAGATTTGTATTTATTGACGCATTCCTACCCGTTGGAGGAATATGTTACGATGCTTTCTTATTTAACCCGTCAGACGTTGCACTGGGACCACTTTTTTCAACCAGTGATATCCAAGCTAACATATAATCCATTGTATCACGCTGTGATTTCTAGACCTTGCCATCCATTTGATTACCTCACTTGTCCGTTCGCCTACCTGATTTATTTTGTTACAACTGAGAATGTTGGGTGAACCAAGCGCATTAGAGAAGTTTGTGGAGGATATTCTTGTAGACCTCATGGCTGAGAGAGTCATGTATGTAGGGATATAGGCATCGTCAACTGACAGATTGCAAGAATCCCCAATTATTGGACAATGTTCTAGCCGCACTGTTGAGAAGCAAAGAAAACACCACGACGATCTGGCTAACGTGAAGCAAATCCCGTCGGTCTTGCCGTAGTACATACTACATTTGGCTGGCATGGTGTACCGCGAAAGTATCCCGTGTGAATTTGAGTACACATTGATCATCGCATACATCCCAAAGGGGATACACATAGTTGGAACCCAGTTAGGACATATCCCATCTTTGAAGAACAACGACTTTAACCTTGGAGATAGGAAGAACTACGCGATGCTCGCGCCACATCGATATTTTATGAGAATGACTGGGAAGAAGCTGCACATAGTCTCCCAGGCATGGATTAAGGAGATCGTGCAGTCGACAATCCTAAATGTAATGAAGATCCCTCACTTCGGATGACATCAGGAGGTTAATGTTTGCGTTAAAATCCTCCTGTTGTGCTACCATGGAGGGTTTTGTGGCTTGACAGACACGTGAATATGTATCCGACGTTGATCCACCTCATCATAGGACGGTGCATGCAGGGACCAGACCCTCAACCATTCTACCCAGGGAAGACTTATGATCGCTCCCTGGCACAACACATAAAGGAAGACTATGGAGATGTCGAAAAGGGAAAGCGAGGCTACAAGGTAGCCTCTATCCAGGATGGAACAGTGTGCCTAGCTTGTCAGCTTATAGTTGGTAAGCTCATCAGAAAGAACCGTTCAACACAAGTCACATGATTCATAGTAGACCTCGCAGGGAAGTGCATAGAAGGAATGCAAATGAACTGGGTGAGTTACCTCGTCTACAAGCTAGATAAGGACTTTCGCGAAGCACAAGATCAGGGATATGAGTTTCATTTTAGTTGGTTACTGGTTTTAATCGCATTTGTCGCCTGGCAGATGCTGGAAGGAGAGAAATTCATAGAAGTTGAGCCATCAGAGTTGTTGGCCGCAAGGTTCTCCACCTTGTGGTATACAAATGACATGTTGAAGCAGTGGAAGTCGAGCGTTGTCTTCCATGTGTATTACCAGTAGTTGAAGCACTCCATTGGGGCATTTCCACGAATGACCCTGAATACACTGCACCAGTACAGACAACTAGCGAAGTTCCATGTAGATCGACACTTTATCTACATCACTCCATGTAGGGATGAAAGTAAGGAGGAATTGCAATACTATTATAAGCTGACGAATGAAGACATGGAGGAGATCACCAAAGAATGGCCAGCAAAGTTCCTTGTACCGGTGGAAGATGAAAAACTCTCTGACCCCAACATCATCGAAAGTCCCTTGGTGACCCGGGTCGAACATGATGGATAGACTAGCGCGAATAAAAAGAGGTGAAAGGAGGAAGTGCAGAACATAGAAACTGATGAGAAGGACAATGCCTCAGAGGAAAGTAAGCCTGATTCACCCGCAGGAGGAGGAGGAGATAAAGTAAACCAAGAACAAGGAGGGAAAGAAAGATAAAAGCAAGATGAAGGCAAAGTTACATCGCCGAAGGATCCCCCTATCGAGGTCAAAACATCGAAGAAAAGGAAGGTTTCCCCACAGAAACCCTTAGCAAGAAAGAAGACCCGAGCTAATAAGCCTCGGTTGAAGAATGTGCTCATAGTGGACGATGTAGATCTCATCATCATAGCCGTGGAAGATGATTCAGAGGACATCTTGCAAAGACATGGAGCGAAGAAGGAAACACTATATGAAAGAATCGATAAAGAGGTGAAAGAGATACAACAAGCCATCTATTCGAGCCGCGCAGTACCTACTGCACCTTCTTGGTCGAAAAGTGAAAAATTGGGGGATGAGCCCACCCAATTACAAAGGCTGACATATGCAATAGAGGCTCGAATTTTTTGAGTCCAAGAAGAAAAGGAGAAGGATACAGAAGCCTTGAAGCAAGAGAAGGAGGAGGTCTTAGAGAAACTTTGCGTTGCGCAGAAGGAGAAAGAGGAAATTTAGGCAATGTTCGAGGAGGAAAAAGAAACGATGTAGAAAGAAAAAGAACAGCTGATTGCAGAGCATACTGCGATTAAAGAAGCAGTGACTAAAGCACTTTACTCTGTGCTGGGATTGACACAAGAGGAAGAAGAGTCAGCTGAGATACAAGTGGGGAAGCTCGATGAGGCCATTCAACAGCTTCAAGCAAGAGTAATAGAGTTAGATCTCCAAGCAGTGTCCAACACTCTGCAAGAAGTGCGCTATCAGTGGGAAGAAATCGCTAAGAGCGCAGTCGGAAGGATCAGGGCACTCACCTCAGAATGTAATAAATTGAGTGATTATAGTGCGTAGACCTATGAACACCTCACAGAAGATCCAGAGCTGAGGAAACTGGAATCACAACTCCAAGAGGTGCAACAACAGACATCCACCGTGCAAGCACAAATGAAGTTGCTCACTGCAATTGAAAGGATGAAAAGATCACAGGAACAATGCACAATCCAACAATAGGTTACTGCCATCTAGAGCAGAGTCATGGAGGTTCACAGAGACTCTAGCTGTTGTAGGATGAAGCCTGCATTCTTTTTGAAGAGATTGAAGGACAAGGCTCGCAGCTGGAACAAGTGGTTACGACAGTGGAAAAAATCCTGAAAGGGCCTGTTACAGAGAAAATGATTCAGGATTTCACCGAATAGGAGGCTCTGGTGAAGCAATAAGTCGAGGTAGATTGAGCTAAGATCGAGTCCTTTGAAGCAATGTTGCCTAGATCTGAGTGACTCGGGACGAGTCACAGGTGATTGTTGGGGGCCTGTTGGCCCTCGACCAATTTTTGAGGAAACATTGGTCATGTTTAACCACTTTTGGGACTTCGACAGGCTGGTCGAAGATGAAGTGCCTAGGTGGAGCAGAGATCGTGAGATCTCGCTTGTTTTGTGGGCTTGTGGACCCAACAAGGGGTTTACTAGGGTTTAAGTAATGGGTTAAGGGATGTCGACCCATGGGTTTACCCATGATTAAGCATGGTTGTAAATGTATAAATAAGTAGTAGCTAAGCGATGTAAAGGAAGTACTAATTGGCTTAGTGCATGACTAGTTGGCTTTGTGTAAAGAGTATGTTAAGACTTGTCGAGCTAAGTGCAAGTGTTTTTGTAAGTGCTTTGTGCTACTAAGGAGTTGGCTTTGTGCCTTGACCTGATTTTGGGAAGGAGGATTTTGTACGCAACTCATAGATCTCCTTTCCTCTGCAGATTTGGGCTTTGTGCACATGAGTAGATGAATGTAAGAAGATTTAATACTAATAAAGAATAATAAGCAGTTGGTGTACGTAGCCCCACACTGGGGTGAACCACGTATATCCTGTCTTGATGTGCTTTGTGCGATGTTTTTTATGTGATTTATGCTTATTGTTGTTATAATGTATGATGAGTGCATATGATGTTGTAGCTTAGTGCTTAATGGTGTGAATGGATGCTAGATCTGAGTTAATGATATGTGATAAGTGATTAGATGTGCTTTATCTGATCGTTATTGCGCTGATATGTAATAAGGGTTAATATGCGATGTGAATGAGAATCATAATCTAATGCATATTACTGGCTAAGTGCTATGTTAAGTGTTGCAATCACAGATCTGTTTCCCATCTTGGTTGTAGACACGTGAGTCCTGCAATGCCCCCTACCTCTACCTTAGGTGAGACTTCATCTGCTTCACAGGTGTTGTCGAAAGGGTCAGTAGTTAGGGTTTTTTTGGTGCGCTATTGAAGCATTGAGACCTGGGTTTGCCCCTGTGCCAACAATAAGTTTCATTTTCCTTTTAAACGGTGGAGCATTCTATCGACAAAACAATTTTGGATTCATTTATAAAAGTCAGCACGAAAGACTGAGAAAATAATCATAAAACCATAAACTGTTCATTATAAAAAATACACCATAGCCCCAAAATCATTGATGTGAAGTCAAATTGGGTTAGAAACCCCAATGTGAGCTTAATAATCATTGTTTCATCAAATCCATACTAACTTCAAAGTCGATCGATTTCTCTCATGGATAAATAACAAACTGAGCCATGATTTTGTGGGTTTAATCCATCTTCCAATGGTTGAGTAAAAACAATTTGGAAAGATTTTGAATATGGGTTTAAATTCATTAATTTCACATTCATATTTTATGGGGTAGCAAAACTTGGAGTAGACAAAGTGGGTGTGAGGTGAGGGTGTGGAATGCAAGTGATACAATAACCATCCCTTCCCACAACAAAATTTCAAAGTGACAATAAGACATAATACACTTGCCTTCATAACTCTGCAAACAATGGTAATAACAATACGAAAGGACAACATATCCTCCAAGGTCTAGGCATGAGGTGAGGGTGATATACAATAGTCATGAGAGGTGATTGTTCTTTCCCCTCTACAGAAAAAAAACCCAAAAAATTTAATCATAAAATGTGAGCAAAACCGAACGTATTTACCCATAAGACATTTTCCAACAACCATATCCTAGTAATACCAACATTTCCTCCAAGCGCAACAAACCATGCACTTCAAGTAATAGAATCCCAAACCATATTTTCAGTTTGAATTGCTTAAATTCCAAAATGGGAGAAAACCCTAATTGAAATGTATTTTAACAGGGCCATGATGCTCACAAAAGATTCATGTAAACTTTGGAAAACAAACACATTCTGCATGCAAAATCTAAGAGCCAACAAGATGATTTTATCTAGAGCATAGCCCACAATCCATGAATAAAGAGATAAAATCCACATACCTGAAAGAAGAATGATATAAAAATCCTGATCACAATTGTTTTCTACCAAGGGCCGAGTACAATGGAAGTGATACTAACCAGAGAAACCAAAACAAGTGCGAGAAGTATAATGAAGGTGGTATCTTTGAGGTAGGGTAAGTACGATGTGCAGTAAATGCACATCTCTTCCCATCTTATAAATTAACTTCTTTCAACTAAAACTAACTCTAGAGCGCATTTAGCCTCCAAAAATCCGCTCTAACATATGTCAACCATACTTTAAACATTTTCCAAAAAAAATCTATCATCAAGAGTTGGGCTCAAGGTCGATGCATGGATCCAATTTATTATATGCCCATCATATACTTATCATCAAAGTAAACATGACCCAATTTTTTTTTTAATGAATATTGCTATACCACATAACAATTGATCACCCAAATATACCATAAGTTTGTGTGTAGCCTGCACTTAGTATTCAAATTGTTGATTAAAGTTGGTTGTCATTGATGTCAACCCTTGAAGAAAGCCCCATAGCACAAAGGTTGGGTAATGGACCCAATATTGTTTGATGTAAAGATGACTCATTATTTTCTTGTCATGTTTTATAATAAGTAGAAATGGATGAACTCCAAAGTGGCCCCCTTATGGTGAAAGCCCTCCTGGGAAGACGCTTTGTGGATTGAGTTATCCTAGAAGTATGGTTAGAGAACCCATGCTTATTTGTGGATTAATGAGATGAATTCCAATGAATTTTTCATTGAAACTATCCTATATGGATAGTTCTTTTCATTCCATTTCCGGTGGTATGTGGAACGTCACATAACTCCTCACGGTTAGAGAGTTATGGCCGTGAGAAGTTGGAGAACCCAGGTTTGGGTAATGGAACCAAGTTTGTTTGATGGATAACTATATGAGTTTTGATATATTTTCAGGTAATACTATTCTATATATATAGTACATTTCATTCCATTTTTGGTGGTATGTGGAACGTCACATAACTCCTCACGGTTTGAGAGTTATGGCCTTACGAAGTTGGAGGACCTTGATATGTCATCTAGAAGCCCCAAAAGATCAAAGTAGTCAAAGTGGTTTAAGAGATTTTAAAAGGTAAATAATAAAGTGAAGTGATACGTGTACTATAATTCAAAGTGAATACAAAATATATTAATTCGATAATAAATTTAATGGAGAAATTAGAAGTGGGTTAACCCTAAAATAAAGAAAGTGGGCAAAGTGACCTAGAAGATGTTTTTAAGGAAGCTACTTGGAGAGTATAAAAAAGAGGCAAGGATCTATCATTTAAGAAACTTGAGCATATTGAATACCTATAGGTTTCTGAGGTAACCAAAGGATATCTAAGCCTAATTTCTAAGGAAAGTGAAGAAAAGAAGGCAGAAATTCAAGGAAGGATAAATTCTTTTAATGATGTTTTCTAAGGTATGTTTTTTTCAGGTCATCTCACAATTTTCGCAATAAATTTTTTTATAGAATGATTCAGACCGTGAAATTTCTATTCCATTGAGGAAACATATCCATGTATCTGTGTTAAAAAATTCATCTTGTGGGTCGTTGTATTTTTGGAGTTACACTCTGTGGAAAATAGGGTTTGTGGCTAGTCCTGAAACTAGTAAAAAACATGTGTTTCTGGTAAAAACGTCATAACTTCTTCATAACAGATCCAAATTCAGTAAGACAAAATGTGTTGGTTAGAGTACATTCTTTAGTATTCCGTGTAAAAGTTTCATATCAATTCAACAAACATTTTGTGCGGGGAAAGCTCTACAAGGTCGCTCTCTAGAATAAGCCAGAATTCAGCAAGGTGTGCCATTTTTGCTATAACTCCTTTTCTGAGAGGTTCCAAGTAGTGACACCTGGAGGAATTTAATAAAACACATTGAAGAAAACTTTGTATCAGTTTTAAATCTTTATTCATTACAGGTACAAAGTTATGATTATTTCAAGTTAGGGCTGTTGACTAATCCAAAACTAGTCTTGTGAGACTAAAGAAACGCTTGATGAAAATGCTAGTCTCTTGTTGTTAAAGTTAAGGACGGTTTGCAGGTATGTGATCATATACACTAGGTCTATTACAGAGTTACAAATCATATTTGGATGATGAAATTGATGAGGGCTTTTGGTTGAGGTACAAGTTGGGTACATGGTTTAGACAAGTAGTTGATGAGTTGGCACATACATAAGGTGTATAGTTGATGATGTTGGTACATATTGATGAGTCATAGTTGATGAGTACTTGACACATGATTGGTAAGTACTTGGTACATGGTTGGTTTCACTTTTTCATGGTACAGGTTGATTACAGATTGTTTGGTACAGGTTGGTGCATGGTTTATGCACTTGTTTATGGTACAAATTGATTACAGGTTGAGGTACAGGTTGATGCATGGTTGATGCATGTTTCAAGTTTATTGGTACATGTTTACAATGATATATCTCATAGTGATAGTGTGACAGTGGTTCCATCATTCTACTTCTACTTCATGGCGGTTGGACGGGGCAAGGACAGGTGGTTGTAGCCACCTTCCGGTTGTATCCAGAGAACATAGGGGGTTGTATCCTCCTTCTGGTTGTAGCTAGAGAATTGGGGAGTTGGAGCTTCCCTTAGGTTGTAGCCTGAGAAACTAGGGGGTTGGAGCCTCCTTCTAGTTGCAGCTGGAAAACAAAGGAAGTTGGTGCTTCCAATGAATGTAATTCTTCAAGACATATAAGAAAAAGCATTCTGTGGTTTTCTCCCGCTTTGGGTTTCCACGTAAAACAATGGTGTACTATGTATGTGTATGATTGTTCATTTGTTTATTTCTTATTTACTTTGGATTTATTGGATGATAATGCTTCATTGATATAACACTTGTATTATATGGTTAAAAAGAATTAAATTTCTCTATTATTGATTCACCCCCACTCTCAGTAATCCAACACGAATAACATATCAAAATATAG
Organism: Picea engelmannii; assembly: GCA_009831015.1. Lineage (NCBI taxonomy): Eukaryota > Viridiplantae > Streptophyta > Pinopsida > Pinales > Pinaceae > Picea > Picea engelmannii. Next base: position 118,637 of record ML803303.1, read on the forward strand.
GTGTAGAAAGAGTAAAATGTATATTGAAACAAACATTCCCTTCACTCGAGATCAAATTGCTAATACACCCAATCATCCATTAACAACAAATAGAACCAAGTTAGGCTCTTTTCTTTTACTTTCAAACCGTGAAATTCTTCTTGTAAGGTAATCATGAGTGCAACTTGAAGATGTTAACAAGAGGAATCATTTTTCTCCCTTATTATTGTTCTAAAGGGAGCCCACATATTTAGTAGTATTAATAAATATATAATAGCAATAATGAATTGCAAGTCATTTGCGGGCATGGATTTCATGATGCGCGTTTTTGGGTGTCAACAAACTAGCGACTCGACAGGGAAATCTGCTTCCAGTAGATTTAGAACTCATAAATCTTGGTTCCATAAACCAATAGGAATATGTGATCGAAGCTATTCAGAAAATAGTTATGCAACAGGGGGGAAATAACAGCTTAAGGGAATTGATTGAATGGGACTTCATCGAATAACTTATGGAAAGTGAGATGTATGAGGGGAATTGGTCTTGTACGCATAACAATCAATAGGAATCGTAACTGAAAATATGTATAACTTTCAAAGTGGATACTTCTAATATTCTCTTGAATATCAAAATCGAGGGAAGAAAGGGATAGCAAAATATGGGAAGAAATCAAAACCAACTATGCTACAACAGTGTTGAAAGAAAAAATCTACTTCAGGAGTGTTTCGAAAGGAGGATACCATAGCAACTGTGTATTACTTTATTCTTATTGATCAACAATACTTGCATAAATGACATAACTATGGAAAAATTGATCCATACCTTACTTCCTATGACCATAAAAAAGACAAACAATAGAAACCAAAACCCAATAAACCAAAAATGACAAACCAAAGGAAAGACAAAAATATGTACAACAATCATATTTACACAATATAGAGTTAGTGATCAAGTTGGTTCTGCATAATGTTTCAAGTGGGAACCATTGGTACTGTAAGAAAACCTTCTCTCATCCATGTCCTTAAGAAGATAATAATTTGTGCCAATGATATAAGAGATTTTGAAAGGAACTAGCCATAACTTTTGGAACTTATAATTCCTTCCTCTCTCAGCATGGGTCGAGTCCCATAGTAATACTTTTTCATCTATTTTAAATTCAACAGTCTTTGCTCGTTTTTCAAAATACTTCTTCACTATTTGTTGCCTCCCTTTTAGATTTTCCAAGGATTTTTGTTTTTCTTCCAGGGCTAACAAAGTATTTATCCTTTGAGACACATTAAAAGAATTTAATTCTTTGGTGTGTAACATCAAGCATAAGGAAGAAAGATCTAATTTAATAGGAAGAATAGCCTCTTGGCCATATACGAGATGAAAGGGAGTAAAGCATGTACTTTCTTTAGTGGTAGTACGATCATCCCAAAGAGCAAAAGTTAGAAGTGTGTGCCACTGGCGACATTTGTCTTCTATAATTCTATTTATAATCCTAACTAGATTCTTATTAGTGGATTTCGCTTGTCCATTTCCCTAATGGTAATAAGCAGATGAAGTGAAATGCTTGACACCTAATTTAGCAAGGAATTGGGTCGGTTTTGCAGAAATAAAGGCTGGACCATTGTTCGTAATGATTTCTAATGGAAGGCCAAATCTGGAAAAGATATTGGAATCTAGAAAAGAAATTACTTGTTCATCTTGCGCCTGTCAAAGATGGATAACCTTAGTCCACTTAGTAAAGTAATCAGTGGCTGTCAAAATGAAGATATGCCCTACAAAGGATGGAGGATTGATTCGGCCAATAAAGTCTAAACCCCACTTTGAAAAATGGAAATCTGGAAGTACAGGTTGTAAAGGCATGGCAGAAAAATGTTCCTTCCCAGTGAATTTTTGGCACTTATCATAGGACCTCATGAATTTATAAGAATCACAAAAGATAAAAGGCCAATAATAACCATTTCTTATGATCTTAAAGGCGATAGTTTTATCAGAGAAATGGATACCAATATGAATGACAGATTTGATGATCCATGATCTCATGTAATATTTTCTATGCTTCATCATCACTTACACAACAGAGAAACAATACATCAACATATCCTCTAAACAAGGAGTCTCCCAAAATAATGTACTTAGAAGCTTCAAGGTGGAGTCTCCTTCTCTGATGAGGATCCAACTTGTATGGGCACCTTTGATACTGCAAATAATACACCATATTTTTATACCAAGGATGTTCAGATATAGAGAGTGTTG
>ML803303.1:121033-139224 GCA_009831015.1 Picea engelmannii
TTCCCATGAAAAACATTATCTCAACCAATTGTAACATTTATGTAATCATTTGATGTTATCTCTAGGTCTTGGTTGTAACAACTATTTATCTTTAAAAGAGAAGGCCTTGTAGATGATAGATATATAGAGACATAGTTAATTACTATTATGTTGTAGATTTGATTCTTGAAGACTATTGATTGTACACCTGTTTTCTGAAGTAATGATATAAATTGCAGTTCATGAAATTTATGTGTGTGATCAAATCTTTCCTTCTGTAAGTTTATTTTAAAGCTACCTTATTGGTACGACAAGGAACCACCGACCCAACCAAGGTAAGCTTCATTGTATTTATTTGTGAATATAATTATGGTTTGTGTGTGGATAGATTAATTGTGTGTTTTGATCATAGCACCTAACTTCATTTCTGTTGTGTTTCAATAAGACACTTGATAGAATGCAATATAAATGTGTGCTAATTCTGAGTGAGTGATATTTCTGAGTGCAACATAGATTTCTGAATAAATACTTGGTATCCTTGTGTGTGTGTGTATGTAGACAATCATTTGTTAGATTGAATTCTTTATTGTTTCTTTTTATTTTTCAAATCCAGGGACAACTAAGATCTCCATCTCTTACCCTACATGAACCTATAATGGAGTATCTCACTACACATAGAGTTTATTCCATAATTGTTTAGGTTACATCTTGCAAATACAGGCACAGTCAAGATCTCCATCTCTCACTCTACATGCACCTATAATGGAGTATCTTACTACACCTAGTATTTCTTCTAGGATTGATTGATATTTCTTTTAAGAATGTGTAGAGTGTTAATTACAAATTGCTGCTAGATTAGTTGCTACAGGAAATAGAGTCAAAGTTCACCTTTCCCTTTCATGAGACTGTAATGAACATATTCATTACCTGAGCAAGAGTCTTTAAATCACATGCTTGTTGAGATTTTGTTTATGAGTTTTGCTTTCTGGTTTTTAAACTGTGTGAAGAAGATTGTTTGAATATTGTGAAACAAATCATTGGTTTTGGAGTGTTTCTTATATAGGATATACTCATCAAACATAGGAACGTATATGTTATCGACACATATAGTGCATCAATTCTATTGATTGGGAAACCAAATTGACATATTAAATGATTGCAATATATTGAACATATAATTGCACCAACATTTTTGCACCATTGTCGTGGAGTTGTAAACGATAATAGGTAGTATTTGAATTAGATTGCTTTTATGGTTTTGGATTGGTGTTAAGGACGACCTAAGGGTGGGGAGAAGACGATAAGATGTGATGGAAGATCCCACGCATCCACTTTAGTGGGTTTTCTCCAAAGTCAGGTTGTCCTCTTACCTTTAATAGTTAAATTTTGTGTTGTGTTAGTATTATATATTCTTCTTTTTTATACGTAGACGTAGGGATAGTAAAGGTATATTTATTGCATCTAAAGTTACATAAAATTTAAGAAAACCCCCCAAAGTTACAGAAAAATCAAGAAACGCCCCCCACACCAATTTAGCTAATTTATGTGTAGGAGAAATTCTAAGAGGATAAATCCCAAGGGAAGCAATTGAAACTACAACCAAATCCACTGGATTTGAAGCTATTGTGAAAATTGAAAACATGTCACAACAAGTAGTGAGGGAAGCTCTGACGCCCTAATCAGAAGGAGGAGCTGGAAAAGGAACATATGTAGTGGTATAAGAGGATGAATCTGCCATTAGAGAAACACACAAAGTATTGGAACATTTGGATATCCCAACCAATCCGGTGGTTGAACCATCACTTAGTGGAGAAACATCACCTGCATCCTATAACGTGTTGTTCGGAAGTATGGAAGATGAGGAAGGGAATGAAAATAATGAAATTGAGACATTTGGATTCCCAACATTATACATTACCAGAGATGTTTCCATGAAGAATATTCCACTTTTATCACTACCTCACTTCCATGGTATGTTAACAGAAGATCATGATTCATTTTTTTTTCAATTTGATATACTATTTAGAAGTTAAAATTATACCGATAGTGCACACAAATTAAAACTCTTTCCAACTACACTTAAATACTTAGCATTAAGGTGGGTTATGAGTCTAGGAGAACATACTATCTTATCTTGGGATGGTATGAAATAAAATTTCCTCTAGAAATATCAAGATTATTGTAGAACTAGAGATGATAGGAATGATATATTTAAAATGCAACAGTCTGAGGAGGAGAGTATGGAAGATTACCTAGAAAGGTTCGTATACAATTATCAAAATACAAAACAATTCCCCTTAGACACAACCACAGTTAGGACCATCTTCCTGAAGGGTACAAGGGATGAATCTATTAAGGTACTAAACCTTATGATCTCTAGGGATGTATACCAAAATCCATTCGCAGACATTGCAGAGTATTGTTAAAGGTACTCCCGCAGCCAAGCCAAAACAAGGAAAAGGGATCCTATAAGAAAAACTACTAAACCTACTCCAGGAGGTGTTACAAGGAAGGAATGAGGGAATATGCTAGAAAAATTTAAAACAGACATCCTAAACACAATCAACACCCAATTAGATACCATGAAAATCAAAAGGAAACAAGAAGAAGAAAATGCTACTTTAGCAATTTTCTGTCCTCGATGTAGGAAAAGGCGCCCCGAAAAAGAATGTCTTATTAATGTCATTGAAATTTGTGGGCTCTGTACAGAGGACCACCCTACCAATTAGTGCCCTTCCTTACCTGGACTAAATCCATTTTTAAGGGAGGAGGGAAACCTTAGGAAACATCATATCCTCCTAAGAGAGCATGAAGACAACAAAATCCTAATATGTTATTCGACCCTACCACACAATACTCACAACAACACTGGATTCCTCCAATGCCTTACCTCAATGGAAACTTCAGCAACCACAAGTCCAACCTTGGAAACAAGGATGGAAGGGGATTGCATATGGAAATGTTCCTTTTCATCCACCAACCTTTCCTTCTTACCCACAATATCCTTCCAATATCTCTGAGTTGTTACATGGATTTAATCTACCTTATCTACCTCCACCTTCCCAACTACAACAACAAATCACATTGCCTTTTAACCCAAACCAGTAGCAACAAATGCAAGATGCACCTAATCCAAACCCCCCTCGGCCTACCCTTATTCTTGCACAACCCATCCCTAATCTGAACAATAGACCTACACAACCTGTACAAAATCTTGAAGTGCAGATTTTCCCAACTTATGTGATAACTCCTACTTCACTGAATCAAATTCAATTAAGTTTTGGGAAGGTATTGAATAAACCAAATTCTACAGTGGTTATTCAAGAAGAAGAAGAAATAGATAACCAACCAAATGAAGAAGAAGACACCCCTGTACAAGAGGAAATTCCTCCTCACACTCCTCAACCATCAGAAGTACCTCATAAAACTAATCCTACACCTTATCTAGAAAGGTTACTTGTGAAGAAACTTGAGGTACCACTAGGACACGGTGTGGAAGCCGAACTAAGGAATATATGTTTAAATATTCCCCTACTCCAAGACATTAAATACATTCCTATCTATGCTAGGATTGTAAGGGATCTTTGCAAAAATCCTAGGACGAAGAGGAAGGAGCCTCCTGTTATACAAGAGGTTGGAGAACTGTCTGAATTTATATCAGAAATGTCATCTAAATATAATGATCCAGGAAATCCAGTGGTGACTATAGAAATTAATGGTATTTCCTTGTCAAATACACTTATTGATATATGAGCAACAATATGTTATGACTGTTGAAATCAAGTGAACGTTGCAACTAAATCACTTAAGGCCAACACAAACCTTGTTGGAATAAGTAGGCAAATAAGTCATCAACCCAATAGGAAGTCTAGATGATGTAGCAATCACCTTAGCCTCCTCGGAGTATCTTGTGGACTTCATGGTAATTTATTCAAAATCCTATAAACTTGGACATCCAGTTGTGTTTGGTCGACCTTGGTTGGCCATTGTTGATGCATTTATTAGTTATCAGTCTAGGGAGATGACAATTTCCAATGGGACCCACAGTCAGAAACTTATTATCTTTCCTCCTGCCCAACCAACCAATGAAGTTCCTTTATGGTTGGAGAATCCATATGGGAAGGAGGATTGTGCTCAGCTCTTTTTAACACTTGAGAAAGCAAAGAGAGTTCAAGAACAAACTGAAGAACATATTTTAATCCTATTTTTAGCCAATACATAATGCATTGAATATCCTCAATCTTTTCCATAATTTACACATATTTTCATCTCTGAATTTCAGGAGGTCTATCATCCCTCCACTTCTACATTGTTCACTATATCAAAAATAAATGAAGTTGAAGAGTCAGTTTTTCAAAATATTGAAATCATCTCTGGGAAATCTATATATATCAATTCTAGCTTGGAATCAAATCAACAAAAAAAATTGATCCTAATGATTCAAGGACAGTCCAGTGCGTTTGCATGGGATTACTCTGACATGAAAGGAATTCACCAGGATACTTGTATACACCATATTTACACCAATGATAAAATTAGACCTATTAGGCATCCCCAAAGAAGAATGAATCCAACCTTAAAAGATATAGTAAAAGAAGAACTCCAAAAACTCCTACATCTCAATTTTATTTACCTTATTTCAGATAGCAAGTGGGTATCCCCATTAGTTATTGTCCCTTAGAAAAATGGAAAATGGATGATTTGTGTGGACTTTAGAGAGCTGAACAAGGCTACCTATAGAGATTATTTTCCTTTTCCTTTAATATACTAGGTCTTGGACACCTTGTCTGGGAAGAGGTACTTTTCTTTCTTAGATGGATTAAGTGGTTACAACCAGATCCAAATTGCCCCGAAGATCAGGAGAAAACCAAATTTACTTTTCCATGGGGTACTTATGCTTATAGGGTTCTTCCCTTTGGATTGTGAAATTCCCTTGCCACCTTTCAGAGGGTTTTCCTAACTATTTTTTCTAATTTAACCCATGACTGTGTAGAAGTCTATATGGACGACTTCATTGTATATGGGGATGAATTCCAGAAAGCATTAGACAATTTGGAGAAAGTATTGATCAGGTGTAGAGAGACTAACGTTTCCCCGAGTCATGAAAAATCCAGAATGATTCTCACTGAAGGGATTGTCTTGGGCCATCATATTTCTGGTACTTGAATAAGGTTAAACCCTGCCAAAATTTATATTATTTCTCAAATCAGAATCCCTAGCTCACAGAAATAAGTTAGAAGCTTCTTAGGGCATGATGGATATTATATGAGGTTCATTCAAAATTTTACAAAATTAGCTTCCCCACTATTCAAATTGTTAGCAAAAGAGGTTGAATTCCATTGGGATGAACAATGTCACATTTCTCTTGAAATTTTAAAGAAAAATCTTTCAAGTGCCCTTATTTTAAGAGGACTAAATTGGTCTCTTCCTTTTCATATATGCACTAATGCTTTAGATACAACTTTAAAAGTTGTTCTATGACAAAGAGAAAACCAACTTCCTTATGCTATCTACTTTGTCATCAAAAATCTCTCCCCTACCGAAGTAAATTATACTGTCCCTGAAAAAAAATTCTTATCAGTAGTCCATGCCATTAATAAATTCAGACACTACATAACAGGGTATGAGGTTTTTGTACACACAGACCACTCATCCATTAGATTTTTAATGTATAAACATGTGACAAATGTGAGTTACTATATGGTTGTTATTATTGCAAGAATTCAATATTACTATCATTGACAGACCTGGAAGAGATAATCATGTTGTTGATTTCCTATCTAGACTTATTCATACAGGTGATAATGCACTAGCGAATGACAATTTTCTAGATTAAAATCTGTTTTCTATTTCTACTTACACTCCTTGGTATGCAGATGTGTCCAGCTATCTTGTAATAGGAAAGTTACCTTCGAATATGCCCCCCCAAGAGAAATAGATAATTATTCAACTAAGTGCAAATTATATGTGGCATGATTACTGTTTATATCGTACAGGGCCTGATTTGGTGATCACAAGATGTGTACGGGAGGATGAGATGCATGGCATCTTCAAAGCCTGCCATGATGGTCCATGTGGAGGCCATTTTGATGATTAGAGGACAACATACAAAATACTATAGTCAAGCTACTATTGGCCAACTATTTTTAAGGATGCAAAGAAGTATGTGGCTAGCTGTGACGATTGTCAAAGGATGGGGAAACCAACTGCAGTTGATGAGATGCCTCTCCAAGCTCAGGTAGTAATTGAACCTTTTAAAAAATGGGCTTTGGAACTTGTAGGGCCTATTAATTCTATGTCTCGAAGAAGAAGGTACATACTGGTCTGTACAGGTTACATGACCAAATGGGTAGAGGATAAAGCTTTGTATTATGTAAATGAACAATATGTTGTTGATTTTCTATTTGAAGAAATATTTACTCGTTTTGGTGTGCCTCGAGAAATAGTGACAGACCAAGGAACCCAATTTACCTCCAATTTGGTCAAAGCCATTACTGAACAATATCAAAATAAAAATAGAAAATATTCAGCTTATCACCCCCAAGCAAATGGACAAGTGGAATCAACTATTAAGGTGATAGAGGCTATTCTCACCAAGACAATTCAGTTACACCATAAAAACTGGGTTGATCGCTTTCCTGAGGCCATATGGGCCTACAAAACAACTTGGAGAAACACAACATGACATACACCTTATGAATTGGTGTATGTGAAGCATGTGTTTCTTCCCATAGAATTTCAATTAAAAACCTTCAGGACTGCTATGCAATTGGGGATGGATTTAGATGAAGCTAAAAAACAGAGGATATTGCAGTTGAATGAGCTTTATGAAATCAGACAGGATTCTCTTCAGAGGACTACACTCATTCAAGAACAAAGGACTAAATGGCATGATAAGTACATCAAGAAGAAGTCTTTCCTGCCATGTGATTAGGCCTTGTTGTATGACAATAGGTTCAATAATTTCAAGGGTAAATTGTCCACTCGATGGTTGGGACCCTATGAAATAGACACAATTTATGACAATGGTTCAATAAATATAAAAACCATTGATGAAGATCAGACTTCCTTTGTTGTAAATGGTCATTGATTGAAAGTTTATCATAAGCTTATGTCTAAAGAACATTTTATCAAACATGTTCTTCTAAATTCTGAAATGCAATTGGTAAGCAAGAGGATCTCTCCTCCTACTGACCCACCACTATCAGTTTTGTTGTGTGATTTAATTTAACTTTTTATGTATGTGTATATAGGTGTGATGATAGTGATTTTGGTGTTACTAACAAGAGAAAAATCTAATTGTGTTCTCATGTAGATAATAAATAAGGAGGACATCTGCCAGGTGTAAGTTTATTCCTTTATCCAACCCTGGTAGATTACTTATGGAAAAGGAGCCTAATGGAGTTTTATTTAAGTTTTTCAGACTCCTAAAAATTGAAAACACCAGCGAGCAAGAACTGGCCCAGGCTCGAGAAAAATCCATGGGACAATAGATGGAGTTTTTTTTAAGTTTTTCAAACTCCTAAAAATTGAAAATAGCGACGAGCATTAACTGATCTGGGCTCAAGAAAAATACACAGAACAATAGTAGTTAGGTTTACCTTTCCAATCAAATGGAGATGGAAACAAAATCAGTGGCTAGCTTGGTTCCAAAGAGAGGAGGTTTATGCATCTCAACATGAGGTCGACCTACTACAGTTTCCTTCTTGTTACAAATCTTGGAGCTGAAACATTGAATTATTTTGCCTCATTTTATGACACTTCCACTGCAATTTCAACATTCCTATACAAGTGTGTTTTTTGTATTTTTTTGAGTATAATACTTTAGCAAAACGAATTGACATGGAACATCAGTACGTTCGAACACCTACTCTAGCTTGACCCTCAGAACATGTTTAGCTACAAAGAGAATCCTACAATATTCCAGGTACCTTATCAAAGCTTCATCCAGTACTGGAAACAGTCTCTGAGTTTATCCGGTATTGAAGAAAAAACAGTCTCTGAGTTCATCCGGTACTGGAAACGACTCTCTATGTTGGTTCGGTACTAAAAAAATTCTTTGTGTTGGCCTGGTACTAAGATTGTGATCTGGTTCTGATGGTGGGATTTTGGAAAAATTGCCCCATACTTGATGTATTCATTGATTGACAAATCACGCTTTGGGTAATGGATGTATGAGCTCATTGATTTATTCCTTTTATTAAGAATCATTTTAATTTTGTGCTAAACATATGGTTATTCTCGTATACCTTTGTTACCTTAAGATACTAAACATACCTATCATTATATTTCGAAGTATTCATGTTTATTCCCTTGTGTTTAAAATAATTTACAATGGATTGATTGTTGATATGACTGGGAAAATAAAAATCATACCCTGAGTAGGATTGGTCTAGTTTGAAAAATATCCTGTTGAAGATTCTTGATCATGTGATGTCAAAATTATGATTATGCCACCTTATATAACCTTATGTTACTAATATTGATTCCAAAAGATTGTGTTGGTGAATGATTACCTTTCGACAACTTTTGATGTCGACTGCTGCAAATTGTTGAGTTTTGGTCACTTCGACCGCATTTTCTCCAATCATTATGAAACCGGTGTGAAGGGGATGTGAAATTACAGTTGGATATGATCGTCATGTTATCCATATATGCAATCCCTTGACATAATTTATGATTTTTCCTTACCTCGCCATCATTGTAATGATTTGACCGTTGCATTCTTGTTTCAATTTATAAACGCTCTTCTAGATGGCTTCATCATCCAGATGAGTGTTATTTACCTACTTCATACAATATGACCTCCACTCTATTCATCCCTACTATCAATTCATCTCATTACTCTATCTTTGTCACCTTGTTTTGTAATTTTGCTTCCAGTCCCAAACCCTTGCCCAAATTATGTTGCCTACACTTATTTTGAGACTTGTTTTCAAACCGGCATGGGGGTTGACAGGCATGAACATATGTTCCAACTTTACAGAGAGATAGAGGAGTATCAAGCATGCAAAGAGAAATTTGAGAGGACCGACTGGGTTCCTTTTCTAGAAAAATTCAAAGGACATCATGAGGGAGTGTCTCGTGCCTTTGACCAAAGTTATGATGGAGAGATTTTCTAGTTGGGGGAACTAAAATTAACAATCATTGAAGCCACCATAGCAAAAGCGACGAAGTTACCGTCTACCGGAGATAAAGATTTTAAAGGCATCATCATTGATAAGAACCTCTGTCAGAAATTTTTGAAACCCGAACATCTCGACCCTGACTGGAAAAAAGGCATCTTTCGGAGTTGGATCAAGGAGGAATTTTGGACGATGCTTGTCAGCTTGCAAAGGTTTTTAACATGTGAAGGGAGGTATGCAATAACTTTCCTTTATCATTTAAGGTTGTTGTTGCATTTTTGAAAGAGGACCACAAATATATTTTCCCCATTTTATTTGGATGAGTCTGAATAAAATGGTGAGAGGGGTTAAGTCTGCCTCTAAGAAGCCTGAAACCACTCTCTATCACCATAGGTTGATGAAACTGCTTGTTGTTCATGAGTTGAGAAAATGAGGTAGCAGTAACTCCTCACAGAAAAATTTGCTCAAGATGTTTCTAAATCTATGAAAGGAAATGCGACAAGGGAATATAGTAAGGAGTCAGGAAGAAACAAGGGAGATGATAGAAAGAAAGGAAAGAAGCCAAGTAATAAAAAATACATTATTGGCCCTAGTTCACCAAAATCTGTTAGCAAATTAGACAAAGGCAAGAAAATAGTGTTAGAAAAACCGCATGTATCTAAGGTGAAATGATCACCCAAAACCAAGGAACCTTGCCCAGACTTGTCCACTAAAATCAAAACACAAATTAGTGAGAAAAGGAGGAAGAAAAAGAGGTTTGGTAGTGGTGCAGGGGAAATTGTAGATAGTCTTCCAGAAGTAACTATTGAATTACCTCAGGAGGAGGTTGGAGAATCAGAGAATACCTCTAGCAGAAAGACAAGGAGTACACAAGAAGAACAAGTTCTAGTGCCTACATCTGAGTCCTCTAGAAGACAAACGAGGAAGGCACATGAAAAATAGAGTCCAATGCCCCTATCTGAGCCTAAAAATAAGAAAAGGAGATTTTTTGAGGAGGACATTTCTATTCCTGTTAGCGAACTTGAGGAAGCATCAAGTATAGCACGCAAAACCACTCGGAGCATGGATAAACATGTGACAATTCCTCATGTTCCTTCTTTTCCATAGGATTCAATTGATATTATGACTTCACCAGAGCAATAAGGTATGTATGTAGCAACTATTAGTGAAACTGAGGAGTTAGTAATAGAGACACTGAAGGATTTAAAGAAGGAAGTTGAAGCCAGAGAGGAGACACATGAGCAAGCAACACTTGAGCCTGTCATCTCTTTGACCAAACATCAGTTGGTAGTGAAAGTTGAAAGGCTTACAAAACATAATGAAGAATTGAAGCAATAAGTGGAGGAGTATAAAGTTTTGGACAGGCACATCAAGAAATAAAATGCACAGTTGAAGGAGCATAAACAAAGAACGCAAGATGAGTGTGATGAGGTATCTTCCAAGCTCAATAAGTTTCTAGGCCCAATACAATACATTAGAGTTATTAAGATAGAACTTAAGGATGAGGCTTTGAGTTTTGATATCCTAAAACCATGCAATTAATGTTCATACAGGGTGGAATCCAACACCAGTTTTGCATTTTGAGGACCAACTCAACAACTTTTGCATGAGGACATGCAATGACTTGGAAATGGGGGAAATGTTGGGTCTCCTTTTTTATGCCTCTAATTACCTTATCCTGTCCTATATCTTGACCAAATTTACCTCAGATATATGCACTATTTTCCTATTTTCTTCAAATACACGTCTCTTAGCCATCCTTGTGTATATATGAGGTAACCTATGTTTAAATCATGGTTTATGAGATTTTTTAATAATTGGAATAGAATAATTGATGTTAAATTTTGTCTAATTACTTTGATTAATCCAAGCAGACCTTATGACACAAATCCTACTCATTCGGTACCTGTTTCGACATTCATTTGGTATTCAGTTCGTCTGGTACCTATTTTTGTACTCGACTAATACCAATACTATGTTCATCTGGTACCTATTTTTATGCTTATCCGGTACCTATTTCTGTGTTAGTCCGGTACCAATACATATTTGACTGTGTGCATCTGATACCAATCTTCTTGTTCTAGTTGTGAATGTCCGATACTAGTTCCACAATTGCAGGCTTGGGTGTTTGAAATTGTTTTCTTTCGATGGGTCCAAGGAGTTTGTTGGCTTGAACATCCTTTGTTCGTTGAAGACCATGATACACTTCATCCTCATTCACTTTGTATCATGAGGATGAAGTGGTTCCCATGAAAAACGGTATCTCAGCCAATTGTAACATTTATGTAATCGTTTGATGTTATCTCTAGGTCTTGGTTGTAATGATTGTTTCTCTTTAAAAGAGAAGGCCTTGTAGATGATAGATATACAGAGACATAGTTAAGTACTATTATGTTGTAGATTTGATTCTTGAAGACTGTTGATTGTACACCTATTTTCTGAAGTAATGATATAAATTGTAGTTCATGGAATTTATGTGTGTGATCAAATCTTTCCTTCTGTAAGTTTCTTTTAAAGCTACCTTGTTGGTACGACAAGGGCCCACCAACCCAACCAAGGTAAGTTTCCTTGATCATAGCACCTAACTTCATTTCTGTTGTGTTTTAGTTAGACACTTGATAGCATGCAATATAAATGTGTGCTAATTCTGAGTGAGTGATATTTCTGAGTGCAACATAGATTTATGAATAAATACTTGGTATCCTTGTGTGTGTGTGTATGTAGACAATAATTTGTTAGATTGAATGCTTTAATGTTTGTTTTTATTTTGAAAATATAGGGACAACTAATATCTCAATATCTCACCCTACATGAACCTATAATGAAGTATATCACTACACCTAGAGTTTCTTCCAAAATTGATTAGCTTACATCTTGAAAATACAAGAACATTCAAGATCTCCATCTCTCACCCTACATGCACTTATAATGGGGTATCTTACTACACCTAGTATTTCTTCTAGGATTGATTGATCTTTCTTTTAAGAATGTGGAGAGTGTTAATTACATATTGTTGATATATTAGTTGCTATAGGAAACAGAGTCAAAGTTCATCTTTCCCTTTCATGAGCCTGTAATGAACAGATTCATCACATGAGCAAGAGTCTTTAAATCACATGCTTGCTGAGATTTTGTTTATGAGTTTTGCTTTCTAGTTTTTTAAAGTGTGTGAAGAAGATTGTTTGAAGATTGTGAAACAAAACATTGGTTTTAGAGTGTTTCTTATATAGGCTATACTAATCAGACATAGGAACTTATCTGTTATCGACACATATAGTGCGTCAACTCTATTGATTACGAAACCATATTGACATATTAAATGATTGCAATATATTGAACATATAATTGCACCAACACTTTGGCGTTGTTGTCGGGGAGTTGTAAATGGTAATAGGTAGTATTTGAATTAAATTGCTTTTATGGTTTTGGATTTGTGTTAAGGAAAACCTAAGGGTGGAGAGAAGACGGTAATATGTGAGGGAAGAGCCCACGCATCCACTTTAGTGGGGTTGCTCCAAAGTCAGGTTTTCCTCTTACCTTCAATAGTTAAATTTTTTGTTGTGTTAGTATTAGATTTTTTTTTATTTTTATGCATAGACATAGGGATAGAAAAGGTATATTTATTGCATCTAAAGTTACAAAAAATTTAAGAAACCCCCCCAAAGTTACAGAAAAATCAAGAAAACCCCCCCACACTAATTTAGCTAATTTATGTGCAGGAGAAATTCTCAGAGGAGAGAGATCAAGGGAAACAATTGAAACTACAACTAAAGGCCCTGAATCTAAAGCTTCTATGCAGATTGAAAACATATCACAAAAATCAATGAGGGGAGATATGGTTTTATTGGGCCCTGTTGTATGACAATAGGTTCACGAATTTCAAGGGTAAATTGTCCACTCGATGGTTGGGACCCTATGAAGTAGACACAATTTACGACAATGGTTCAGTAAAGATAAAAACCATTGATGAAGATCAAACTTCCTTTGTCATAAATGGTCATCGATTGAAATTTTATCATAACCCTATGTCTAAAGAAGATTTTATCAAACATGTTCTTCAAAATTATGAAATGCAATTGGTAAGCAAGAGGAGCTCTCCTCCTACTTTTTGTGATGTGTTTTCAATCTACATTGTAGCTTCAGATTCAGGGCCTTTAGTTGTAGTTTCAATTGTTTCCCTTGAGATCTATCCTTTGAGAATTTCTCTTGCATAGAAATTAGCTAAATTAGTGTGGGGAGGTTTTCTTGATTTTTCTGTAACTTTGGGGGGTTTTCTTAAATTTTATGTAACTTTAGATGCAATAAATATACCTTTACTATCCCTACGTCTACGAATAAAAATAAAAAAAGAATATCTAATACTAACACAACACAAACTTTAACTATTGAAGGTAAGAGGACAACCTGATTTTGGAGCAACCCCACTAAAGTGGATGTGTGTGCTCTTCCCTTATGTCTTCCCTTCTTCTCTCTACCCTTAGGTCATCCTTAACACCAATCCAAAACCATAAAATAAATCTAATAAAAATACTACCTATTACCGTTTACAACTCCCTGACAACGACGCCAAAATGTTGGTGCAATTATATGTTCAATATATTGCAATATTTTAATATGTCAATCCGGTTTCATAATCAATAGAGTTGATGCAATATATGTGTCGATAATAGATAAGTTCCTATGTCTGATGAGTATAGCCTATATAAGAAACACTCCAAAACCAATGCTCTGTTTCACAATCTTCAAAGAATCTTCTTCACACAGTTTAAAAACCAGAAATCAAAACTAATAAACAAAATATCAACAAGCATGTGATTTAAAGACTCTTTCTCAGGTAATGAATATGTTCATTATAGGCTCATGAAATGGAAAGATGAACTTTGATTCTATTTCCTGTAGCAACTAATCTAGCAACAATATGTAACTAACACTTTGCACATTCTTAAAAGAAAGATCAATCAATCCTAGAAGAAATATTAGGTGTAGAAAGATACTCCATTATAGGTGAATGTAGGGTGAGAGATGGAGATCTTGACCGTGCCTGTATTTTCAAGATGTAACCTAATCTATTCTGGAAGAAACTCTAGGTGTAGTGAGATACTCCATTATAGGTTCATGTAGGGTGAGAGATGGAGATCTTAGTTGTCCCTATATTTTCAAAATAATAATAAAAAAACATTAAAACATTCAATCTAACAAATGATTGTCTACATACACACACACAAGGATAACAAGTATTTATTCATAAATCTGTGTTGCACTCAAAAATCTCACTCACTTAGAATTAGCACATATTTATATTGCATGTTATCAAGTGTCTTACTAACACACAACAAAAATGAAGTTAGGTGCTATGATCAAAACAAAGAATTATTCTACCCACACACAAACCAAAATTATATTCACAAATAAATACAAGGAAGATTACCTTGGTTGCGTTGTTGGGCCCTTGTCGTATGAACAAGGTAGCTTTAACAGAAACTTACAGAAAGAAAGATTTGATCACACACATAAATTCCATGAACTGCAATTTATATCATTACTTCAGAAAACATGTGTACAATCAACAGTCTTCAAGAATCAAATCTACAGCATAACAATACTTAACTATGTCTCTATGTATCTATCATCTACAAGGCCTTCTCTTTTAAATAGAAACAATCGTTACAACCAAGACCTGGAGATAACATCAAACGATTACATAAATGTCACAATTGGTTGAGAAAAAAAAATTCATGGGAATGACGTCATCCTCATGACACGAAGTGCATGAGGATGAAGTGTATCGTGGTCTTCAACGAACGAAGGATGTTAGAGCCAACAAAATCCTTAGACCCATTGAGAGATGCAAACACCCAAGACTACAGTTGTGGAACTAGTACCAAACATGAACAGTTGGAACGGGAAGATTGGTACCAAACACACACAATCAAATATGTATTGGTACTGGACTGGCACATAAATAGGTACCAAATGATCATAAAAATAGGTACTGGACGAGCACAACATTGGTACCGGATGAGATCATAAATAGGTACCGGATGAACTAAATACTGGATGAACGTCAAAACAGGTACCAGATGAGTAGGAGTTGTGTCGTAAGTTCTGATTGGATTAATCAAAGTAATTAGAGAACATTTAACATCAAATATTCTATTCCAATTATTAATAAATCTCATAAATCATGATTTAAACATAATTTACCTCATATATACACAAGGATGGCTAAGAGACATGTCTTTGAATAAAATAGGCAAATAGTGCATATATCTGGGGTAAATTTGGTCAAGATATAGGGTAGTATAAGGTAATTATAGACATAAAAAAGGAGACCCAACAAAGAGATTTTGATTATCAATATAAAATAGTGTCGAAAGAGGGTTATCTTAGTCATCAAATTATTCACTTGGTTCAAGATGTTGATCTAAGTGAAGGGCTAAGTCTTGTCCCTTGATTGTCTTAGAAGTCACAATTGTCAAATCATGCTCTCGAATTTTGGCAAGCCAATTTGCAAGTTTTTTTGAGAGGTAAGTTTGTGAGAGTAGAAACTTAACAACATGCAAAGGGACTTTTACCTGCGTTTGTTTACCAAAAATAAAATGGTGAAAATTTTCTATAGATTTGACAAGAGAAAAAACATGTTTCTCAATATAAGAGTATTTGATATAGTCATATGATAGACTTTGAATCATGTAAGCTACATGTTTTTCATCGTTTTGGTCATTACATTGTAAGAGGATAGTAGAAATTGCCTCCTCAGTGGTATTGGTGTATATGATAAAGTCTTTCTCAAAATTCAGTTTCACCAAAACCGGTGTGGAACTGATCACCTTCTTAATCCTAAGGAAAGCATTTTCGACATCATCTATCCAAGAAAAAAAATGATCTTGCTTCAAAATATTATGGATTGGTTTAACCATGATAGAAAAATCAGGGATAAATCTATGAAAAAAATTAATAATACCCATGAAATCTTGAAGTTATTTCTTGGATGTGAGGGTAGGGAGGCTTAGAATGGTCGTAATCCTCTCATAATCTATACTTATCCCTGAATCAGAAAAAATGTGACAGAGAATCTTACCCTTTGTGACACCAAAAATGGATTTGGAAGGATTCAAAGAAATGCGAAATTTTTTGCAGTGCATCAGAACTTCTTTAAGATGACTAAAATGATCCAATCAATTTTTAGAATAAACAGTCAAATCATCAAGATAAACTTGGATAATTTTATCACTTAGATCGTCAAAATCTATCTGCATGGCTCTTTGAAAAGTGGCACCTACGTTAGATAAGCCAAAAAGAATACATTCGTAAGCAAAGGTGCCCTAGCATGTGGTAAATGTGGTTTTATATCTATCAATCCTTTTTACCTTGATTTGATTATATTCAAAAAAACCGTCAAGTAAGGACATCATTTGAGATCCTGCAACCTGTTGTAAATTCATCTCCATATTAGGAAGTGAAAAATGGTGTTTTACACTTTCCCTATTTAATGCGTGGAAATCGACACATAATCTGATATGACCGATAGTTTTTCGAACATGGACCAGATTTGAAACCCATTCAGAATACTTAACTGGAAAGATTATATGAGCTTTCAACAATTTTTCCAATTCTTTCCTAATAGTGGCTTCTAGCGTAGGATTAATAGGTCTTTTCCTTTGCCTAACTGGTTTTTCCCCTTCCTTGATAGGAATGGCATGTTGTATGAGAGAAGGATCAAAACCATGAAGATCCTCATATAACCAGGAAAAACCATCTTGAAACTCATAGAGTAATTCTGTGAATTTTTCTTTCTCTTCATCAGAACATTAGGCACCTAATTTAATGATTTTTGGTGATTCAGATGTCCCAATATTCAAGGAAATAGTTTCCCCAAATTTCATTTTTGACTCTTCTTCCTTGTGTATTTCTTTGTTTCCGACATCACTTGACGAAAATGAATTCTCAAGAGGAGTCGATACCTTAGGAAACTTGTTGTCCTCAACATAGATGATTTCCTTGGGTTTAAAAGGTTCATTCTGTATGAAAGTGCAAATGCCTTCATCACTCGGGAAAAACTGCCATGATTCTGCATTATTGGGGAGGTGAGGACGATTTGGAGATTGGAACGTACAACCATGTATTTGAGGTAAGAGTTGTCGATTAGGAGAAGCTACAAAAACATCTAATCCTTCAACCATTGAATTAAGTTCCCTCTTAACATGAGTGATGTTAAATGATAACAAATTTGAAATCAACATCCAAACAACTTGGGTATAACGTTTAATGAACTTATTGTTTGGTACATAAATTTTCCATACAAGATTCACAACAAGTTTAGTATCATCAAAGACTATAAGGTGGCCACAACCAAGATTATATGCATTTTCAATGCCCAACAATAAGGCTTCAAACTCAACAACATTGTTTGTACAAGCAAATTCCAACCTATAAGAGAAATTGTGAATTTTGCCTATAAGAGAATATAGAATGATGTTGGCTCCATTACCTTCGTTTGAACATGATCCATCAAAATGCATGTGCCACATGCCATCATCAAAATCAATTGGTTCAAGTATAGTTTCACTTTCATCAACAAAGATAGAGTACACCCCCAAATCTTCTTCGAGATAATTTACATTGGGTTGGGGAACACTCTCTATATAGGATGAAATTATTCCTTCCCTAAGAAATATAATGTTCTTTTTCATTTTGAGGGATGGATAAATGTGTACCATCAAGCGAAAGGTATCCACCAGTTAAGTCTTGCTAGTCTCGACTCCCTTCCCAAAATAATTGAGTAGTTACTCACATGCATATCAATCACTTGGATATTGAGAGTTGTTCTTATCTCGGGATGCACACACAAAACTAAGGTTACATATTTGATCTCACCTATAGTTGATTGTTGCAGATTATTATAAGAGAGCATGCTTCTATAATTTTTATTGGTACAAGATAAACCAAGATCTTCCATGATGATTTTAGACATCACACTTGGACCAGACTGGCAACAGTGAGCTATTTTATCCATGATTTTTACTAAGATGTAGAAAGGAGGGTTTTTTACAGGGTTCCTAAAGTTATTTACACCTATTCTATTTA
>ML803303.1:139324-155166 GCA_009831015.1 Picea engelmannii
ATCAATCAATCCTAGAAGAAATATTAGGTGTAGAAAGATACTCCATTATAGGTGAATGTAGGGTGAGAGATGGAGATCTTGACCGTGCCTGTATTTTCAAGATGTAACCTAATCTATTCTGGAAGAAACTCTAGGTGTAGTGAGATACTCCATTATAGGTTCATGTAGGGTGAGAGATGGAGATCTTAGTTGTCCCTATATTTTCAAAATAATAATAAAAAAACATTAAAACATTCAATCTAACAAATGATTGTCTACATACACACACACAAGGATAACAAGTATTTATTCATAAATCTGTGTTGCACTCAAAAATCTCACTCACTTAGAATTAGCACATATTTATATTGCATGTTATCAAGTGTCTTACTAACACACAACAAAAATGAAGTTAGGTGCTATGATCAAAACAAAGAATTATTCTACCCACACACAAACCAAAATTATATTCACAAATAAATACAAGGAAGATTACCTTGGTTGCGTTGTTGGGCCCTTGTCGTATGAACAAGGTAGCTTTAACAGAAACTTACAGAAAGAAAGATTTGATCACACACATAAATTCCATGAACTGCAATTTATATCATTACTTCAGAAAACATGTGTACAATCAACAGTCTTCAAGAATCAAATCTACAGCATAACAATACTTAACTATGTCTCTATGTATCTATCATCTACAAGGCCTTCTCTTTTAAATAGAAACAATCGTTACAACCAAGACCTGGAGATAACATCAAACGATTACATAAATGTCACAATTGGTTGAGAAAAAAAAATTCATGGGAATGACGTCATCCTCATGACACGAAGTGCATGAGGATGAAGTGTATCGTGGTCTTCAACGAACGAAGGATGTTAGAGCCAACAAAATCCTTAGACCCATTGAGAGATGCAAACACCCAAGACTACAGTTGTGGAACTAGTACCAAACATGAACAGTTGGAACGGGAAGATTGGTACCAAACACACACAATCAAATATGTATTGGTACTGGACTGGCACATAAATAGGTACCAAATGATCATAAAAATAGGTACTGGACGAGCACAACATTGGTACCGGATGAGATCATAAATAGGTACCGGATGAACTAAATACTGGATGAACGTCAAAACAGGTACCAGATGAGTAGGAGTTGTGTCGTAAGTTCTGATTGGATTAATCAAAGTAATTAGAGAACATTTAACATCAAATATTCTATTCCAATTATTAATAAATCTCATAAATCATGATTTAAACATAATTTACCTCATATATACACAAGGATGGCTAAGAGACATGTCTTTGAATAAAATAGGCAAATAGTGCATATATCTGGGGTAAATTTGGTCAAGATATAGGGTAGTATAAGGTAATTATAGACATAAAAAAGGAGACCCAACAAAGAGATTTTGATTATCAATATAAAATAGTGTCGAAAGAGGGTTATCTTAGTCATCAAATTATTCACTTGGTTCAAGATGTTGATCTAAGTGAAGGGCTAAGTCTTGTCCCTTGATTGTCTTAGAAGTCACAATTGTCAAATCATGCTCTCGAATTTTGGCAAGCCAATTTGCAAGTTTTTTTGAGAGGTAAGTTTGTGAGAGTAGAAACTTAACAACATGCAAAGGGACTTTTACCTGCGTTTGTTTACCAAAAATAAAATGGTGAAAATTTTCTATAGATTTGACAAGAGAAAAAACATGTTTCTCAATATAAGAGTATTTGATATAGTCATATGATAGACTTTGAATCATGTAAGCTACATGTTTTTCATCGTTTTGGTCATTACATTGTAAGAGGATAGTAGAAATTGCCTCCTCAGTGGTATTGGTGTATATGATAAAGTCTTTCTCAAAATTCAGTTTCACCAAAACCGGTGTGGAACTGATCACCTTCTTAATCCTAAGGAAAGCATTTTCGACATCATCTATCCAAGAAAAAAAATGATCTTGCTTCAAAATATTATGGATTGGTTTAACCATGATAGAAAAATCAGGGATAAATCTATGAAAAAAATTAATAATACCCATGAAATCTTGAAGTTATTTCTTGGATGTGAGGGTAGGGAGGCTTAGAATGGTCGTAATCCTCTCATAATCTATACTTATCCCTGAATCAGAAAAAATGTGACAGAGAATCTTACCCTTTGTGACACCAAAAATGGATTTGGAAGGATTCAAAGAAATGCGAAATTTTTTGCAGTGCATCAGAACTTCTTTAAGATGACTAAAATGATCCAATCAATTTTTAGAATAAACAGTCAAATCATCAAGATAAACTTGGATAATTTTATCACTTAGATCGTCAAAATCTATCTGCATGGCTCTTTGAAAAGTGGCACCTACGTTAGATAAGCCAAAAAGAATACATTCGTAAGCAAAGGTGCCCTAGCATGTGGTAAATGTGGTTTTATATCTATCAATCCTTTTTACCTTGATTTGATTATATTCAAAAAAACCGTCAAGTAAGGACATCATTTGAGATCCTGCAACCTGTTGTAAATTCATCTCCATATTAGGAAGTGAAAAATGGTGTTTTACACTTTCCCTATTTAATGCGTGGAAATCGACACATAATCTGATATGACCGATAGTTTTTCGAACATGGACCAGATTTGAAACCCATTCAGAATACTTAACTGGAAAGATTATATGAGCTTTCAACAATTTTTCCAATTCTTTCCTAATAGTGGCTTCTAGCGTAGGATTAATAGGTCTTTTCCTTTGCCTAACTGGTTTTTCCCCTTCCTTGATAGGAATGGCATGTTGTATGAGAGAAGGATCAAAACCATGAAGATCCTCATATAACCAGGAAAAACCATCTTGAAACTCATAGAGTAATTCTGTGAATTTTTCTTTCTCTTCATCAGAACATTAGGCACCTAATTTAATGATTTTTGGTGATTCAGATGTCCCAATATTCAAGGAAATAGTTTCCCCAAATTTCATTTTTGACTCTTCTTCCTTGTGTATTTCTTTGTTTCCGACATCACTTGACGAAAATGAATTCTCAAGAGGAGTCGATACCTTAGGAAACTTGTTGTCCTCAACATAGATGATTTCCTTGGGTTTAAAAGGTTCATTCTGTATGAAAGTGCAAATGCCTTCATCACTCGGGAAAAACTGCCATGATTCTGCATTATTGGGGAGGTGAGGACGATTTGGAGATTGGAACGTACAACCATGTATTTGAGGTAAGAGTTGTCGATTAGGAGAAGCTACAAAAACATCTAATCCTTCAACCATTGAATTAAGTTCCCTCTTAACATGAGTGATGTTAAATGATAACAAATTTGAAATCAACATCCAAACAACTTGGGTATAACGTTTAATGAACTTATTGTTTGGTACATAAATTTTCCATACAAGATTCACAACAAGTTTAGTATCATCAAAGACTATAAGGTGGCCACAACCAAGATTATATGCATTTTCAATGCCCAACAATAAGGCTTCAAACTCAACAACATTGTTTGTACAAGCAAATTCCAACCTATAAGAGAAATTGTGAATTTTGCCTATAAGAGAATATAGAATGATGTTGGCTCCATTACCTTCGTTTGAACATGATCCATCAAAATGCATGTGCCACATGCCATCATCAAAATCAATTGGTTCAAGTATAGTTTCACTTTCATCAACAAAGATA
Organism: Picea engelmannii; assembly: GCA_009831015.1. Lineage (NCBI taxonomy): Eukaryota > Viridiplantae > Streptophyta > Pinopsida > Pinales > Pinaceae > Picea > Picea engelmannii. Next base: position 142,958 of record ML803303.1, read on the forward strand.
GAGTACACCCCCAAATCTTCTTCGAGATAATTTACATTGGGTTGGGGAACACTCTCTATATAGGATGAAATTATTCCTTCCCTAAGAAATATAATGTTCTTTTTCATTTTGAGGGATGGATAAATGTGTACCATCAAGCGAAAGGTATCCACCAGTTAAGTCTTGCTAGTCTCGACTCCCTTCCCAAAATAATTGAGTAGTTACTCACATGCATATCAATCACTTGGATATTGAGAGTTGTTCTTATCTCGGGATGCACACACAAAACTAAGGTTACATATTTGATCTCACCTATAGTTGATTGTTGCAGATTATTATAAGAGAGCATGCTTCTATAATTTTTATTGGTACAAGATAAACCAAGATCTTCCATGATGATTTTAGACATCACACTTGGACCAGACTGGCAACAGTGAGCTATTTTATCCATGATTTTTACTAAGATGTAGAAAGGAGGGTTTTTTACAGGGTTCCTAAAGTTATTTACACCTATTCTATTTAGAGTTGAATATTCTTCCTTTGACTATTCAAATATATTGGATATGGTAAAAATCATACCTTCCATAAAGTCCTTTAGATGCTTTTGTTGTTCTGGGATGGAAACCATGTCCAAAAGGGTAGCATTTACTTTGATATTATCTAATTGGTTAGGGATATTATGTAGAAATATTAATACAAATTATGTATTGCCTTGATTCTCCCGATCTAACAATTATATGCCACTGTTAAATACATAATCACTTCTAGAAATATTCTTGCGGAATTTAAAACACGATCGCCAATTGCAATATCAAGAAGAAAGATCAATCACACATAACATAGATGTTTTACCAGGAAAGCATAAAGCTAAAAAACCCCACTATCATATATTATGTATATATCATGGATCATGAAACAATCTCATACAAAACTCTAATCCAAGAGATCTCAGTACAATATACAATCGTCTCACATTGTCATACAAAAATTGGCAAATGCATGCGCCAATTTACTTCCTCTAGACAACCTGCCTCCTCTGCGCAATCCCTGCTAATAGAAATACCTACAAATGAATGAATCCCTCTTGCGTAGGCTGCACAATCCTCATGGGCACATCCAATGTGTGTGTGGTTGCATGAGTGCACTCACTAATATCACAACTGATAGTCAAACCGTCCCTTTCACCTATTACCTCAACTGGGTCTCCACTAGATCTGACATGCATGTTGTTAACAGTGGTAAATATCCAATTGCATGTGAGATCATTGATTGTCAATTAATTAGTAATTAATTCACTGATCTCTCACTAGTGTAAGTTCAGTTACAACTAGTAAAACTGAGCTTAACTGACTTAACTGAGTTGAACTACTTCACAACTCACATAACTACACATCCAACTCTGTTACAACTTCGAATCACTCAGTTACAACTAATTCGACTTGCATGTCCCACTGGTCAACCTTTGAACTCGAATTTCCTATAGCTAACTGATTTTCCACTTCAGTTAACTATTTCCAAGTGCTCATTGAGAATAGACTAACATTTATTTTCCAACTATTATTAAGGGATAATAATAGTCGACATACATCTATAAATAGAATTCGCTCACCATCTATAAATAGAAAGTGTCTATAAATAGAATTTTCTCATCATCTAAAAATAAACTTCCACCTAAAAATAGCCTGAGGCTCCATCCTAGTGTAGGTGAATAATTTTCACTAGTATCTTCTTGTTTAATCTCAACACTCCCTCTCAACAAGAAAGGGATTATCCTTCACCCCGATCCTGTCTCTATGGTATTCAAATTTTCTCCTGGTGAGCGCCTTCATCAGAATGTCTGCATCTTGATCTTCTGTAGGAATGTACTAGAGCAACATGATCTTCCACTGCACAAAATATCTGATATGATGATACCAGATATATATATGCTTAGATCTATCATAAAACAAAGGATTAATTGAGAGTTTAATGCAACTCTGATTATCACAATGAATCACTGTCGGATCTAAATGAGAACCAAACAAACCAACCAAGATCTTTCTCATCCAGATAGCCTCACATACAGCTTGACTCGCTACCATGTATTTTGCTTCTGTTGAACTAAGTGCCACAGATATATGTTTCTTGTTGTACCAAGAAACAACTGTATATCTGATACTAAATATCTCCCCTGATGTGCTCTTTCTGTCTGTTGGGTTGCCCACCCAATCTGCATCCGTGAAGCCATGCAACTTCACCCCATCTGTCTGTCTATACCATAAGCCATACTCAGATGTTCCCCTTAGGTATCTCAGGACATGCTTACCCACCTTCCAAAAGAGCTTGGTAGGCTTAACCATCACTTGACTCAGCTGGTTAACCGCATAGCAAATGTTTGGTCTCGTGTTCACTAGATACATTAGTGAACCCACTAATTGTTGATAGGCAGTAGCATCCACTACCTCTCCAGAAGTACCATCCTCTTTACTCTAGTTTCCTCGAAGAGGAGTATCCATGGGTTTGCATCCCTCCATGTGAAACTTACCCAGTATCTCCCTTGCATACTTGCCTTGAGACACAAAAATTTCACCATCTCGCTACCATATTTCCAATCCAAGGAAATAATGAAGGAGGCCCATATCCTTCATCTCGAACTCCTTTGCAAGGTCCTCCTTGCATGAGTGTATTAGTTGCTCATCACCAGTTAGTATTAAATCATCAACATAAAGAAAAATGATTAAAATCTTACCCTCCACCAAAATTTGGTATAGGTTTGCATCCGCTTCACTTTTGGTGAAGCCCAGTCTGATGAAATAGCTGTCTATCCGAGTGTACCAAGCACAAGGTGATTGCTTCAGCCCATACAACGCTCTTTTGAGTTGGCACACATGCAACTCACTACTGAAGATCTTAAATCCTTCAGGCTACTCTATGTACACCTCTTCCTCAATGATCCCATTGAGAAACACAATTTTTACATCCATCTGATGAATGTGCCAACCCATCTGTGTTGAGAGTGCAAAGATGGATCTTATGGAAGAGTACCTTGCAACAGGTGCAAAGGTCTCATCATAATCTATCCCCTTGATCTGTGAGAATCCCCAAGCCACAAATTTGGCCTTGTATTTCTCCACACTCCCATCAGCAGCTTTCTTTACCTTGTAGATCCATCTCGAACATACCACTCATTTGTTGACCGGTCTTGGGACAATTTCCCATGCACTGTTTTTGACAATGGAGTCATACTCTTCCACCATTGCATCAAACCAAGTGGGATCCTGCACTGATTCCTGAAAGGAAGATGGTTTACAATACATTTTCTCATGAGAGCCATGTATCTATTAAATCAATCAGGAGACTATCTCTGTCTGCGCTATGAAGTAGGGGCTCTTACTTTCTGTGCAGCATCTAGTCTCAATCTATCATCTTCCATGGTGTGCTTTCTTCCATTTCTGATGGATTTCTCTGCATGAGGGGATTCCTCCACTCCATGAACCTCCTCATGTGTCTGATCCACATCTTGAGACTCATATTTGGGTACTAACAATTCCTCCTCTTCATGCAAGTCTAGCTCCCTCTCAAGCGACAACGGCATGGCTTTCCCCTCGTCGAATTTTATATCTCGTCGCATAACAATCATCTTACTATTAGGAAAATACACATAATAATTATCGGGCGTTTTTGTGTACCCCACAAATATACCAACTTCAACAGTTGGCTCCAGATTCTTCCTGGCGTTCTTGGTCACATGCACATAAACAAATGAGCCAAGAATCTTAAAATGAGAAACATTGGGTTTCTTACCAGTGAAAGCTTCTTCAGGTGTACTCATGCCAAGTACTCTATAAGGACAACTGTTTTGCACATAAACTGCATTGTTCCATGCTTCCGCCCACAAATGCATTGGTAGGCCCTGATCATGCAACATCGCTCGTGTTGCACCCACAATTGTTCTGTTCTTCCTCTCCATGACTCTTCCTCTCCATGACCCCATTTTGTTGTGGGTTATGAGGCACTATGATTTCTCTTCGAATTCCTTCTTTGTTGCAGAATTCATTGAATTCATTAGAGATATATTCTCCACCATTATCGCTCCTTAGAGCCTTCACTTGCTTCCCCGACTCTTTCTCCACCAATGCTTTAAACTCACAAAACTTTGAGAATGTTTGATCCTTCTTATGCATGAATAAGATCCAACATTTATGAGAAAAGTCATCAACAAAAATAACAAAATACTTATGTTTTGTTGTTGAAGCAATCGAGAATGGTCCACACACGTCTATGTGAATTCTCTCCAGGATCATTGAAGCACAGTTCTCCTTTTCATGAAAGGTGGACTTTACATACTTCCCTATGGTGCAACCCTTGCACTGATCTAACTGAGCAAGTGTTCCCATTGGAATTCCAGTAGATATTTGCTACATGATTTTCAAGGCTCCATGATGGATATGGCCCAATCGCCTATGCCATAATTCGCCCTCATCCCGGCTCACAACTTTTTTTGCCTTGCCCATCATGGCAGCACAACCATCTACCTCCAGCTTGTAGAGATTCTTAACTAGAATCCCTATCTTCTTGACTTGACCCATTGTTTTATGTCACAGGAAGGATTTTCCATTGCTGAAAACAACATCATAGCCTCTGTCCTCCAACATTGCGACTGAGGCCAAGTTTTTCTTCAGACCTGGAACATGCATAACATATTTCAATTGAAATGGTTTCCTGACTCCCTCTGAAAGGTAATGGTACCAATTCCATTTGCACTGTATCGTCCATTGTTTCCCATCTCTATATGCATTTTGAAATCTCTCTCCTCCAAGTCACTGAAAATCTCCTTATCTCCCGTCAAGTGGAAGGAAGCACCACTATCCAAATACCACACTGATCCCAATGCACTTGATTCCATGCATGCGATTAAAGAGAATTCAAGTTCAAATTTCTAGTCAAGGGCCTCACCAATTGCAGTTCCATCATCTTTCTTCTTCTTCTTCTTCTGCGGACAGTTAGTAGTGAGATGCTCATGTTCGTGACAGTGAAAGCACTTCACTTTGGACAAATCCAACTTCTTGCCTTTAGACTCGTATTTTGAATGGAATTTCTTCCCCTTCCCTTTCCTTGCCTTGGAAGCCAAAGCACAATCCTCGTCATCATCATGCTTTGATTAAGAGCCATCTCTGGTGTTCCGCCTGAACTCCTCCTGCACTAGATCTGACCATAGTTGTTCCCAATCTGGCAATTTTTCCCTTCCATTGACAGTCTTGATAAATGTGCCAATTCTTGGGAAGTCCTGGGAGAGACAAGCTCACCAAATCATTATCAACGACTGTTATTCCCACACTCCCTAGCTCATCCCGGTATTGGACAAACTTCATGAGATATTTTGGAATGGAGTTGCCCTTCTCCATCTTGATCTTCCTGAGTTTATCTTTGAGCGCCAATTTTCTATGGTCGCTGCTATTTTGGAATAGATTCGTCAAAGCCTTCCACATTGCATATTGTGTGGCTTTCCCATGGAGGTTTGAGACAATGTGGTCTTGTACTCCCTCCAGCAGGATCCTTCTCGCCTTTGCCACTTTCTTTTGCCATGCATCAAGATTTGCAGTGTCTACATCATCTAGCTTAGGAACATCCTTGTCAATGAATTCCTTCAAGCCATTGTCTTCGAGTACTGCCTCAATCCTATCCTTCCAAGCAATATAGTTCATGCTTCCCTCGAGTGCATACTATAACCTCAAGCCATTGAAAGCCATTTCGATCTTGAATCAGTTGTAGCACTAAGAAAGTCTTTTTGCAAATTCGAATTCTATCCAATCACAAACTCATCTTTTGCAATCTTCTGCGTTGTGATACCATGTAGATATTTTAATAAAAATTATGTATTGCCTAGATTCTCCTGATCTAACAATTATATGCCACTGTTAAATACAGAATCACTTCTACAAATATTCTTGCGGAATTTAAAACACGATCACCAATTGCAATATCAAGAAGAAAGATCAATCACACATAACACAAATGTTTTACCGAGAAAGCATATAGCTAAAAACCCCACTATCATATATTATGTATATATCGTGGATCATGAAACAATCTCATACAAAACTCTAATCCAAGAGATCTCAGTACAATATACAATTGTCTCACACTGTCATACAAAAATTGGCAAATGCATGTGCCAATTTACTGCCTCCAGACAACTTGCCTCCTCTACGCAATCCCTGCTAATAGAAATCCCTGCAAATGAATGAATACCTCTTGCCTAGGCTGCACAATCCTCATGGGCACATCCAATGTGAGTGTGGTTGCATGATTGCACTCACTAATGTCACAATTGATAGTCAAAATGTTCCTTTCACCTGTTATCTCAACTGGGTCTCCACTGGATCTGACATGCATGTAGTTAACAGTGGTAAATCTTCAGTTTCATGTAAGATCACTGATTGTGAATTAATTAATAATTAATTCATTGATATCTCACTAGTGTAAGTTCATTTACAACTAGTACAACTGAGCTTAACTCACTTAACTGAATTAAACTACTTCACAACTCACATAACTACACATCCAACTCTGTTACAACTTCGAATCACTCAGTTACAACTAATTCGACTTGCATGTTCCACCAGTCAACCTTTGAACTCGAATTTCCTATAGCTAACTGATTTGCCACTTCAGTTAACTATTTCCAAGTGCTCATTGAGAATAGACTAATATTTATTGTCCAATTATTATTAAGGGATAATAATAGTTGACATACATCTATAAATAGAATTCACTCACCATCTATAAATAGACATCATCTATAAATAGAATTCGCTCATCATCTAAAAATAGACTTCCACCTAAAAATAGCTTGAGGCTCCATCCTAGTGTAGGTGCATAATTTTCACTAGGATCTTCTTGTTGAATCTCAACATATTATACTTGGAAGAAGGACGAGGAGAAGATACTCCTTGATTGCTTGAGGTTTTGAACACTTGTGTATCAACTCTTTGAGAAGATGAACTTGGGGTAGAAGAAGTGTGGAGAGTATCAAATTTTCTCTTGGAAGTGTAAGTTTTATTCCTAATATTCACTACCATAACATCTTATGGTTCATCCCAATCTAAAACAATGATAGTGGTATCGGGCCTTTTGCCAAAAATCTTATCTCTAGATTTTTTTTTAACTTTGCATGTATTATCATCATGATTTTCTTCACAAAAGTTACACCAAGTGCAATTCATTATGGACTTTGGATGAAAAGTGATTTCACTAGAATTTCTAAAAGATGCTAGAGAAGAAGAAGCCCTGTGGTAAGAGGAAGAAGATATTCCTTTTCGTTCGTAGGCTATCATCCTATTATTCATATCTTGCATTAGTTGTACAATCACATACATATCTATTTGCTTGACCAAGTTTCCCTTAGGAAGACCCGTTCTTTCAATTTACTCTTCATATTCTAGGCAATCATGAAGGGAGGAACTGAGATTGTCGATAGCATTTTCTTCAAGTCTATGATGATAAGGAGAAGGTAAAGCATTATAATAATGCATGAAAGTAACTTGATTTTGAGGATGAATTAGTTCAGGGATTTAATTATATAACTTGGTGAAACAAAGCTTAAAATATTTAATGGTTTCACCATCCTTATAAGAAATATTGTTGTATTCCCTTAATTGATCAAATGGACTCTTGGGATGTCCATAAGTGGATTTGAACCAATAAACCAATTCTTCCCAAGTTGAAATGATCTTGGGCGGTAGGTCAAAAAAATCTGCTGCAACTTTCCCTTCGAGAGAATTGACAAATAAACATATGCAAGTGTCATTATCATTAGCCCCTAAGTTATGACAAGCATTAGAAAATTATACCAGGTGTTCATTTGTAGTAACGGTACCATTTTCTAAGAATCTACGTAAATGATCCTTGAATTTTGGTAATGGTTGGGTGGTTGGTGCAATATTCAAGGGAGAAGACATGTGTCAGGGGGTGGTTGTAGCATCTTCCTCGAATTGAAAAAGTTCATATTTCTTAATGACCTTAGCAGGATTGGTTGTGGATTGTATAGGGACTTCATGACTATAGATACTACCAATCACGGATGAAGCAGAAGTTTGCAAGGAGGAGGAACCTCCAATACCACTACTACTACCCGAAGACATCATGTTGAAAGTGATAGGTATGGGTGATGAAGATGAACTTGTAGAATCATATATGGTTCGCCTAAGAGCACCTTGTTGTGTTGATAAGAAAATTTTACTCCTCCCTATTTCAAAAATAGGGGTGACTTCAATAGACAATCCTCTTCTTCTTCGAGAAATAAGAGAATTAAAGGACATGAAATAAAATATTAAATAGGTAAGAGAAAAAGGTTACTGTTTATTTCTAGGTTTCCTTTGCTTGGTTTCTGAATGTTAATGTATATTTATGTCCCTATCAATTACTTCCCAAGAGTGGTCAAGTTCAACACAAGTACTAGAAGTTTCTAAAATAGTATTGAATAAAGTCAAGGAAATGTTGGTATGGTCATCAAGACCGTTTCCAATATTCGGTTGTCTCACAATAGGTACTGTCATGGAAATATCGGTCAAAGAGTAATAAAAATATATATAAAAATAAAATACAATAGTGATACAATCAACTAGAGAGATACGGAAAGATATCTCCAGTATGGTCGCCAAATAAATGTTGAGGAAAAATGTATGAAGAACCTCACTCAAACATTTTCAAATCTTGCTAGGATAAAACAAGATAATTGGGAATGTTACCCGAGGTTTTTAGCCTTAAAATCAAAACAATCACTTGATCCACAATAAATATATACAAGAGACCAAGGCTAGTTCTATTTATTATATGTAACTGTGCAAAATAAGAAAATAAAATATACATAAGTGTGTTTATGGATAAAGAGACAAGGATAAAAATAATTTGAAAATATCATTTAAGATACACATGTGAGACAAAAAACAACCATCTGATTTCTTTATATTGATTTCATTCTGAGATATAACACAAAAATTCTCTTTACAAACCCCTGCGAGGGTGGGGACCAAAGTCAAATTTAAAAGCCTTCGATGGGCACCATACAAAAAGACTGTCAACAAAAGAAAATTGAAGCTAGATATATGTATCAGCTTGCCATAAAAGTACTGCCACTTGAATCTACAAAATATTCTTTATCAGTGATGAAATCTAATCCACAAATAGGCAAGAATACATAGACGGCCTAAGATAGATCTTACACCTTTAGAAACAAGTTGTTGAAAGATATGATTCAGTTTTGAATCATGTTGCCTTCAATAAGACCCTGTTGTCATCAAGATGGTTTAGATTTCTAGTAAATTCAGAGAAAATGAAGAAAAGAATAATCTCACAAGTATGGAGAATACCTTGTATCATAAGTTCCTTTTTCTCTCTATTCTCCTCCCTTGTCTCTTCCTTTGATTGAGCTTTTATTCTTTTTCCAATAATTTGTGGTAGTTCAACTACCTTTCTTTTGTTATGCTTAGTTAGCTTAACTAATAAGTTGAGACAAATAAATAATAATAAATAAATAAGGTTCTGTTTAAATAATAACTAAATAGGTGGAACCCCTTGTTACTCCAATTGTTCAATTCTTTAATGATCAACAAAATATGAAATATAACACCCAAAAAAATTAACTCCAACATTCGCCTTGTAACTCCCATCCTCATATAAATAGTCAAATATTTTAGTATCAAAATAAAACATGACTATTGGCCAAAAATATAATTATATCCATGTTGTCCAAAAACATTCTATCTAAATGTATCTTTGTTGTTTGAAACATTCTGTCATCCTACCAATAAAATATGTCCTAAGAAAATAACATTAAAACCCATATTTACTGTGAGAGGCAGTTTTCCTTTTTTCATTGTCGCCTTCCTTTGATCCTTTCATTGATGTATCTTGTGCAACAACCTGCGGTTGATTGGAATCTTGGGGCTGAATTTCAATGATGACATGGGAACAACTATATTTAAGGTGGACATGAGAGGACATTGATTCAGAGGAGTCTTTCGAAGACTTGGAAGGATCGACCACTCCTTTTCCTTCATCTATTTCTGGCTCAGGAATGACAATTTTGAGTCTCTTTCTTAAATGAGAGGACTAGACTGGTGAGGCAACACAATCAATTTGGGCATTTGGGTTGAATGGCAGTGGAGGAAGGGGCAATGATAATGATACTATAGGCCAACCATGATGATGTACAGTGGGATGATGGACAATTTCTTGCCAGCCATCATTGACAGGTTGCTCTGGCTACATGGAGACATGAGGGGGAACACTGACACTAGAGAAGTTTTGAGGAGGTTGGAAAGGAGTTATCTCGGGTCTAGGATGAAGAATCCCTTGGTCAACTAAATTAAAGAATACAACTTGGAAAAGTTGATTCCATTCTTGCGGATCAACATCAAAGTGAATTGAGAAGTGTGGCCTTCTATGGCTCCTTTGCCAATTATTACCTCTGCCTCTGTTGACACCTATGTCATTGTTTTCATTGCTAAAAAAATGCATCCTAAAGGAAGATTCAAATCAGAGTATGGAAAATGTTTAACCATTCATTCATTAACACTCTACCTAAATAAAATCAAAATGTTGGCTCTATCATTCACAACAGAAACACATGTAATCTATCCATCGATACAATCCTTCACATATTGAATTTAATAATCAATTTCCTCGAAACAAGGAGTTATAGGGTCATTGGGAAAATGATGGGCTTTCTAATGAATGAAAAATGATAGTATGGACAGGAATGAATAAATGGATATTGTTTTAAGCAAAATGAAAAAACTTATAAAAAATGTCTCCATAGCATAATTTCCAATTCCAGCCATCATCCAATCCTTTTCCATCCCATTTCAAATCAAATTCATAATAATATAACAAAGAATAATTAAATTTTATTGGTAAGATGGTGGGCATATAATTAGAGAAAAAATGAAATTATGAACGAGAATGGAATGATTACTATTCTATTTTACAAATTATCATTTATTCAATTCCATAATCATCATTAATGTCCTTTGCTGAAACCATATTGAATTTACCACTAATCATCAGGTTAATTATTTCCAAATCAACATGACAAAAACCCCCACTAACCAATTTTGTTTGTGCCATAACCATTTCTTTAAAAATTTCAACATACAATATCCACGACATAACAACTTTTAAATTGCTCAATATCAAACTCAAGGGAAATCTCATAACTGTCAAACATTGTAAGTTTCATTTTCCTTTTAAACAATTATGGATCCAGTTATAAAAGTCAGCGTGAAAGGCTGAGAAAAGAATCATAAAACCATCAACTGTTCATTATAAAAAATACACCATAGCCCCAAAATCACTGATGTGAAATCAAACCGGGTTCGAAACCCCAATGCGAGTTTAATAATCATTGTTTCATCAAATCCATACTAACTTCAAAGTCGACTGAGTTCTCTCATGGATAAATAACAAAGTGAGCCACAATTTTGTGGGTTTAATCAATATTCTAGCGGTTGAGTCAAAACAGTTAGGAAAGATTTCAAATATGGGTTTAAATTCATTACTTTCTCATCAGTATTTGATGGGGTAACAAAACCTCGATCAGACAAAGTGGGCATGAGGGGAGGGTGTGGACTGCAATCGAGACAATAATCATACCTTCCCACAACAAAATTTCAAAGTGACAACAAGACATAATAAACTGGCCTTCATAACTTTGCAAACAATGGTAATAACAATACGAAAGGACTACATGTCCTCCAAGGTTTGGGCGTGAGGTGAGGGTGCTATAAAATAGTCATGAGACCTGACTGCTCTTTCCCCTCTATAGAGAAAAATAAGCATAAAATGTGAGTGAAATCGAACGTATTCACCCATAATACATTTGCCAATAACAATATCCCAGTAATACCAAAATATTCTCCAAGTGCAACAAACCATGCACTTCAAGTAATAGAATGTCGGACCATATTTTTCAGTTTGAATTGCTTAAATGCCAAAATGGAAGAAAACCCAAATTGAAATGTATTTGATCAAGGCCAAAATGCTCACAAAAAATCCTTGTAAACTTTGGAAAACAAACACATTTTGTATGCAAACTCTAAGAGCCAACAAGATGATTTTTTCTGGAGCAGAGCCCACAATTCATGAATGAAGGGATAAAATCCACATACCTGAAAGAAGAATTGTTTTCCTCCAAGGGTTGAGTACAATGGAGGCACTACTAACCAGAGAAACCAAAACAAGTGCGAGAA
>ML803303.1:179888-217066 GCA_009831015.1 Picea engelmannii
AAATCCCTTCTCTCTTCTATTCTTTTGTGATCTACTTATACTGAAGTGCAAGTCCAAACATGGGTTAAGAGGTGGGTAAGAGTTCTGAGTCTTTGGCCAACCTCAAGCAAGTAACATTTTAGAACCTCCAGTGTCACAACCACTAATTGAAGTAGTAGCAGCGGAGGTGGATGCGGTTACAGATTTATAACCAACAACAAGAGGACATGCAAGGGATAAAAACTTTTGAATTAATGGCGGCCTAAATTCCTATGTGGCCACACCCAAGCATTAGTCAGAATCTCTAGCCCAGTAGTTGTTAAGCAATGGTTGGCATTGATTTTGCAAGACTCGTATCATCGTATCATTGTTGTGAAAAATAAAGTTGTTCTATTTCATTCTCTTTTCTCAGTAAAGCGGACCCCATCCGAACTCCACCAAATTCATTTAGGAAGTGACCCTGCTCCACCCATCTAATGGAAGTTCTACCTGAGTTCTTTAGGGGTTTGAGGCGCCTCTAGTTTCTAGATGTTAGTCATTGTTCCAAGACAAAGAAATGGGACTACCGTAAAAAAATGGTACTATTGACTTGGTACTATATGACGATGCAAGGTAGTTGTATTATCATAATAACATAACAATGTCGGGCTAGGAGCATCTCAGAAGAAATTATTCTCCCACCAACTACATATCTTGAGGCACTCTTCTTGTTACGCCCTAAAAAGAAGGCAATCCTTGAGGGCATCACTATGATCCATCATCGACAGCAAAAGGTCATATTCAACTGGAGGAGGAGACTTTTAGGGGCATGAAAAATATCCAGACATTGTCCTTCATAAATAGTAGCATTAATATTCCTGAGGAAATGGAAGTGATGGATCACCTTAAAATGGTTCGTCTACTTGGATGCATGGTCCCCAAATGGATATTTGGGCTTCCATACCTCATGGACTTGGAGCTACAATAAAATAACTCGCAGTCTCTTCTACAATCAATCTTCTTCTACAATCAAACTTCTTCTGCAAGAGCTTCTGCACCGATGCTTCTTCTTCTACAAGAGCTTATGGGACAGCGGTGAGTACTTGAATAATAATTCAACTTTAAAATCATGGAAAAGGTATCTTTCAACTAACCTTTGGAGCTATAGCTATACCATATCAATACTCACCACAACTATACCATATCAATACTCGCTACAACTATACCATATCAATCAATACTCACTATAATACTCAGTTTCAGGTGTCCAATGTCATGTCTTATTAAGGATTTTGATCAATATGATGCATTTGATTGATGCCATCATTAGTTAACAATATCTTGTAGGAGGAGGAGGAGGAGGAGGAGATTATTTGAAGAAGTTATTTTCCTTGTTGCCAATTTGAATTCCATCTAGGAAATTTAGAAGATCTGAAAACCTTGTGTAATGCACATGTGCAAGACCTAATTCTTCAGAGCTAGAGCAAGTCTGCAGTATTTTGAAACAAACCCCAACAATACAAGAGCCAAAACACTGGAAAAGATGGCCTACAGGCAGGGAGGCAAGGGAAATTTTTATGACAATCAAGAATGATCCCAAACAAGCTTCAAGTACATTCAAATGGCCTCTTTACTCACCTTAGCAATGATTCTAAAAATGCGAGTAGAGGCGGATCCTATAGGCAAGATGAGCCTCATTAAAAAACACAAATGTGGCACTAATGTTCAAAAATCTGACAGGACAGTAATTAAACCCAAGTCTTGCTCCTGGTCGGTGGGCTATTCTACCACTATGTTATGTGCCCCCCTTTCATGAATGCATCCTTCGGTTCAATATGAAGGTTTTGATAGGTTTGGATTTCTATCCTAAACCCCAACCTCCCCCCTTAAAGACAAACTTTGGGTTAGGTCTTCTACCCACTGCAAATCAACCTCAACCCAAATTATAATAACATGTTGAATATAACTAAAATTAAGTTATATGCCCTATTTTTGATATGCACTCTAAGGGTTTATATATCAAGATGTGGATTTCCATCTCCAAATATAAAATGGGTGACCAATGAGTTCCCATGAACTAGATTTTAACAAGACAACTTTGAAGAACAAAGTGAAGAAGACCTTACTGCATGTGACTTTCTTTGCATTTCAATGAGAAAATGGAAAATAAATGAATCAATATAATATGACTCACCTCCAAGGTAGAGGAAAATAGAGCCATGCCACCAATTATGTTGAGTCCTGTAAGATATGCATTTTCCCCTGGTACATCACACTGGATCTTAGTAACTCCATAATCTATAATGTAGAGATGGTTAAAAGTCAACACAATGCTTTGAACATACCGACACTCAATAGCCAGTTGTACCGCAACATGAAAAGAAGAAACCCAAGATGGAAATATGGGCAACAATGGACTTGTAAAAAGAAAGCACAATGGACATGTACACAAATGTATTTGAAAGAATTTGAAAAAAAAAGCCATGTCACCGCCCTAAAACAAAGCAACTTTCGCAGTAGCCAACATGACACTACTCAAGGCACAGTCTATAATTTTTCCCATCGACCCGTTTTTTTATTAGAAATGGGAAACATATCAAACACATGATCTATCACTCCACCAGATTCTATTGTAATAAGACAGTACAAAAGCAAAAAGAACACCATAGACTGAGAGAAAAAGTTTAAAACCCCAGTTGCACCAGATGCAACTGAAACCCCGATAGACAACACTAGATTTGTGCTTCCAGTCAAAACCATGGTGTTGCTCGCATAAACCCTTTTCACAACATCCAATATCTGAACTGTAAACCCCTCGACCTTCTACATTAAAAACTCGGCTGAAAGTGCCAAATCCCCGAAGATTCCCTCTACTTTTGTATAAATCGCTCGAAAATCCCTGTTATGTGCCTTGACCCAAATGTTCTAGAGCTTCTGCATGATGGGATGAGGCGGTATTACCAACGTTGAAGAGGTTGAAGTCTCGTTTGGATTGGATTTTATCACATAATGCTTGAAAGACTGCACCAATTAAATCATATTGTATTGCTGAGAAATCGCATCGACTTGTTGTGAAATCGTCTCATAAAATTTAACCGTATAAGTGTCCATCAATTATGGGATTTTGTTATCGTTAATCTATTTTTTAAACCCCAACCCCTCTACATAATTACTCTTATGTAGATGGAATTTGATGGGCATGACCGTGTCTCTGCTTTCCAGCCCTATTTTATACGAAAAGAACAGAATTTCGACCACGGATCCCATGATGATCATCGGAATCATCCCAAGGGATATCACCATATGTTGGCACTTGAGCATGCACTGGGTCAAGCTTCGGATAACTCGGCTCCAAATGGGCAATTGTGAATCATCATCTGCCATTCATCGACATGCCATTGAAATCGCCGCAAGTGTTGAGGCCACATACATTTTCCCACCAGGGGTTGATTCCTGCAAGTGCACGGTCCAGCCTACAACATACATAATGAAACTCCTGAATAAAAATATCACCCACATGGCCACCCCCAGGCACTCGTATGTCAGAAGAAACAATGCAAAGGAAACCAACCCAATTTCTAAAACCCAACCTATTGATTCTTGTTCTTGTTTTATTCTGAGCTCTAACCCTTAGACTTATTTCTCTTTCTGAAAACCCAATGCCCGCCTTCAGATCATTAAAGGTCCTCGCTATTGTGTGAAAAACAACCATGGGGAGCACCAGGATGGTCTCTAGAAGGGTGATTTTTAACGGCTAGATCCAAAACTCCACCAGTGATCCCTGGGCCTGTATCTTCCGCAGCGGCATGGAACACAGAATCATCCATTGAATTGGTGTCCAATATTTTTAGAGCATATTTCCCACACCGAACAGAGCGACTAATGACAGAATGAGCCCCCTGTGCACCAACACGGTATACAAAGCTAGATGGAGCTCCGGGATCCTTGTTATCTATGACGGCCCGTAGTTGCTCTCGCCTTCTCCTTCATTTTTATTTCAAGAGTCTTTTGTCTCTGCAGGATTCGAATTGTTGATGTCTTGAACAGAGAAATTCTAAGTGTTTTCTAGGCTGAGATGCACAACTCCGTCGAACATGTCTTTCCATGCCAGGGAATCTGAGCTCGCCGTTTTTCTGTGCATCATGGTTGCTTCTCCTGCCACCATTTCCATCGCCATATCCATCAAAGTTGTTGTGATCGACCCCAAAATCGACCTCTGTGAGGCTCTAAGAGGTTTTGAATTGTGGATTTGTGCAGAGATTTCCATGTCATTTCCATATCCCTTCGCATCGCAAAATTATGTTCCGGCAAGACTTTGGATTTTGCGGATTGTTGTTGGTTTGGTTAATATATTGATTGCGTTTGATTGTGGAAAGGTGGTGCTTTGCATTTGTTGTTATTATGATTAGGATTATAATGTAGAGATATAATTAACTTAATCCTTTCTTGTGAGGAAATCGAGGTCTTTGACAGGTGCGGTGGTCAGGATAACAAAGAGCTACTTAAATACTCACAACCACCTTTGTAGCTAGGGGTTCAAGTTATTAACCGATAGAAATAAAAAAAAATGGTTTAAAGTAGAGAGAGAACTAACTTAATTGTTTCCTGTGAGGAAATGGAGGTCTTTGACAGGTGCAGTGGTCATGATAATGGTCAAGATAATATTAGAGAGATGGTATAGGGTTTGACAGTTACATCTGTGTGGCAAAAGAAAGCGGTGTAGTTTGTAGGCTCTAATCTCAACAAAATCTACATTGGTTAGAGAGACGATACAGGGTGTGACAGTTACAGGGACTGACAATTACAGGGCTAACAAAGAGAATAAAGTAAGAATAAATATCAATGTAGGCCACGGTGATTATCAATGCAAGTTGTCACCGCGGCAATAAGACTTCAATCTTGAAATCCAATGATATTCAAGATAAAAATCATTTTTTATTTATTTTATTTCCAAAAAATAATATTATTCAGATTTTCCTAACTTAAACATTGGAAATGCAAGACAATTTTTATTATCATCACTAATCATTAATAAATACAAAATCATGTTACTAGTGTCATTTAGAATTAAATTTACATTAATAGTTCACAAGATGAAAACAATGTTTATTTACAGTGAATTTAAAGAAGAAATCTTACTTTATGTTTATTTATAGTGAATTTAAATAATAAATCTTGCTTTATGTTTATTGATAGTGAATTTAAATAATAAATCTTCCTTTATGTTTATTAGTCCCTGCCGTAGGCATAGAGGGACTATAACGATCGATAAATCGTTGACTTGGCATTAGCTTGTGGGTTGACCAGAAATATTTTCCTATTGTCTATTGTTGGAACAAGGGAAGTGAAAACATCGATTTTTATATGATAAAAAGTATCATATTTGTCAAGATATGATTGGACAAAGATTGGAGGTCTTATTGCCGCCTTTGTTATTCCCAATGTAAAATATGTTTGCATTTCCAAAGTATTTGGTAGTATATGGTCTTTTTTGAATCATAAATTTTGTTATGCATTCATTGAAGGTGGATTAATGCTACCATTAATTCGAATGTTTGGTTTGGAATTTTATGCTAGGTAAATTTGGATTTGCAAGACATTCTCTGGTGTTCGAACTATTGTTACAAAAAATATATGAATTTATTTGGGATACATCAGAGCCCTGCCACATTGAATTTTTTTCTTAAATGTTTACAGTGCATTTCTGACAGACTTAAATGTTTACCTAACAGGTTTGGCAGTGTTGAATGGTTACTTAACAGGCTTGTTACAAGACATTTTCTTTCGTTTTTAAAATTTATATGCTCAAGCGGCATTGCTGGTTTACTGGTCCATGCTTTCTTTTTTCATGGCACTGATTTCTTATTTGCATGTTCTCGTTGTTCTTGCTTACCTATTCATGTTGTTGTAGTTTGCACGTTTGGGTTTCTGCAATCGCGATTGGAAGAGCCTCGTTCCTTGGGGGTGGTTGTTGCTTGTTCCTTTCTTTGTTGTATGTTGTTTATTGTTGCTTGATTCGACTTTGCAGGGTTCTAGTCCTGCGCCTGCACTTGGGCCTTTTGGTGCTTCTTGGCTGGGTTCTTATTTGGTGCTTTTTCTTGTTTTCCCAGGGTTTGCAATGTTGGGATGCTGCATCTGCGGTTGGATCTCTGGTTACATTTTTTTGCACTTCGGTTTTCATAGAATACTATTAAGATAAAATAACAGACTAAAGAATTGCAGGCGATGTAAATTGCATCTGATACGCATTGAAACAGAGTTTGTTGGCCTCAAAATATATTTCATAACTGCCGATGTGTTTTCCATGGATTCTGTGTTACTATGGTTTCATAGTTATGAGAGTGCCTTTTTTTGTGTGGGAGATATAGTTGTTCTCTGCCTTTTACTTTCCTGTTGTAAACTGCGTTTGACTCTAGTTTGTCCTGTTTCTGTGGTCATTCTGAGCGATCGTCGTTCGGTTGCATACTTAGCCAATTTTATGGACGTGACTTCGTGAATAGGTTCTATCGAACTATGACAGGTCATGTTCGGTGTATACATTAGCTTTGCCGAATTAGTTTTCTTTAAAAGAAGGCCTCATGGATAGAAGAGAATGCAATTTATGAAATTATAGGTTTCCTGGACAATATAGGTTAATGATCGCGGCTTCCTGGGGTGGCTGGCTGAAAATTGGGCTTTTTAAGATAAAATAACAGAGTAAAGAATTGCAGACGATGTCAATTGCATCTGTTATGCTTTGAAGCAGAGTTTGTCGAGCTCAAAATATATTTCATAGGGGCCGATGCTTTTTCCATGGATTTTGTGTTACTACGGTTTCATAGTTATGAAATTGCCTTTTGATGTGTGGGAGATATAGTTGTTCTCTCCCTTTTCCTTTCCTGTTGTAAACTGCATTTGAATCTAGTTTCTCACACTTCTGTGGTCATTCCAAGCAACTGCATTTCAGTTGCATACTATGACAGGTCATGTGTGGTGTATACATTAGCTTTCCCGAATTAGTTTTCTTTAAAAAAAATCCTCCTGGACAGAAGAGAATGCAATTTATGAAATTATAGGTTTCCTGGACAACATAGGTTAATGATCGCGGGTTCTCGGGGTGGCAGGCTGAAAATTGGGCTTTTGTTGTTTCGTGCCCTACAAATAGCATGGAGAGTTCCACGTTCATTCCGACCGACTGTCATTCGGTTGCATACTTATCCAGTTTTATGGACGCGGCTTGGCGGATAGGTGGTATCGAACTATGGTGTATACATTAGCATTTCCGAATTAGTTTTCTTTAAAGGAAGGGCTCCTGGACAGAAGACATTGAAATTTATCAAATTATAGGTTTCCTGGACAACATAAATTAAACATAGGAAATATGTTATTTTATAAAGTAGATATATAAAGCATGCACGAAGCCCTCGTCCCATACTTAGCCAGTTTTTGCATCATGGGTTCTCGGGGTGGGTGGCTGAAAATTGACAATCGGAGAGTTCCCCGATATACAAATTGACCATTAGACTTGCAGACTATTGAATTTGAAGGCCGTCATGTCCAAAAAAATTAGCATTGTCGAAATAGTTTACTTTACGTACGTCGTTTTACATACCCTGGTGGACAAAAAAACACCAAAAAAAATAGTAAGCATTTTTTGGATCGCGAGTTCTTGGAGTGGCGGGCTCTAACTTCGGCCATTGTTATTCCATGTCCTACAAATAACACGGATAGTTCCACGATATACAAATAGACAATCGGACTTGCGGACTATTTGAATTTCAAGGGCTCATGTGCAAAAACAATAGCATTCTCGAATTACTTTTCTTTACATACGTTCTACAAACGCTCGTCGACAAAAATAGAAAAATAGTAGTAATGTCTGTTACATAGGGCTCCATCCCCGCTACATTCGGCGCTTCCCAATACACATTAAATATGCTTTCAAAAGTCAGAACCGACCAGACAGGTTCAAAAAGATGGGCTTTAATAACTAGAAATCTCGAGGACATTTTCCATTAAAATAAATAGACAGGCTAATATTCAACCCTTCCTTGTTTTTTATTTTGAACAGGGAGGGAAAGATGAAGACTCAAACACAACGTAGTTCTGTGGTTATTAGATACTCAATTCGCATTCTCGCTATGGCTTCTGCCAATGAGTTGTCCATCATAGATGACCTTCCTTCTAGGTTGTCAGATGTTTTTTCCCCTTTACTCAAATAATAATAATGTCAATGAATTTGAAGAACATCGAGTACTAAAATGTCTTACCTATGAAAGTGCCTTTTTGCCTGCATTTTGAATTTGTGATTTTTTGTTTTTTTTGCTTCTATAGTTTTAGTTTTCTTAAAAGCTTCAGCATAGTTCACAAATGTGTTGCCCATAGAGAGCTTGACGTCATGTCCCTCTTTAATATTGTGCATTTCGAAATGATGGGCTTTAATAATTGAAAATCTTGAGGAAATTTCCCATTAAAGTGAATAGACATGCGAATATTATGGGATCTGGTAATTTCTTTTTGCTTGCATTTTGAATTTGCAAAAATAGTTTTTTTTGTTTTGTTTTTGTTTCTGTAGTTTTAGTTTTCTTAAAAGCTTCAGCATAGTTCACGAACGTGTCGCCCACAGAGGCCTTCACATCATGTCCCTCTTTAATATTGTGCATTTCGAAATGATGGGCTTTAATAACTGGAAAGCTCAAGGACATCTGCCATTAAAATGAATAGACGACCGAATATTATGGGATCTGGTAATTTCTTTTTGCCTGCATTTTGAATTTGCGAAAATACTTTTTATTTTATTTTTTTGCTTGTGCACTTTTAGTTTTCTTAAAATCTTCAGCATAGTTCATGAACGTGTGACCCACAAAGGCTTTGACGCCATGTCCCTCTTTAATATTGTGCATATCTTAGATGTCATATTTGAGAATCTGCTCGGATATGGGAATTTTAATACGTGTTGCTAGTTACTATTCAACGTACATATTAAAAAAGATTGGCATTAATAACTGAAAATATCGAGAACATCTGTCATTAAAACGAATCAACACAAAATGTACGGAAGACCATCCAGCCTTGCTTTTAAATACTTATTGCCATTTTTCTCTATCATCAAAGAGTTGTGCTTTAGGGTGCCTTCGTTCTAATGTTCCTGATCATGGACATGTAAGACAACTTAGAGATGTGATTGAGGGGCAGATGAAAGAAGAGAGACTGGTTTTATGTGACGTGAGCTTTGAGTAAAAAAAAAACTATGTTATACAAGAGAAACTCAGAGAGGACGAAAAAAAAGAACAAGCATGTTCTGGTTGGTGTTCTCCCTGTGTTCGATGCTTTGGTTGGTTGAAAAGGCTACCTGGAGATTTGTTTGTTGAACTTCTTTGTTTTCTTCCTGGGAATTGTAATGGATTTTTAGGTCACCTACAAGATAGTTCTTCGTTTAAGTATATAGCTTCTTCCAACAACAAAGATTTGGCCACTGTATCGAATTGGAGAGATCCCACAAGTATTTGTCTTCCTCGGAGGCTAGTAACAGAATCTGTATGGGTGGATAAAACAACATATTATCACTACAAGAGTTTCTATTTCATATTTTGATGACCTGCATGTGGATTTGGTAGCCGATCTGACAGAAAGCCATGTTCTTTGTCAAAGTTTGTTCGGTTTCCTCTGGATGTAGTTGCAGAGTCCACATATTTGGCGTCACCTTCGAACATTCCAGACCTTTTTGTGGGCCACCATACCTCCCCCGCTACGAGGAAAGATATATTCGGATGCCATCTGCAACATTTGATACACTTGTCAGACCTGTGTCGGTGCATTCTGCAACATTTGATGCACTTGCCACACCTCAGCTACCCGAAGAAGTTATGTACCTCAACAGATTTTCATTTTACATATGGGTTGGACGTTTCTTCCAATTTACTGTAATAAAGAAAAGAAGTTCCACATACAAATCCTCAGGCAGGCTTCTCAACCAAATAGACGATCGAATACAGGGAGAATACCAGTCACTATATACTTTAATTTTTTTTCCCTGCCTTAACTGTTGTGACATAAAACGACTCTGTTCACTTTGAAATCAGCCTTAATCGCATTTCTAAGTTGTCTCGGATGTGAATGCTCAAGAACATTGCAAAGAAAACATCTTAAACCCCAACTTTTCTATGACAGAAGGAAATTAATACTTGACAAAGAATGGAATGTTGAATAAGCAACCATTGCAAGCAGGCCATATCTGGAAGAAACAAGGTATTCAAAAAACTGGGATAGATGTACTTCGTAGCACCGATTAAGTACAAAACCCAAAATTGATATTCAACTCGTTTTTTTACGAATAAAGAGTTTGAACGTCAAGAAAAGTGTGAAGAAGCTTCATCAATGTACATATTTTTAATTGGTCGACGATAGGCAAAATCGCAATCGTTGTATTTTGTAACACATCTTATTTGAATATAGAATAATTTTGGTTTATTTCTTAATAATATTTTCCAATTTCTGGTATTTGTTTTAATTGTATTTTGTACCTTCTTCCCCTGTGTCGTTAAACATGAAGGACAAGCTTTTGTTTCTGCTGCTCACTACTTCAATCTAAATAAAACCTGGTATGTTCTTTCTTTACATTTTACATTTAAAAATACTTTTTCATAGGCCATACTTATGTGGCGTCAGCTCTATATTTAAAGAAAGAAATTGGAGGACATGTTCTGCTCCCATTCTTCGGGTTCCGTAAATAGAATGAATTCATGAGTTACAACAAGGCAGTTGAATTGTTGACGCAATGTTCCTGTGAATTATGTTGGATATATTGCAACTTGTTCTATTTGATAATATCCGTGCATATATACTAATATCAGTACTGTTGGAAAAAATACAGAAAACTTCCTCTTCGGAAAATCTTAGGTAGTTATGTTTGGGTTTGCGGTATTAAACAAATATGTCCATTGTTCCGTCATATACATCTTGCAGCCTAGGAACTTCTGTAGTTTGCAATTTATGCTTTAATTACTTAAAGTCACAACAAATTTTGATTGCCTTTAATTTAATTTAGATATTGATGTTTATGGAGAGCCGTCGTTTGCTGATGTCATTGCAACGAATACAAGATGAATAGATGATAAGGAATTTATCTCGTTGAGACCACAATGCAAATTCATGTTTCTTGTTGCGCTATGTACATCTTGCAATCAAAATTTTCCTGGTTTCAACGAAATTTGCGAGCCGAAGAGCATCTTGCAAATTGGGAGATCATTTGCATTTGAAACATAAATAATCCATTAATATATATTAGTATGAATACTATTCAGATAAATACGAAAACTTTCTCCATTGATAGATACTAGTATTAATACTATTGAAATAGATATCAAAACTTCGCCTTGGCCAATACTTAGCCAGTTATCTGGACACCAGGCCTTGGGTTCGTGGTATCCAACACCTATGTCCCATGTTTCATCATATACATGTTGCAGGCAAAGAACTTCAATGATGTGCACTTAATGCTTTTACTAGTGAGAAGCCAACAAAGGTTCGAAAACATTGCCATTAATAAACGAAAAAAAAAAGGTTTTCTCGACTCTTAGATACTTATCTCTTTTCCCATTTTTCTTTTCTCGTCCATTATAGATTTCTAGTTTTATACTTAGTCATCTTTCTATGTATGGTGGTCTGACATGTCTTCATCTCCATCTATATCCTCACAAGACGGATCCGACCGACCGCTGTTCCATTCCATACTTAGCCAATTTTATGCCCATCATTGCGGGGCCGATGCTTGCGAGCACAACTGCTTATCGTTCCGCTATATACATATTGCACTGAAAAAATATGTGATCTACAATTCTACCGCAGGTTCCTCGTATACACTAACTTCGTTCAAAGTATTTTTTGTTGATTTGCATCCCTAGCAACTTCGTGTCCTTCCTGACATACATCAACAATGGTCTTACCAATGACAAGTGGACATAGTGGTATGAAAGATACTTCTGTGATCTGCAATTCATTCCTTAACATCTCCATCTATATCCTCGTATGATGGATCCGACCGACCGTTGTTCCTTTTCATACTTAGCCAATTTTATGTCTGTCGCTGCAGGGATGGCGCTTACGAAACGAGCTGCTTATCGTTCCGCTATATACATCTTGCACTCAAAACATCCATGATCTACAATTCCACCGCGAGTTCCTTGTATACATTAAGTTCATTCAAAGTATCTGTTGCTTCTTTCCATCCCCAACAATTTTGTGTCCTTCCTGATATACATCATCAATGATCTTACTAGTGGCAAGTGGACACAGTAGTACGAAAGATACTTCCGTGATCTGCACTTTATGCGTTAACTGGTGAGAACTCAGAAGGGATTCGCAAGCATTTGCATTAATAAGCAAACACTAAATGTTCTTCTGCGAGATACTTGGTTCTTTTTCCCTTCTCTTCTTCCCGTGTATTATCTAGAATTCCACTGCGAACTTCTCCATCCTTTTTCCCTTATTTTCTTCCTGTGTATTATGGGACTATAAAATATGGACATGATATTTTATAGAACATGTACAAATTCCGCATTCCATACCTAGCGACATTTTGGATCACGGGTTCTCGGTCGGGCGAGCGGTCTCAAAATTGGGCCTCCATTGTTCCGTTCCCTACAAATAGCACCCCGAGTTCCGCGATATACAAATTGACAAGCACACCTGTAGAATGGATAACTCAACATTGCACTTCTATTGTTCTGTGTCCTCCAAACAACTCTCCCAGTTCCGCAATATAGAAATTGACACACAGAGTGCAGGACTGGCAGGGTGGAGATTGCCATTGTTTACAGATGTTAATCCCTATGAAGTATCTAATAGTATCTAAAAAATTATTTTATTTTTTATTTTTTCCCTGTATAATAGTATCTAAAAAAATATTTTGAATACTAAAATAGCTCTTAGTAGTGACAACTGGACATAAAGGTACGAATTAGTTGGGATTGCAATCTCCGTAATATACAAATTGACTACCGGATTCCGACATTGTCCGCTCTTCCATGTTACATATTATGCATTCCAATGTTCGGAGCGATACAATTAGAAGGTCCGAGCCTCGCCTCCTTTGCAGACACTTTCTCAGCCTGTTTTGGATCCTCCTATTTTCCGGTTCATGAAATATGCAACTCGAGCATTGGCGGGTTGACATATGTTTATCTCCATTTATATAATCAGACAACAAATCTGACCAACTGCTGTTGCTTTCGATGCTTATGATATGTTTCTCTGTTATATACATCTTCCACTCTAAATTTCCGTGATTTACAATTCCACTGCTAACTACTTTGTTTTTTTTCCCTTTTTTTTCTTCCCGTGTATTATGGGACTATAAAGTATGGACATGATATCTTATAGAGCATGTACTAATTCCCATGATATTTTATAGAGCATGTACAAATTTCGCATTCGATATCTAGCGACATTTTGGATCGCGGGTTCTTGGGTGGGTGGGTTCAAACTTGGACCTCCATTGTTTTGTGGCCTACAAATAGCACCCATAGTTCCACGATATACAAATTGACAAGTGAACCTGCGAAGTGGATGACTCAACATTGCACTTCCATTGTTTCGTGTCCTCCAAACAGCGCTCGCAGTTCTGCGATATACAAATAGACACACGGAATGCAGGACTAGCGGGGTGGAGATTGCCATTGTTTACAGATGCTAGTCCCTATGAACTATCTAACAGTTTCTGAAAATTTATTTTGAATACTAAATTATCTCTTAGTACTGACAACTGGACACAGAGGTACGAAACAGTTTGATTGCACTCTCCGCAATATACAAATTGACTACCGGATTCCAACATCGCCCGCTCTTTCATGTTACAGATTATGCATTCAAATGTTCAAAGTGATACAATTAGAAGGTCTAGGCCTCGCCTCCTTTGCAGACACCTTCTCACCCTGTTTTGGATTCTCCTGTTGCCAGGTTCACAAAATCTACAATTTCAGCACAGTCACTCTCCCACTGCTCACAAATGTTTCAAGGTATCTCTCGGTGCCTTCCATCCCCACTAACTTCTTGTGCTTCCGGATATCTACCATATCCTCTTCGTTGTTACGTGTATTGCACTCAAAAAGTTCCGAGACATACAATTTGACCCTTGTGCCCTCACCCTCGATGCTTGTACGTTGAAACCCTATTTTGTAGTTGTCTTTTTTCCCCTGCCTGCGACCTCCGTACTTTCTTACTATGCGATTATAAACCTTTCATGCTAATAACTGACCATGCAAGAACCGTCAACATTATCATTAATGGCTGAAAAACTCGAGGATGTCTCCCATTATTACGCATTAAACCAAGATGTGTGGAGAGTTATTTTGTCCCTTCTGATTGTTCATCTCCAACACGTGTCCTCGTGTTGGGTCGCTAAAGAAATCTACAATGCTTAATCACTCATTGAAATATCCAACGTGTTGGCATTTATATGTATGCAATTAGTATTGTTTAATGTTAACAACGCATCATGCAGCAGCCGTCCAAATTGTCATTAATCAATGAAAGTCTCGAGGGCATCTCCCATTCACACGCTTTCGACCAAAATTTGCGCAGGGTTATATTATCCCTTCCAACTTTTCATTTCATTCATCGGCTGGAAAAAATAAACATTCTTGTAGACTTATGGCACCAGGTCGACAACAGTTTTGTGGAGATACAGTAAATATGTTCGCACAAGAGGACCAGAGCTTTCGGTCCAGGGCATACTTTTACAATTCATCCCATTCCGCCCAAAATGAAGTGATTTGGACCTCTGGAATCACTCATGCAGGATGCGTTCCTGAGGTTTTTGACTCTAAGGAGGTGGTCTCTTAGTGCACCAAAAAATATATTCCAGGCCAAAGAATTATTCCACTGCGCGACCATTCTCCTATTTCTTTGTCGCCTCAGCTCTTTCGCGAGATGTTAAAATTGTCGAACCCAACATTGACGTTCAGAGGACAAGACTGCAAATGGTTTCTATAAAAACATCATAATGGGTTGGACATATTAGCAGACTTCCTCGAAGATCGGACAACAGTTCCTGAAGATATCACAAGGCTGTAGGTAAGTTCCTTTAGAAATCCATTTCGGGAAATTGCTTGGCTAGTTACAAGAATAACGGGACAGGCATCCACAACAAGCATTTCCCATATAATTATTTATATTTTTTATTTCATAGTCAAGGAACAATACATTTTCGATTGGGGGAAGCTAATTTCAATTGATCTCTGCTCCCAGTTGTCATGATTCAAAGAATCGAATAAATTTTATATGTCATCCTACTTGATTTTTGCAATTGTGTATTGTTGTATATTTCCAAAACTTTCTCTTTCCAATAAAATAAACTGTGGATTTGACCTAGTAACATTCTGGCACGAGGCCCTGTGGATACACAAGGCCTCCCATTGTTTTTATGAAGTTTTTAATGGCTTTGTCTCAGTTTTCAAAGATTTACTATTAGGCAAGGATGCTTCGCGGATGTCTAGCCAGGCAACCAAGTTTTTGAACAGGAAGGGCACACTTGAGCAAGAGGAAAATCACAGTGTCCTCATGGTCTTTGGATCTAAGGAAAATACTGCCTTCCTTCCATGCCACATCACAGACAAGATGTTTTTTGTAGAAATAGCAAGGCAATACAACCATTGGTTGCATTTTTTCCATGACAAGAAAACAAAATAGTTCATTCCTCTACCCTGGAAAGTCGGAGACTTCATGTGCAGAAACATCAACAAGATTGACAAGTTTGCCACCCATTTCAAGAAATTGAACCTAACGTATGTTGAAAGGCTAAAAGGGTTCGACCCTAATGGCATTTTTTGAGAACATTTATTGGGTGTTGGCTTTAACACCTCTTTTATCCATACACACCTGACCCAAGACATGAACAATGTCGACAAAAATCCTGCTTCTGTCGATTGCGACGCAGAGAAATTGCAAAGCACCACTGAATTTTACAGACAACATGGAAAAGTATCCAGTGAGAAGAGTACCCGGTCCCCCGCAACACTCCCAAGAGCACGACATCATGGAGCATCGCTTCGACGGTCCACCCCAGTAAGAAAGAAACCCAGAAATATTCGAACGGAGGAGGAGATAAGAACCCTCCTCACATAAATATTGATAGTTCTCACAAAATTCCACTCACGAAGAAGAGAAAAAACAATGTAGGGTAGGCAAAGGAACCCCAAATTGAAAGTGGAAAACTGCAACTTGAAATTGAAGCTGAGCACATGCAGAAAATTGGGTCATCCGCGGTGGAAATATCGGACACCGACTTTTTTGACATAGATGAATCCTTCATAATCCAGAGCGTTATTTTTTACAGTCAATCTAAAAGTCTGGTCATTGAAAAGAGAGCTTTAACAAACAGGAAAGGCAAATCTCACGCAGAGATTAACTTTAGCGAAATGTCATCGTCCCAAATATGCCAATTTCACCAGGGAACCAGTGACACTCTTCGTGCTTCCATTGGAGGAATTGAGACAAAAAATGCCAATATAAAACACCGCCTCAACGAATTTGAGCAGGCTTTCCTTGCAACTCCAGAATTTGCCAGTCCTTAGGAAACAATTGTGCCTGCCACCACTGCAACGAAGATGAAAGTATCCTCTTCCCTCCTTGCATGCTCTAGATCCCTTGTAGAGAATAGCATCAACAAAAGAATGCAGGTAGTTACTGAAGCCTGGGATACATCACAAAATTTAGTTTCCTTCGGAAAGAAGTCCAATAATTTGTTGGAACAATTGGAGATGAATTTAAAAAATGAACAACTTTTCTGTGATCAGGTACTGGCCCCTTTTGCCAAATATGTCGACAACACATCGGAACTGAAAAGAAGACAGGAGAAACTCCCCTTGCCAAAGCACACCAAAAAAGTACAAGCATGTTGACAAAAGAAAGTTGACAACCTATAGCTCATTGTCAAGTCATGTAAACAAGTCATATCAGAAAAGGAAGATTTATTCACAAGCCTCTTCCAGCTGGACTTAGCCGGAACTACCAACGAGGTTCAAGATCCTAACTTAATTATCAAATCCTTGCCAGTCACCAAAGAAGCCTTCAATGAACAAGTTGATATTTTAAAGGGGTTGTCTTTTGAAAATTTTTACAACATACTTGAACATCGTCTAGATGAGCACGAGCGCTGGGTATTGGACTATGCCTCACACAATGAAGAAATTGAACAGACTCTGCATAGTATTTCAATGGATCTAAGGAAATTAGAAAACGACCTTTACGACATAGAAATCCAGGATGAAACCAACACAACCCCCATGAAAAGCTACATCGAAGAATGGTTCCAAGAGAGAATAGACGGCCTCGTCCAGGAAGGGCAACAACCCGTCAACGGGACTACAATGCCCATCGACGACAACAACAAAAACGCATCGGCTTCATAGTAAGTTTATACTGCCATCTTGTTTTGTTTATCAATCCAGTTTAAGTCTATGCTTTCATCTTCTCTTCTTTATCAATCCACTTATGTCCTCTTTCAATAGAAAACTGTAACCAAACACTCTTAACTTCCAATTTTTTCTTTTCAGGTCTTCCTCTCTACCGTCGCGCACTTATTTCAATGTTCCTAATTCTTGTACTTATTTATTTTTATGATCCGCGGGAGCCCCAATTCCAGTCTATATGACAAACGCATTTAAATTTCCAGAAACATGTAACAGACATTATTAATTTTTGATAAATTCCAAAGAAAACTGATTCGATAATGCCCTTATTGTATACTAGATTTTGGGTTTCCAGGAACCTTTCTTGTTTGTTCCAAATAAAACTAATTTGGATATGCTACATTTCTTGTCTCCTGTTGTATGCTAATTTTTTGGTCTTCAATGATGGTGATGTTTTAAATGTTGATGTAATTTCTAGAGATATGTAACATACATTATTTATTTTATAATAAGTTTGTATAGTTCGCAACTCTGCTTCTCAATTTGTATATCACGGAACTTTCGATGTTGTTTGTAGGGAACAAAACAACAGAGATCCATTTTTGAAACCACCAGCCCGAGAACCCGCAATCCAAAAATTGGCGAAGTATGGAATGACCGCTCCCTGCATGCTCTATAAAACATGTACAAAGAAAACTAATTCGACAATGCTATATCTTTTTTGTCCAAGAAAAGCATTAGTTTTAAAGCAAGCTAATTCGTGAAAACGTTATTACTATTCTATTGTATAACATACATTAATTTTTTGTAAATTTCTATAGTCCGCAACTCCGCCTGTCATTTTGTATATCGCGGAACTGTCGGTGCTATTTGTAGGCCACGGAACATCAGAGACTCAATTTTGAACCCGCCAATTTCCGGAAACATGTAACAGACATTATTAATTTTTGATAAATTACAAAGAAAACTGATTCAACAATGCCCTTATTGTATACTAAATTTTGGGTTTCCAGGAACCTTTCTTGTTTGTTCCAAATAAAACTAATTCGGATATGCTACATTTCTTGTCTCCTATTGTATGCTAATTTTTGGGTCTTCAACGACGTTGATGTAATTTATAGAGATATGTAATAGACACGCAACGCCGCTCATCAATTTCTATATCGCGAAACTCTCAATGTTGTTTGTAGGGCACAGAACAACAGAGACCCATTTTTGAAACCACCAGCCCGAGAACTCGCGATCCAAAAACTGGCGAAGTATGGAATGATCGCTCCCTGCATGCTCTATAAAACGTGTGCAAAGAAAACTAATTCGACAATGTTATATCTTTTTGTCCAAGAAAAACCTTAGTTTTAAAGCAAACTAAACTCCTCCTGTCATTTTGTATATCACAGAACTGTCGGTGCTATTTGTAGGCCACAGAACATCAGAGGCCTATTTTTGAACCCGCTAGCCCGAGAACCCGTGATCCAAAAACTGGCTAAGTATGCAATGAGGGCTCCCTGCATCCTCTATAAAATATCTTCCCCATACTTTATAAAAGTAGAAATTTCGTATGTTTAAAACTAAATATCTACTTTATACAAGTACATCTTTCGTATGTATAATTTTTTTATTTGTGATGAATTTCTATAGTCCGCAACTCCACTCCTCGATTTATGTATTGCAGAGAACATCAGAGGCCCAATTTCTGTATAGCAGAACTATTGGTGCTTTTTGTATATCGCCAGCTCGACAACCCGCGATCCATTACAAAAGTACATATTTCCTATGTATAAAAGTATTTCAATGTATTTCAACTTTCTAGCCACGTGTCTGTACTAGGTCGTATTTACTCCCATCCCAACCTGGCAGGGACTCCGCTGCCATGCAACCTTGTTTATAGTGAATTTAAACAATAGATCTTCATAAAGGAAAGGATTTGTGGAAAGATGGAGAGAATACATGGTGTGTCCATTGAAGAGATCATTGCATGGTTTGAAAGATATCTTCAAAATCAATGTTTTCTACATACTCCTCTAGTAGAACTTCATGGGTAAAAGGTTTAAATTACATTATGGTTCCCATAGTTGCAATTTTCTACATGAGTGGTCTAGACATCAAATATGTATCTTTATTAGCAATACCCTTGTTGTATTTGATTACTAGATAGAATTGTTGTATTAAAAACATTGGGGTGAACGGTAGTTGATGTAAATCATAGTCTTCTTCCCCCAAAAATAATAGTTTTGTTTCTTCATAGCTTCAAGAAGGGCATAGTGTTCCTTATCATACATGGGATATTGTAATCAATACTCCATGCAACAACTTTGAGTGGTTATAGCATGCAATTATTCTTCCTTTCATAAGGACTACTCCCATGGCATACCTACTTGCATCAATCTCAATCTCAAATGGGTGTTGCAAATTAGGCATTGCCAAGGCCAATGTTTCTTTTCTTCATATCATCAAAATAACGTTGTTGTTGTTGTTGTTTGCACCAATGAAAACTCTTCCCTTTGGCCATCAAGAGATGAAGTGGTGCTCCTATTGCTAAAAATTATGTAACATTGTTTTATGAATATTGTATTGCTCCCATAATTAATAAATGCAAATTCATTTATCATCTAAGATAAATAATACTTGTCAGAATTTTAATAATTTGTTTATATAATATTTAACATTTTCATGAATATCATGTAAAGTTATAATGAATGCTAAATTAAAAGAAAATTAATTAACAACGTTAAAAAATAAAAACTCGGATACTACCATGTTGAAACCTTGGGTTAAGGTTTGATTTTTTTAACTAGGAATTTACCTTATACATGTGTAATCTTGATATTTTTTTCCAATTGTATAAATTTGATTTTTGKCTATTCATCAAAATTTATACCTAAAGGGGAAGGTAATTKGTATAATCTTACATACACATGATTGAAGGTTTGAATCACATAGATAAAAACACTTTTATATCCAGTCACAAAATATTTTTCATAGTTAAACACATGATTTTAATAATATATATGTGGTGTCATTGTAGTCTATGCTAATTAATAACTATTTTTCCTTTGAAAAAACAAGTTGACTATATGGTTGTCACTAGAGATAAGGTGTCACATTTGTGTTTTTACATGAGAAAGTGGTATTCCAATGAATAAGGGAATTGCGAGAATGGTTGGGTTGATGTAAAGTCTTTTGGAAGATTTTCCTTGCTTTCTAGAAACTTGGATGCAAGAAATGAGGTATGTGGTCATGTTTAGAACATGCAAGGCTTAGCTCAAGGTTTTTGATAGAAAATACCCCTTAACCAATAACCACCACATCACCTGCCTAAAATATGGATGGACATTCTCTTTATGAACCAAACCACCAGTCATTTAAAGTTATTCCCAACCAACCAAGTTGAAAGCACAAAATGAAATCAAACACTTGGTATAACTAACTATTCATAAATTAGTCCCTGCCATCCATTTCATTTCAATTGGGTTTGGTTACTGGTTCCAATCCTTGTAGTGTCATTACTCTTGTCTATATGAAGATGGAAAATCTTTGTGTTGTGAGAATGTTCATACTAACAAAGGGGTCTGGACAAAACAAACCAAAGATTGTCTTCAACTTAGTATTTTCCAAATTTCATAAATGATTTGGCGTCATTATTGTACAATATTGTTGCTTCATTGAAAGAGTTAGAAGATTGATTCACAAGATTTGACAATTGTGTGTTGAACGACTCATTTGGGTTATATGACGATGGTGAGAAAATAAATCCAGTATTGTCAAAACCTTAGAGAGTTTAAGCGATCATTGAAACATAATTATAGGCCTAGTAACCATATGTGTTGAGCTTTGCCTGATTTACTTCATGGGGATTCTCGACTATGAACCGTGGCTTCCACCTGCAACCAAAATCAAACAATCGAATGGAGTTTGGAATATAACTTTCGATTCCCAAAATTCCTTGCATGGATGCAATGCTTGATTCTTTCAAGACATCGAGAATGATGCTAAACCCCTTTGTAATAATCCACACATATTCATTATTCATCCTCTCCATGTTCTAAGCTTCTAAGAAGAGAAGAGTGCCCAGTTTGAAAGTCATGTGAACAACAAAAAATTTGGTCAGCATGTCCTTCAACTCGAAAAGCTTCTCTCTTGTAGCATTTATATCTGCATTTGTTGGAATGGTCAATTTGTAAGTGATTTCCCATCCCATGTTACTGAGAGAATCACTCAATAAGGGCAGAACATCATTTCCATAATCATTTCACAGTAGACGACCACAACTTCTCTCCAAT
Organism: Picea engelmannii; assembly: GCA_009831015.1. NCBI lineage: Eukaryota > Viridiplantae > Streptophyta > Pinopsida > Pinales > Pinaceae > Picea > Picea engelmannii. The sequence goes on from ML803303.1 coordinate 201,514, forward strand.
TGTAGTATTCAACGAGCGTTGTAATAGCATCCACCTGGATGGGCGAGTGAAAACACTGAAGTAATTTGAGAATGTTCTCATTTTAATAAAGGATTAAAATATTGTAATTAGAGAACTATATTTTTTCATTCCACTTGAATGGTGACTCAACAATTAACTAGAAATGTGTAAAAGAAAAAATAAAGACTCTTAAGAGCAAAAAAAACCAGAGTCTGAATTTATCATTTCATTTTACCAATACAAAGAGTCAACTATCAACGAGTTTTAGACCCTGCAAAATAAGATATAGAGACTTTTTTATTAATACTTTGGAAAATTTCATTATCATGGCTAACACTTATTCAAGTCCCACCTAATTGTGACTTATATAGTCTTATGCCATATTTACTATAGTGTTGTCAAGTTGAGCTTTTCCACCATGTTTATTTAAGGCGACAACTTGATCTTATGGGTATTAGATAAATAATCGCTAAATGTTTCTATCATACATACATATAGGCCATAGAATGCATCGAGTATCATTACTTAGGAAGGAAATCTTTCTTGTTGTACGCTAATGAATCTCTCTCTATGGTCGACTTTTGTACATCAAGAACACACACACACATACTCAAGAAAGAATAGATAATTTAGGGAAGGTTAACCAACTGAGTTTGTATTCCATCTTCATGAATATTTATACAATAGGGAGACGGTTGGAGAAGTTGTACTTGTTTTAACTAATCATTTGTTAGGTGCATTTATCCTGTATTACATGCATTCATATATCATTTACTTGGTTTTACTTTATTACATATATTCATACATTCTTATGCTAATGTCTAATGTATGATGACAATTACAAAGGTCTAAAAAGCCTCCCAACAATTTTCATGATAGAATATCTCCTCAAATCCTTGAGTTAGGCTCTAATAACATTTTGATGAGATATAAAATGCTAAATTAACTTAAATACATTTAAATTTTACATTTTATTTTAACAATACCAATCTGACTTCAATCAATCTAATGCCAATATTAAAATTGAAATTAAATATTAAAATTAAAGTTAAAGTTATGATTTAGGAACAATAAAAAAAACTTGCAATAAATTATAATAATACTAAATTTAGCCTTAATCATTAAATTAGATTCCCATAAAGTCATAAAGTGTGATTCATCGTGACAATTACCACTAATATTTATATAATATATTCTATCATTTTAGAAGTTAAATTCCTTGAAGTACATTTTCACATGGTAACATCCATATTTAAAAGGCAAGCAACCAAGATCCCAACTATCACATGCTTGAAATATAAGCTTTTAATTCTTCCTCCATTTTGAATAATCGATTTTAAATGACTTGTTATGTAGTGAAGTGCATCTTGAATTATAAGCTTTTAATTCTTCCTCCATTTTGAATAATAGATTATAAATATGGCTGGTTATGTAGTGAAGTGCATGCTTATGTTAATTCGTGATAAGTGTCATAATAAATTAGTAAATATGAAAGCACAACCAACTAAATCGCCATGAGTATGGGAGCAAATTTAGTTATAATTCTATAAACGTTAGGTTTGGAGAATATTGACTTGTGTCATTATGTTTTGGTTAGGTTTGGAGAATATTGACTTGTGTCATTATGTTTTGGTTAGGTTTGGAGAATATTGACTTGTGTTATGTTTTGTGTTAGAACATTGTAATTGCGTGTTCATTTGGACTCAATAATCTTATAAGAAGTATATAATTTAACCAACAATTCCAACTAATCAGAATCCTATACCTCTATTGATTCAAATGGTCAACGATTTCAATTTTTTTCATGAGAAGGGCACAAACATGCATTTAGGTAAATTGCTAAGGACAATGCTCTTAAGAAAGAAATCTATATGGAGCATCTACTATTGATTCAAATGGTCAACGATTTCAACTTTTTTCATGAGAAGGGCACAAACATGCATTTAGGTAAATTGCTAAGGACAACGCTCTTAAGAAAGAAATTTATATGGAGCATCTACTTATTTTTTTGCAAGACAAGAATTTTTTATGTGGATCAAAGAAATCATTGTATGACTTGAAACATGTAGCCTGAGCATAGTATGAGAAGATTGATAAATTATTTTTTAGACTTGGTTTCAAGTGTTGTGAATTTAATTATAGTATTTGTATGTTATTGTGGTTCATTTATTTTATTTTTATGTAGATGATTTTATTATTTCTAGAAATAATGATGACTCAAGTAAAGTTGAAATTGAAATATACATTTGAAATGACTAATTTAGGTTTGTTACAATTGTTTCTCAATATATAAGTTATGTAATTGGATGTCAATATCTTCATTTCTTAACCAAAGTATGGTTGATCTCTTCAAGATAATTAAAATGGAAGATTGTAAGTTGTTTTCTACTCTATTTTAATTGGGAGTTAAGTTGACTAAGGAATGTGATTCTCCAAAATTCAGTGTTAATATGCAAAAGCAACATGTCAGTAGTCCTATTTATTTAACTCATAGCAAAGTTGATATTGTCTTTGTTGTTAGTTTGATCTTCAAATTCAATAAAAAGGATCATGTTGTTTCCTTATTTATTGTTGCATCCTTATTTATTGTTGCAGTTGAATACATAGAGGTAGGAAATGTAGGAAATCCAATAGTTTATATTTACAACTTGATGGGAAAGCTTGGGTTTCTTCATAAAAAATTAGATACAATGTATTGTATTGTGACCATCAATGTGTAATACAAGTTGCCCATAAACATGTTTCACACAATAATATGAAGCATATTGAACTTCATGTGCACTATATCAAACAATTGGTAGAGGAAAATGTGATAACTCATGTTTATTGCATGGAATATATTAAATTGTCGATATCGTTACAAAGTAATTAACAAAAGTGAATATATATGTAATAATTAACAAAGGTGAATATAAGTGTAATAAAATTTTCCTTCCCATATTTTCTAATATATGAAATTGTTATAAAAACTATTATTTTAATAAATAAAAAAACAAAAATGATATTATTTTTACTAAAATAAATAAATTTATATATATTATGAAAATTAAATAATAAATTTATATATAATATGAAAATTATAAAAGCTATGAAATTTTTTATCATTCTATATTTATTTAAAACATATTATTTATTAATTTAGATTTTATAAATTATATTTTAATTTATATCATTCTATATTTATTTAAAATATATTATTTATTAATTTATATTTTTATGCCGAAGGTATATTTAGAGACAGGTTTTGTAGAAAACCTGTCAATTGGTTGATAGGTTTTCTAAAACCATCCCTTCGAAACCAACTTATACCCATCGTCTCATTATTTTATTGGATGCTCAAACGCTCCTGATTTCAGGGAATTGATGTTGTGTTGTGTCGTTGATAGAATGAATCCATTTGTTGTTTTGGTAAATTCCTATGCAATAATTTGGAATGCTTGCAGAAGGAGTTGGAAATATGGATTTGAGGAAAGGAACGAGGGTTGAGGTGTGAAGCAGTGAGGATGGTTATGGCGGGGCTTGGTTTGAGGAAGTTATCCTCACTATTACTGCAAATGGCAGGCATTGCAAGATACAATATGATAAGTTTGTGACGGATGATGGAAAGCCATTGGAGGAGGAGGCGTGGATGCACAGTGAAGTGAGACCCATTCCTCCTCACATTCAGTTGCCTCTCCATTGCTCAGTTGGGGATACAGTGGAAGCTTATGAAACCAAATGCTGGTGGTGCAACTTCATTGTCAAACTTCTTACAAGCACAGAAGAGGAGCTTTGGGTGGTCTACTTCCTTGACACTCTCACTCTCGAGGCATATCCCCCTTCAATATTACGCCCTGCTCAGCAATGGATCCGAGGAAACTGGATCTCGGTGCCTCAGGTTCTATTCTTAACATATGTCTGATACCCATTTAACTGGGTTTTTCTAGGTTTAATAATTCATTGAAGGTTTTAAAATCTGGTGTTGATTTTGAAAACGATTTGAATATTTTGTTATAGTAGGGTTTCTGTTGTACTCTGATTGAGTCTGAGCAGTGAATATTCAACTTTGTGTAGGAAAGAAGCCCGATCATAGAGCAAGAAATATTGTCTTTTAGTGTGGACAACTCAATGGAAACGCCTTTGAAATCAGGCGAAGAATGCGTTGGAAAGAAAAGGAGGAAAACTGTTAAGTGCAAAGCAACTTCTCTTGGTGGAAGAGATTATACTAAAGCGAAAAAGTTTAATGCTGCCACCTGCATTTCTTATCCATATCCTCCCATTAATGCACAACAACCGCCCAATGCCACCGCCTCAGGTCACTGCAGTTGGCCTTCACCGGAGGATATGGCACAAACCCCTTGTGCTATGTCTACTTTGGAGGTCCTCCAGAGCTGCTCTTTGCAGAGAAAGGTCCTATTATTTGCCTTGGAATCTGCATAGACTTGTAACCCGAGAGCGATCGTTCTCGATCCAACCGAATTGAAACCTCGTCTTCTTTAGCACATTGTGTTTCAGATAGTAGTGGCTTACACCACAAAATATTTTATACGGAATATCTTCCGCACGGTGGTTGACAATGGCGCCTCACCTTACGTGATGTCACTGGCATGTTGGAAGGAGATTGGCCAACCCGTTTTGTCTCCGTCACCTACATTGCTTACGACATTCGATGACCATTCATTTAGAACACATGGAATCATTCCTTCTATCCTCGTGTAGTTAGGAGGGAAGACCGTGTGCGTCGAAGTTGAATTGGTCGATGCACCTCTCGACTACAACCTTTTGTTAGGAAGGAGTTGGACATATGCAATGCATGCAGTGGTCGCTACAATATTTCGACTATTATTGTTTCCACAAGAGGGTCGAATCGTTACCATTGACCAGTTGTCATTCTCTTGTCCTAACCCTTCATCGGGGGCATCCACGGTCCCAATGATTGATAAACCTCAACCTGACATTGTCAACATAGGGGTTGGTTTGTGTCCATCGTTGATGGGTACTTTCGATTACCCGCCTCCTTCTGGTGATGTCAAGCTCATATCGACTGCCCCTGACCAACCTAGGGCTGGAATTTTTCAAATGTCATCATTTCCAATGACTTACTTTCATATATGTGGATTCTTCCTTTCCCATCGGCCTCGATGGAAGGGACAGGGAATTCTGGCATGGTCATGCCCTTGTCTACAACATAAGTTGCGTACAACATTGTCCAGCAAGCTTCGACCGACCCCGATTCGACTCACGCATAGGAGTTAGATCCAGTTCTCGAGCCTATTTGGGATCAAGGTTCCCTTGCCAATACATATTCTTTAGACCTGGTATTTCCCTCAGATGAGGCAATTCTTGAGGCATTGACTGGTCTGGACAGACCCTGGGATGATCTCCATCACAGATCTTCCTTTCTCCTAGAGTTAAGAAGAATAGAGGCAAGCGAATTTGTGTTAACTATGACTGGAGATAAGTCTTTTCCTATTAATCCCCTGGCTACGCACAGAGTTTATGCCAAGAGTAACATGGTGAGTATCACTGAAATGATCCCCATAGATATCTACAGAACCCCTCGCGTCGTGGAGAATGTTTTCGTCACAGCTAACTGCTCCCCAAAAGATATTCAAATTTATACAGAGTTGTTTAAGGAATTCCATGACGTGTTTTCCCGGTCTTACGAGGAAATTCTAGGCATAGACCCAAGAATTATCGACCATGAGATAATGACTTATCCTGACGCCAAGTCAGTTCAACAGAAGGTTTGTCTGGTGAATCCTCAGAAAGTGGCAGCGATTAAGGCTAAAGTAGAGAAGCTGCTTAAAGAAGGTTTTATCTACCCCGTGTAGTTGACGGAATGGGTGTCAAATCATGTTCAGGTTAACAAAAAACAGGGTACGATTCACGTGTGCATGGACTTCCGTGACTTGAACAAGGCATGTCTGAAAGATAATTTTCCCACCCCATTCATCGATTAGATTGTCGATGAATGCACAGACTGTGAGGTCTTTTCATTCATGGATGGTTTTTCGGGATATAACTAGATTCAGATCAAACCCAAAGACCAACATAAAACAACTTTTATCTTTCCTCGGGGAACATTTTCTTATCGTAAGATGCCTTTTGGCCTAAAGAACATTGGAGCCACTTTTTAGTGGGCCATGCATTTTTATTTCCACCACCTTAGACATATAGTCAACGCTTATCTTGATGACCTACCATTACGATCTTGCAAGAGAGATGATCATCCCACGCACCTCCCACTATTCTTCGAATGATGTCGCTACTATAAGATTCACTTGAATCCTAACAAATGTAGTTTTTGTGTGACGTCGGGTTGTCTCCTAGGGTTCATTGTTTCGACAACAGGGTTCATGGTCGATCCTGTAAAGGTTGAGGTGATATTTCAGTTGCCTCCCCCGTGCACAATACCCCAGCTTCAAAGCTTACAGGGGAAAGAAAACTTTCTTTGGCGTTTTGTCGCAAATTACGCTGAGATCACTAAAGGGTTCATGCATTTAATAAAAAAGGGAGTCCCTTTCTATTGGGACAAAGCTGCTCAACACTCTTTTGAAGCGTTGAAATGTGCCCTTACGTCTTCCCCTCTATTATAGGATTAATCGGTAAATGCAGACATAAATAGATTTCCTTAGATCCACCCTGAACTAGAACAAAACATAACAGAATATGATGCTTTCCCTAAGCTCTAACTATTGAGTTTACTAGTTAACAAGAGATATACAACATGCCATTTAAATGTCATTTCCTCTTGCCATTTCCATCTTAGTTCCACTCTGGTGCTCCTATGATATTGAATATGCAAGGGAACACAAGCCAACCAAAGTGAAAGAAATACAATGAACTCAACAAGAACCTATGTATGTGATCAAGGAATCATACAATAAAACAAGACAAGTTTTATGGGAAAGAAACACATTTGTGTATCATATTAAAATGAAAGTGGAGATTATAACCAAAGCCTTGATTTCGCAAGGTCCCCTTTCGATGGCCCTTTTCTCCAACACACACACCTGCTCCAACCTTGAATGAAGAAGATCCATAATGACTTGATGAACTAAAATGAAGCTCTCAAGTATGAGCTGAAGTAGAATTCCTTATCCAATTCTTAACCTATTCAACCTTAGCCTTTTCCATGAGAGATCCCTCTTTATATAATGTGAAGGAAAGATGGTTGAGGAGACTAGGATGATCCCACCAAATCAGAGAAGTGAGTAAGATCCAAACCGTTCGGAGTCCACCTCATCTTCTAGAAGATCCCCTTCTAGAACATTCATGAAACTTGACCTTTCTTAGCTTTTGACATCGTCACACCCTAGGTATAGTGCGGCTTGCAATGACCTTTCTTAATAGGGTTTTTGAGAAGAGAAAGCTAGTCACTTTCCTCATGGAGAAAGATTCTTTTTATCTTTTGATGGGAGCATGAAGACATGTTATCAATGGATCACTAGGGTGACCAAAGTAATGTGTAACACCCTCTACTCTGGCCTCCCGATTATAACAGGGATTTCTTGTTGCACTTGGCCGTTGTAGAGTCAACCATCGGCATGGTCTTGGTTCAGGAGGATGATCTGCTCAAGGAGCATGTTATTTATTACCTAAGACGAGGCATGTTTGAGCTGGAACTCAATTATTCCCATGTTGAGAGGCTTTCTTTGGCAACAGTGCATGTTGTCCAGCGATTCCGTCATTATATTTTGCTTCACAAGACCACCGTCATAATTTGTATTTTTTTTCCTATTACTTGTCTTATTAGTCCCTATCAAAGGTCAACATGAACTATAGCATTTGAACTATAACATTTGATTCATATTTTACTTTATATATATATATATATATATATATATATATTTGTACTAGGGGAATCGGTAACAACGACAGTATCGTACTCGCGTGACACGGGGTCAAATCCTGCCGGCTGCCTTATAACCCCTAGGGAGAATGCACAGCCCGCAAGCACGCCCTCCAAGTAAATCGGGGTGAGAATCAACCTTGAGACCTCTTTTTACATATTTCCTTCCATTTACACGACACTTGCTAATCAGTCTACACCCCTGCGGGCATAGTTTACTTTATATTAGTTTTGTCTTTGACTATAGTTTTTTCCCAATCTTTAATGTTCGATGTAGCAAATTCAAAAGTTTTATTTTTTATATAACAAAAAAAATTATTCTTCTTAATTTCATTGAGCAATAGATTTGAAGTCTTATTGTAGGCTTCACAATGTTTTATTTTTTTTTCCTATTTTAAATAACCCAAGTTCTAAGTTTATTATAACTTTATTGGAATTGTTTGTAGGCTCTTTAAATAGAACTCTGATTCAATACAATTCTTATAACCTAAGTTTTGAGTTTATTATAAACTTTAAGTGGCGAAGATATTCTTGATAATATCACCTATATTAAAACTTATGCACTATCAAATGTTAGTTATTAACACTTATGCATTATCAAATGCCATAACAGTGCCACCTCACTACCTCATCTTCCTCTTCCCACAATTATCCCTGCAAAAAAATGAATAATAATCCAATTTTTATCCGTGCACAATGATGAATAATAATCCAATTATGTTGGTTTTGAGAGTAGGAACTCACTCACATCTTACCTTCCTTCAATGCTCAAATCGATAATCTCCCTTCAATTCTTTCAATGCTTAGATGGGCTTTGCCTTCACCTGGAAACATATCATGAAATTAAGGTATGCTTCTTCTTTGACTTTGTTCTTGTTTTAGAGCCATTTCTGCACAGGGTCAATTCACAACATTTGGGAAAGTCAAAGTCATACCAAATTCAGTTTATCCATTGTTCTATCTTTTTGGAACAGATATACTTCTTTCCAATAGAATTTTCCAGAGTATATCTTCATTATAGTAGAATATTTTATGTGCATGCTAGGGAGACCGGAGTACCCCTAATTCATTAAGAAACGACCATACCCAAAACCCCACTTTATAGCCAGAACAAACGTGTGATCATGTACAAAACCAATAGATAAATCTATTCGACTTGGCTACTAAAGAAAAAGTAAATATCTTGATTAGTTAACTCTATTCTATTGATGTTTTTTTCATTCCCCATTTCGTAGTAAATGAATCAATTTGGAAGGAGTACAACATCCAAAAGAAAAGGTATTAGAGTCAGAGCCAGTTCTATAGTCGGTTGTCTACCTAGTGTCGGTCCTTGCTTCCCTTCGTTCGACAGATGAAACAAATAAATCATCATTGGTAATAAATCCATCTCGTGATCCTATGGGTTATTAGTCCTTCACTACTCTATGCTTCGATATCTGCATTCCTAATATCCCTGTGTCTTTGTATATTATTTTAGCGCATCTCATATTTGTTTCATATAAGGAAAGAGGGATTGTTTTGATGGTTATTCTAGTCAAGAACACACACAAATATTAAGTACAAAGTGTAAATTTTTTAATGTCATTCCATGCAAATCCCTACTATGCTTCATTAGAATTTTTTTTTAACTATGCATTAGTTTCTAGATTGCTACCCAAGAGGTTGTTAGGAGACATATTTTGTTATTGAGTCTCTTTTGAATAGCAATGCTTTAACCAATGCTTGCTTGTTTATGAAATCTTCCTTTACCTTTGCCTTGGGCTGGCTAAAATGACATTCATTGAGGGAAGGATCCATAAATTGGTCAAGTAAGGATTCAACGATTATATATATAGAGGACAACTCATCGGGCTAGTGGTATAACGCCCGACTACATCATCATAATAATTTTCTGCTGGGCTAAGCTAGTCAATGATTGACACTAGGGCTTGATCCAACAGAGTATTGGATGCTCCATGCTAATTTCAGGAGCCTACCTTCCCACTCCACAATCCTTCTGGAGCCTAGCCTTTAAGGAAGTCATCATTATCAAATTTCCAATACTAAAGGCTCTAGGTTGGATAGCGAGCAACCCAAACAATAGGTTCACTAAGTTTCAGTCACATTTATTCTTTATGGTTTCCATTATATGGGTTTTTATTCTTTCTTTTAGCACTGCCTTGTGATGTGGACACCTATGAATTTTTTTTCTTTGTTTTCCTATTCCTCATTCTATAGTTGCGATATATTAAGAGAAGTAGTTGACTAGTTGATTTACCTATAAGAAGCAATGAGCCTATCTCATATTGTTTTATGGATAGTTTCATTTTTATTTCCAACTTACTAATTAAGAAAAAGGGAAGCCATGATACTCTGGAACCATCTTCAAACATTAATCACTGAGTAGTGCAATATTAATTGCAATATAATCTTAGAAATGCATCATGGAGCAGACCTGTGCAGGACCTTACCTTGGAAAATGATCAATTTCTTTGAACGAAGTAATAAATGAACTGTTACTAATATTAAATAACTATAATTCCATATTAACCACTGCCATAGCATGAATATGTATGGTAGATCATATAGGATAGTTGTGTAACAAACCCATGCCTTTATTTCGATCTAGTTATACTTGGGCAGGCTCATGATATTATACCTGCAATTCACATGACATAGGAGTTTGACACAAGGTAAGTGTTAGTGGCTACCTGAGGAAACTCTAATTTTATCTGCTTGCCTCACCCCGATCGCAATGGATGGTTATGCATGAGAATTTATTCATATAAGTAGCTCTCGTCAACATTTGAGTGAGTATCTATGGTCACTGAAGTATGCATCTATTGGCACCTAAAGACGGAGTTGGTATCGATGATGTGGGGTGTTTTAGTATCCCTTGAGTGGTTGTGTTATAATAGTTGGGGTTTCATTACAAACATCACACCTTATTTCCTAAACTACTTCAATATCTCCCTTGCCATGCCTTGTTGCTATAAAGAAAACATGTCAGGTGATATGAGAAGGAGAGCACTTCCCACATGGAGTAAAATATTAATCCATCTGTAAGCAATAAAGACAAATGGGCTTCGTTCAATATGACATAGATATTCATAGAGATTTCACTTTTCAATGCACTCTCTCCCAAGTCCCGACACCTTTCTACAAGTTGCATATTCTGCATGCAATCCTTCAGATACGTGAAAGGATCATTGTCCTCCTTCTAAAGACACATGGGTTCACCTTGTTCAATTATTTATAATTAGTGGATTTTATAATGACACTTTATTGTTTTGTTTGCATAGTGTATTATATACCGATTGACTATGTAGATAGACCAAATCTAGACCTGACCTTCATCAGATTCATCTTTTCACTCATTAGGTAAGACTAAGACCTTTGCTTTTGTCTCTGTGGTTAATTTCATACTCAAAAACACAGTGGTGGAAGCACAACACTCTATTGATCCAAATTGGATCATTATATCGTTTGTCATCTATATCAATCTTTTCAAAGTGGAAAAACTTGGAGGAATCAATTTGCATGGCCATTTTAATGGTAGGTCCCAGTTTGGAAATTTGGGGTCTGAAACCTTTTGAGGCCATTTTAAGGCATCAAATGACATTTTGGGGGGTTAAAACTTTCGCAATGTAGTTCATATTCTGTGACGTTATTCTACACATAGAGACCCTTCCAACTGGTAGTTCATACTCTGTGACGCTATTCTACACATAGAGACCCTTCCAACTGTGTAAAAATCGCGTTAATCAGAGTTTGTATGGGCTTTTTATATCTGAAGGAAAAATGATAGTGCAAGGTTTGGGCACAACAATAACAAGGAACACGTGAAAGGATCGTTGTCCTCCTTCTCAAGACACATGGGTTCACCTTGTTCAATTATTTATAATTCGTTGATTTTATAATGACACTTTAATTGTTTTGTTTGCATAGTGTATTACATAGACAAACCAAATCCATACCTTCACCAGATTCATCCTTTCACTCACTAGGTAAGACCAAGACCTTTGCTTTTGTCTTTGTGGTTAATCTCATACTCAAAAACACACTGGTGGAAGCACAACACTCTATTGATCCAGATTGGATCATTATATTGTTTGTCATCTATCTCAATCCTTTCAGAGTGGAAAAAATTGGAGGAATCAACTTGCATGGCCATTTTAGTGGTAGTTCCCAATTTGGAAATTTGGGGTCTGAAACCTTCTGGAGCTATTTTAAGGCATCAAATGACATTTTTGGGGGTTAAAACTTTCCAAACCTAATATTGTTGCAGCTCATTTGAGTAATGTTTTTTGGCTAAAGAGTTGAATATAATGGTAATCTTCATATTGGAGGCATATTGGTGCTATGGAGTAACTGATGAGGCTAATCTTCATATGGAGCCATACTATAAGTCATTGAAAAAATACAATAACATTAAACTTATTGGTATGAATAAGCACAACATGAAATAAGATAAATAGTAATGTTACATTGGTTCTTATTTGTAAATAATACATGAATGAAGTATGTATCTTTATTTGCAAACAATATTGAAATATGTAGCTAGGTTAACAGTCAATCATTTTTGCTTTAATGTGCACTGAAGGCCTTTTCCTTTGAAAAAACACTTACCTTGGAGAAGAGAGGATGGTTGAGGTTTCATTCCGTTACTCCATTTGTTTGAGGATTGCAAGCCAATCTACTCATTTGGGCTTCATTATTCTGACCCACTTCATGATTAGTTCAGATGGCTCATCCTCTTCACAGACAAATCATATGCCTCACTAGGGATTTTCTCCTTCCAAACATCTCTGGAGGTAGAGCTTCTATTAGGGTTTTTTGTGAGTTGTCTAATCCATTGTCATCTACATTAGTTTTAATTACATTTATGTTTATTGTTCACTGTACACTTTATTAAGTTTGCTTACATGTTATTAAACAAATGTGGAAAGATCTTATTGCCAAGTCTAAAGACAGGGAATCGATGTTATTCAGACTTATGTCTTCTGGAATGGGCATGAGCCCACACAACGTCAAGCAATAAGCATTCAAAATATTTTAACAATCTTATAATGGATGTATAGTGTTTTCGGATTAAACTTTGAATTATTGATGAATTTATAGTGCCATGTAATTTTATTACAGTGTATTTTTGAGGGAAGCTTTGACTTGGTGAGGTTTTTGAAGACGGTACAAGAAGCAGGCCTTTATGCTCACCTCTGATTAGGCCCTTATGCATGTGCAGAGTGGAATTATGTGTGGAATTATGTATGATGAAATATATATATATATATATATATATATATATATATATATATATATATATATATATCCATTTTGTATTGTGTTATGTGAAGTATATATATTCTTTTCTACCTATATATTTGAGAATCACCATATCATCCCATCTTGTTTCCTTATTGAAGGCAGGTGGGTCTAATTTCATTAGTGCTTTTTTTATATACTATACAGGGAGTTTTTGTAGGAACTATCACAGGAAGGGAAACTTATAAAAAGTTAACAATTTTTTGTGGCAGTTTGACTGCTTGCCTCTATGGGTACTCTATATATTTTGTCAATACATTAATCTATAGATAGATTACTATAGAGTGTACCAATTTCCCACAAATATTCTCAAAAAATATGATCAAGAAAAAACCGAAATGTAGAATATTTATACTGATTTCCCACAAATATTCTAAAAAATTATGATCAAGAAAAATCGAAATGTAGAATATTTAGACTACTGCCATATTTCTCTAAATTTTCCAATTATAATTACAGATAAATATTTTTCCATATTTCTCTAAATTATCAATTATAGATAAATATTTTATCACTGAATTTCAACCATGGTGACAAACCAAAAAAAATAAATTATAATAAAAAATTAATTTAATAATTACTGAAATGTAAATTTTAATGTAATATAGTAATAGAGGAAAGATTTTATTTAATTATGAAAATAATATATAAGATGCAAAGAGAGTTTTGGTACCACTTACCAATAAAAATCTCTTCAGTTCAGTGTGTCTTCAGTCAGTCCTGGAAGACTAATTTCAAGGTAATTATTGATAGAGAGAAAAGTATTACTTTGATACTTTCAGAACATAGGTAGTGTGAAATGATTTAGTAATATGGACTATATTAAATGTATCCACGTGACTAGGGGTGATACAATAGAGTGGGCTAACTCAAAGTAATTTTTATTTTTTTTCTGAGTTATTTTTCCGTCAATTTCTTTTGCTGTTTCATTTTAAATTTATGGCCAATTCAGAACTCTCGTTGATTTTTTGAGCATTGGGTTGATTTAAAATGGGGCAAAATCCCTGAATAAGGTTTTGAAATGCATGGAACTATGATCCATGCGAAACTCAAACTACCTGTGAAAATCTGGTCGAATCCAGGCTCATTTTTTTTGCCTCTCTCAAGTTAGCCTACTCCATGCTACAATTTTTTATTTATTTATTTATTTATTTTTTCAGACTTGTGAACTCTATTTCCTCTTTCATCATTAAATTCTTTTTGATAATTGTGTTGTGGAGTAATTACGCTGATATTCGTCCCCCTATTGGAATCAGTGGAATAATCAACCTTTTAATCATAAATTTCAATCTTAGGGTTGACAATTGAAGATGATCGCATATTATTCATGGTCCTCCCAAATCAATGAATGAGATTTATTGTTCATAACTTCCTTGCATTTATGAATGCATCCGTTAACTTGTTTACTTTTTAACAGTTACCTAATCATATTAAGAAATTATTGTAACACTATCGGATTGAAACGTTTAAATGAATAAACTTTTTGCAATATTTTAACAGACACTAACTCAACCTCAATACCATGGATTGCCACGTATTAGCGGACACTAACTCAAATCCATTACTAGGGATTACACGTATCAGGCACCTATTACCATGTTTTGTAACTTAAAGTTATTTATTTTATTTATATGAGATAGGTGGCCATTACATTGGATGCAGATTACAGGCACCACATTTGGATGCAGAGTATAGGCGCCACGTTTTGATTTATGGGAGACAGGCGCCTCATATACCTAAGGCAGGACACATTTTGCAATTTTAATTTATAGGAGACAAAAGCTTCATATACATGAGGCAGACCAAGTTTTGCAATTTTAATTTATGATGTACCTGACGCAAGCCACATTTTGCAATTTGCAGTTTAAATTTATAGGAGACATACACTTCATTTACCTGTGGCAGGCATTTTGCAATTTAAATTTATGGGAGAGAGATGATTCATATACCTGAGGCAGGGCACGTTTATGGGAGACGGGTGCGTTTGCCAATTTAAAGTTAATTAAATTTATGGGAAGTAGGCACTTGATTCCACATATTCCATATTGGATGCACTAGAAAGTCGTTTCATATTATAGCCTTCATTCATATTTTTACATTCATATACCTACAAGTACAGTATGCACATATGTATTGTAGACAAATTCTGGATGGATTATATGCATTTCTAATACAAGCAAAAGAACCATTAATGTTTGGATTGGATGCCTTTGGAGTAAAAGAGATAGAACAACATATTAGATTCATAAGAAGGTATCAGAGAAAAGCATCAAGCAAGACAAGGTAATATCTTTCTTTGTAAAAAAAATTGCAATTAGTTTCTTTCAATTATAATTTCTAAGTTAATTGAGATGTTATGATAAATTTATGTTTTAGGTTTTTCACATATCTGTAATTGATAACAACATAGTATTTAAC